>JAQHUG010000303.1:2082010-2097771 GCA_028555095.1 Dicrostonyx torquatus | reverse complement strand
ATGGGAACGGTCTCCACAATTCTGCATTTTGATTGGCTTATAGATGTATCCAATGGGAACGGTCTCCACAATTCTGCATTTTGATTGGCTTATAGTTGTATCCAATGGGAATGGTCTCCACAATTCTGCATTTTGATTGGCTTATAGATGTATCCAATGGGAACAGGCGCCACAGCTTGGCATTTTGATTGGTTTATAGATGTATAAAATGGGAGCGGCTCTGTATTTTGATTTGTTGTCATTTTTATAGTGATCTCCATCTGTTGCCAAGAGACGTTTCATTGATGAGAAGTGAAGACTACACTTATTTGAAGGCATAAAGGCAAATGTTTATAAATTATTGGTAGAAAACATGCAGGTTTGGTAAATTAGCGGTTGTAGATTCTCCTCCAATATCCACGACTTCATGACCACTGAGAAGTTAGCTATGTTTCCAATACAAGACATGATTGCTCTTATTGTGTGGGTCTGAAGTCCAGTTAGAGAGCTGATGGCTATCATCAAGGTATGTTGTCACCATTTGGGGTCTGAGCTGCCAGTAATCCAAGAATCAAAGTTGACCTTCTAACACCAGACACAAGAAGCCCTCTTTGGAGTAATTTTCCAGGGCTGTCCAAGATACTCCCAAAACATACGGCCTATTGCTGTTGCCCTTGGTTGCTCTATAGAGATGGAGGGAAAGTCCCTATTGCTGAAGATAGTACACATTTCAGAAATAGGGCCCAGAGATCCCTGAGCTAAAACTGACCAGAATGCTTCCTCACTGATGACTAATTTCCATGTATCAAGAGGCACCAAAGAGCTTCCAAAGGGGTACAACCAGCAAATCTCCCCAATTCTGACACCAGTATAACCATATCAGTCACCAGAAAGGCGGAGTGTTTTCTAAGACACTGTGACCTAGGGCATGCCGAATTCATTAAGTGGGCGAGCCAGTGAGCACCAAGGATCCACCTGCCTCAGCCTCCCTAGAGCTGGTATTGTAAGTGTACACCACCATGGCCAGCTTTTCATATGGCTCTAAGAAATCCAGCTCAGGTCTCCATGCTTACACAGAAAGGACTTACTGACTGAGATATCTCCCTAGCCCCTAGAAACTATTTTTTTAAGGCAAATACAATCAATAATGAATGGCAAATCTTTTCTTCAAAAAGCATAAAGTGGATAGAATTATCAGAAACAACCATCTGTAAATTGACCAGAGTCATAAAACAAATTTGAAAAGAATGTCTTCAAGAGAAATAATTGAACTTCAGGAAGATCAGCCTGGAGCTGTCCCTTCCCTGTGGCTCCAGTTTGTGGCAGTTCTTCTGGAAAGAGTAGGTCATAAGATGTCCAATAACATTCTGAACAAACATCAGAAAACAACAATAAAATTACCAAGCAAACAAACAAACATAAAAATCACCTAAACCCTGGAACACTGATCAAAACAATAGAGATTTTAGTGTCAAACAATCAGGGAAAATCTTGCAGCCAGCCAGAGATCACACCACTGTTTGGGGTAAGCGCCATACCAAGAGACCAAGCGAAAGTTAAACGGTGGTCTCTGGGACAGTATCAGCTATGCGGGCCCAGAGAGGCTCCTGAATCTCCCTGCAGGTCTGAAGACTGCCTGCATGTACACAGTTGTACACATGCTCAGGAGAGACAAGCCTAGGCCTTGTGTATCTGAAGCTAGCTGAAGATGAGGCTTTACGGTACAATGTGAACAGTGAATGATGAGTTTCAATCCAAAACAGACCAACCTGTAAGAACAGAGGCTCCATTAAAGCATTATGCTGACCAGATCCTGTTCCGTGCTGGCTATTGGCAGTACTGATCCAACAACACTGATACAAGGCTGAGCACAGCAGCAGTAGCTGTTACCTGTTTCTGAAAGGTCAGCCCCCTCAGTCCAAGGAATGTTAAAGATCAGCCTCGGCAAAATTCATACTTTCCAGGGTAGGAATGGGAGGATTAGAATTATTAGACAAAAAGGTACTGGTCTGTCCTGCCCCTTTAAGAGAAAGCCCCGCGCACTCCCCCTTCCACTGAGGCAAGTGGATCTTCCTTCTGCCTCCAGCCTGAGATCTCTTCTTTTCCATCTCTCTCCCAAGAGGTAGTTTCTCTTCTCCTCCCCTCTTCCCTCTCTCCCTGTTTCTCTTCCTCTCTCTTTGCCTCTATCTGCTCTTCGCTCTTCTCCCCTTCCCCTTTTCTCTTTCCCCTCCATAACCCACTAAATAAATACCCACTTTCTCTGCATGGTGTGCACATCTGTCTCTGTCTCTCACCCTCTGCTGTTGCTTGTGGGACCAGCTGACCTGCCGACCTGCCAAGTCTCTCACCTGCTGTCTGGCTCCCTGACTGGGACCTGCTGCCCCTTGTGACCCGCTGCCCAATGCCGCCACTCGGGAACCTGCAGTGTTTTATTTTTACCATTACAAAAAGGAACAGAAAAATGAGAGAGATGAGAGACAGAAACCCCAAACAGCATCAGGAGGGAAATTCAGTGAATCCTGAATCCATCTTCATTTCTTCTCCACATGCTTATACTAGTCACTCCAAAAGGGGAGGAGGGAGGCAACAGACTTCATTAACATGATATAAGGAATAGACTTGAATTCTCCAACCTTCAGTCCAGGTAGAGCGGATCCACCTCTATAACCAAAATACTAGTTAACCACACACTAAGTCAAAATTTCTTGTTTGTAGCCATACCTGTTGTCAATTTTGAGAGAGCAATGATAAGTTCAAACTCTCTGACCTCCTGTCAAAGTGGAACATTTTCACATCTGTGGACCTCACCATTCCTCCTTTTCTATTTTATTTAAGAAAGCCTGTGCTTCTGCTACAGGACAGATTACTTTACCTGCCTAAGGGGTCCTTTTCCCATTTTCCAGACTTACTTATCATCGGTATATAGGTCCCATCATGTAAGTCCTGTCTTAGACTGCCTGGGGGAAGAAGATCTTACCTGTCTTTGACTGCCAGCCTCTGGAAATAAAGGGTTAAGGGAGAGTGCACTCCAGGTGCTGTGCAGCTTTGAGCCAATTTTCTGTCAAGAGAGTTGATCATAGGCAAGCAGACAATGCTTTGTTATACATATGCTCCCATGGCTACAGTATCTCCTAGTAAAACATGTCCAGAGGTAAGAGCCTTTTTAAATTGGTCTAACCGTTTTCAGCTACAATCAAAACCCAAAATTGACCCTTTAAACTTAGCAAATCTAAGAACTTCTCATGTCAAAATTCTCTCAGACAAGCTCAAACCATTTTCTGATCAGTAGCATCTTCATAAACTATAGCAGTTACAAACATTAAACAGGTCAGTATCACAATTCTAGCATAGAAATTGACAATAAACACACAATTTGTCAAATCAAGTCTCTTAAATCCATTCTAATCAAAAGACAAGAAGAGGTTTCTGTGATGGGTGAGGTATGAGTCTTTTTCCTCTCCTGTTGTCCACCTTTTGCTTCTACTAAGTTTCAAAGGTAAGTCTGAACTGCCCATGCTTTTCCTGTCAGGCCAGCATTAGAGGTGGCTGAACATCATTGCCGCAGCAGGCACCATTGCAGCACCATTGCAGGGTGTGATTAAGATGACCTTCTGACCTCCAGTCACATCTGTGGACCTCACGAAGGAAATCATTAGACAGTGAGTGAGGGATCAGAGCAGCAACCACACTGCAGGCCTGGAATCAAATGCACTGTTATAATAAACTCTCTAAGTGTCCGGACTTCGAGAGAACGTTATGAAATATACTAAAAGGTGGTATGACTCAAACAGAGGAGAGAAAGAGCACACGACAGGGACAACCACTGAGGGGACCCAGATGTTAGAGACAGTGGACAAAAAAAATACAGTTAAAAAGGAAACAATGCTGACAATAAACAAAATGACAGCACTGTCCCAACAAACAGAAAATATCAATAAAAGTATAGAAATTGATTAAAAGAACAAAAAAATTATAGTTGAAAAGTGAAATGAAAAATTCACTGAGGGGTCTCAGTAACAGAAGTGATGCTACGAAAGAATAAATGAATTTTAGGACGAGCCCAACAAGATCATTTGATATCAATATTTCAAGGGAAACACTTTCAGTAAAATAGAGAGAAATGTATGAAATGTAGGGGCTGTAGCTAAGGCAGCAAACAGGAGAATACAGTGAGAGGAAGCACTGCTCACAGAAAAGAATAATCATCTTCAAAACAACACAGAGAAATAAGCTCAAACTAATAAAAAGAGGGAAATAATAGATTTGAGAGAGTCAATGAGAAAATATCAGAATATATAAAAACTAGAGGTAGATTTATGACAAAAATAATGAGAAGACAGACAGACCGACACACACACACACAAGAATGAAGGAGTGGCATTACTACTGAATTTATACATTTTAAAATTAAATTTAAAAGGAAGCCAGCCAGTGGTGGTACACACTTTAATCCCAGCACTCAGGAGGCAGAGGCAGGTGAATCTCTTTCCGTCAGAGGCCAGCATGAGTCCCAGAACACCCAAAGCTACATAATGAGACTATCTTGAAAAAACAAATAAGCAGGGAGGGTAAAGGAAATATTGTAAAGAACTTTATGGTACCAGATCATATAGCTAAAATGAAGTGGACAAATTCCTATGAAGAAAAAAATGAACCATGTAAATTCTACAAGAAATAGAGCATCTGAACGGTCCCATAGTGAAGCACTTGAACTTGTGATTTAAAATACCCCACAGTTAAAATTCAAGGCCCGGTTACTTTTCCAGGAACAGTTTCTACAAGTCATGTACAAAAGAAAAATAATTTCAATTCTTCTAAAAAACAGAGCCAGAGGGGGATATTTTCAAGTTATTCTGTGATAGTGTTAATGTGTACCCAAATCAAAGACAGTAAAATACACACGTACACACAACTTCAGAGGAAAGCAGTACTGTACAAAAAGACTCTACCAACTGAAGTTTATCCCAGGAATGCAAGGCTGGTTTAATGAATGTCATTCAACACAATATACCATTTAATAAAATAGAGTTTTAAAAGCACACAGTCATGTGAACAGAACTAGAAAGCATTTCCCCCCAAAATCCAACATAATTTAGGGTTAGAAAACAGAACATACAATTAGAAAAATAGGCCGGAAAAATGGCTCAGGGATTTATGAGCACTGGGTGCTGACTCCCAAAGGACCACATGGCTGCTCACAACCAGAGGGTTCAGAGGGCCCCATGCACCCCTCTTCTGGCCTTTAAGAGAAGCAGGCACTCCTGTGGTCCAAAAAATACCCATATATACAAGTACAAATTTTTAAACATTAGGGGAAGCATAAAACCCTCTGCATTTCCCCTAAGTCAGAAGGTCCGCTGGAGCTGGGCATGAAAGCTTCAAAGCAAAGGCAGGCTGCTCCTCAGTCTTGATGACTGGCTGGGAGTCTGTGACAATGGCTGAGCAGAAAACCTTTTCCACATACAAGGAAAGACACAAGCACACAAAAGAAATGAATACAAAGTCTCAGAAGCATGTACTGGTTCCCAAAATGTAAACCATTACACTTTTCTCCTGGTAACATTGTGCCTAAGGCAAAGTGTCAGTTCCTATCATCCCTGCTTTGTTCTAGACATTCCAGGCAGTTCAGGGAAGGCAAAAAAGGCATAGTGATGAGAATTTTCATAAAAACAGCCTTATAGATTTACGATCCGGTATGTGAAACTGAAGGAATGTATGTGCATGAGTAACATTTGCACATGTGTGTGCACACACACACACACGTGAAAATACTAGAACTAGTGAAGGAATCAATAAGGCTGCAGAATACACTTTTAACATGCCAAATCAATAATATTTCTGTATATTAATGAAAAATCCAAAATTGAAACTAGAAATCTATTTTTAAATGAGAAATGTGGTACATCCAAACTGTAGAGGAATATGTATTCTGCAACAACCAACCCTCGGGGGCTTGCACAATGGCTCTGTGGGTGGGAGCCTCTTGCCAACAAGCCTGGAACCCACATGGAGAGAAGAGAAAAATCAGCTCCCACAAGTTGCCCTCTGACCTTCACAGGCAGGCCACGACATGCATGTGTGCATGCACACACATAATAAATAAATGTAAAAAATAAACACAACCAGTCAGCTATGTATCTCAATGGCTGTTTCCTACAAGTGCAAAGTCCCAGAAGCCTCTACAAACTCAGTCACAGAAAAGCACTGAAAAGGACTTGTGGGCTGGGGTACGACTCAGCGGCAGCAGCTTTCCTACCTGTAGGAGACCCTAAGTTCACTTCCTGGTACCATGGGGATGAAATCCACAGTAAACTACAAGCAGAGGAACTGTGGCTGATCTGATTTTTTTGCTCTTTTAGTTAAAATTTTAGTAGTGAATACATATGGATTTTGTAGTCAGGATTAATGTTAAACATTAAAGTTTCTGATTTCATTGAAAGTATCTTACAGGGTAGTAGCTGAAACTTGGTTTTAGCGTGAGTCAGGGTTTGGATATCTGGGTTACTTTCTAGCATGAAACCCAGGGGAACAATCTAACCAACCTCACAGCCTCGATTTCCTCATCTTACAATGCACATGTCTGCAGAGTGTCACGAAGATGATGGGAGGCCGCACAAAATCGCTCTAAACTGACACTGTTTGTTCGGCATTCCTCTCTAAACTGACACGTCGCGTTCGGCATTCCACACGTGGTCATTCATGCCACTGCGGTTGCTCGTTCAGGAAGGCAGTTTACTACAGGAAATGATTGTTTTCCCTTGGCCGTCATTTCCTTCCTTCCTGCGACTTCTTCAGCCCAGCAGAGTAAAGAACACACGGGCCCGAAGGGTTGGGTGACGAAACAAGGCAGCAGAGCAGCTAGGGGCCTGAGCCCTTTCTTTGGTCTACAGGTGACATCAGGTGCCATCCGGGGAGCTGTCGCGAGCAGAAAGCCGGCAGCATCCCTTGACCTTAAATGCTTCTGGGACCTGGCAAGTGTGCTGGGGTGGGCTCTGGAAGAGCTGATTATGTACATGAGGCTTCAGGCTTGCCTGAGTCATCCGCTGCAGCCCAGACTCTGCGAGGTCAGAGGCCATCAAATGACACGGCCAGCGTTCTTTTTGTCACTTCTAGCTCTTCTTGCAGCATCTCCAGCGTCTTCTGACAGAATCAGAATGACTCTGCAGGCTACCCAAATCTCAGGGCAGCAAGGACACCACCAGTGTATTTGCAGTTAAATCTGAGAACCAGTAGGCATGTAAAGTAAAAAACTTTCATCTTACATCTGTCTCATAAAAACACGGAAAAAGCAGTAAGACCTTTGTGACAGACTGAAAACTCTATCAACACTGCAGAGTGATGAAAAATTTAAAATACCACTATGGCCTATAGAAAAATGAACCTTGATTTGAGGTTTAGCAACAAAATAAGTATCTATTAATGTTTCAAATAGAATCAAACTGTAAAATCAGTGTCATGTGTTAAACTAAACTCTTATGCAAATACAGCAAGAATATGGTTTATTACTTAGCTTATGTTTGCATAGCTTCAGCTGATTATTATAATCAGCTGAGTATGTAGAATATATCTCCCTAAATAATAAATTGGCTGACTTTAATTTTCAAATGAACTAAAATAAAAAATTTTAAAAATTAGATTTACTTAGGGCTTAATTAAGTAAATTTAGTTGTATTTTCTTTGTGTAAAGGTTTGCAACCATTGTTTTAATATTGATAGGTAATGTTAAAAAAATATAAAAGCTATTTTTATAAAATAGGTCTTCAGGTTTGCCGTGGTCTCAGCACTTGGGGGTGTGTTCAAGGTCAGCCTTGTTCACATACTGAATTCCAAGCAAGCCAGGGCTACAGAGTGGTACCCTGTCTCAAGAAAATGGAGGGGGTTCGTGTGTCCTAGACTGGCCTCAAACTTACTATGCAGCTGAGGATAACCTCGAAAATTTGGTCTTCCTGCCTCCTACATGCTAGGGTTACAGCTCAGTGTCACTATGCCAGATTTCATGCAGTCCTAGGGATTGAACTCAGGTCTTCATGCACGCTAGAGAATTACTCCCTCAAGTGAGCTACATTCTCAGCCTGTTCCAACTTCTAGTATTGCTGTGGTATCATTTGGGATCAATATTATTTACATTTATATGATAAATAATTTGAAAGAATATGAACAGCAGTCTGTGTCATCGTTAAGGCCATGTGACTCACCCCAGTTGGCAGTACTCAGAGGGAATGGTCGCTTTGACTTACATATAAAGATCTGGTAAAACAAAAGGCTATTCAATTCCAATATGGATGGGAATATCCCTGTCGCAAAGATGGGTCACTGCTCAAAGTAACTCACAGGGACACTGGAACCTTAGTCAAGACTGATTCTGAATTAGAATTATAGTGTGAAGATTTGACAGAGGAAAGATACTTCTTCATGAAAGTAAACGACAGACCAGGGCAGAGTGGGTGTTTACAGGGACAGAAAGTTGTATCCACGGATGTAGGACGTGCGACATCTGCCTTACTGTGCGCATGCTATTCACTTTCCAGATGACAGGCAGCCTCCTGAATCTCTTTTGAAAGAAGGCAGATAAGACGTTCAACTAATGAAGATAATTTAATTCTGATAGTCCGAGCAGGATGGCAGCCACTCAGCACTTGGCTGGGCATTTGTGTGCCTCCCTTAAGGTTTCTGCTGAGGGTGACCTTGCTTGGACTTGGCTCTGTCTCAGGTTTCCTTTGTAACAAGTTGACAAATGTATTCTTGGGACACCTGGTGAGCTGTAAGCCGTGACCAGTTGGTTCTGACAAGCTTTACTCCCCACAGTTTTTAAAAGGTCAAAAACTTGAGGTAACACATTCAGAAAGTCAGTTCTCTATGTTTTTAAACTTTTTTTTTTTTTTTTTTTTTTTTTTTACAAATTTTGTATCTTAGTTTTGAAGGGACTTTGGATAATGTTTTGTCCTATTTAGAAAATTAAACGACCTTCTATGTGTTAAACTGTACTTGCATATTGTATACTGTGGCAAAGTGCAGAGATACTATTCTGAGAAATGCATGGCGAGCTGATGCTACTGTTTGCATGCCGTGGAACACATTCACATGGCTTCTTAATGCAACCAAGATGCGCAATAAGCATGAGTCTGGTGCCAGTGTGTCACGGGACTCGTTTTATGTGTAAGTAGGGCACTCCAAAGTAACGACAAAGTATGGTACAGACTCCAGGAACAATCACTTGCTATCATCGTCAAGCGCTGGGCACACTGCATACATGTGTTACCCTTTCATGTGGCGAGCAGCACCGTGGGCTTATTACGCCAGAATCATCACAAACAAGTCAGGAATGCATCTCGCTGCGTGATGATCACATGGACTGTTGGTGATTGTCGTGTGGACATGGTGCGCCTCATGCAGTTTTCATAAATCCTTCGGCTGCATACTTGGGATCTCTAGTTTTCCATTTCATTTTGAAAAAATTCACGCCGACAGAAAACTGAAACAGTACATTCTTTACCACTCTTAGATTGAATTAATGTTCTATCACATTTACTTTGCCTTTTCTACTATTTTCCTGAGTTATCTGAAGATAAATTGTAGGTATCACAGCATTTCGACCTTTGGTGCTTCTGTGTTTTTCTTGCAGACAGATTTTTCCCTATAAGCCACCATGTTGTTACTTTACCTAAAAAAAAGTCAGTATTGTGGCAAAACGTGTCTAATAAGCTCATAGTCAAATTACCTAATTACTCCAAATGTCTTTTAGGTTTTTAATCCAAAGAACCAATAAAATCAATCATTATATCTCTTGAGAATCCTTTCATCTAGAACAGTAGTTGCTTTGATGGTATTGATATTTTTAAATATTGAGGTGATCCCAAATAATGTCCCAAAGTCTGAATTACTCTTATTTCCTCATGATTAGATTAATTTTACATATTTTGACAAAAATACAAGATATGTGTATTTCTAGTAGCACATTTTTGACATGACAAAAAAAATTAGTGTTCCATTGTTGCTAGTACAACCTGTGATGTCCTGGCTTTGAAGGTATCCCTTAGATTTATTCCCATAAAGTCTATTTTCTTTGTTTTAAAATAGTTTTTAAATTTATGTATCTATGGAAATGTTTCGCTTCTATGTCCGTCTGTGCTGCACGTGCCTGGTGCCTGCGGAGGTCAGGAGAGGGCATCAGAGGCTTCTAAGTTATGGAGACAAGTAAGCGGCCACTGGATGACAGAGACCGAGCCTGTGTCTTCTGCAAGCACAAGAACTGCTCTTAATGGCTGAGCCTTCTCTCTATTCTTTTCTCTGTTTTGAGCTGAGGTGATGGTGAACGTGCGTTTTGTTCAAAGCCAATAATCACAACTGACAACCCCAGAATGTCACCTGCCTTTCCCAGATCCACGCCTGCTCCTCCTTTACCCCCACAGGCTAGGTGTTTTTAATCTATTAATATTATTGCATTATTTTGACACTCAAAATCTCCCAGACTTAGTAAGTTGGAGTTCATCTGTCCTGTGTCATGACTGATTTCAAACTAAGCAGCAGAATTTTCGATTTGTGGATTTCTAACAGAAGTCAGTAGTTTTGTGAACTTTTCCAAACCAAACCACTTTAGAATCAAGGTTACTTCTCAACAGTCAAAGAACACAGATTTCATTTCCCCAAAAGTTCCAGTAGACAGTGTGTGAGAACATAGTTATTCTGGTCGAGTTAGGCTCACAGAATCTTTCTGACAAACAGAATAAAAAAACTCAGGGATCCAGAGTTCAGTTCAAGGCTAGGCTTCCAGCAACAGTATCTTCCAGCACAGTGTGACAGAGTACCAAGCTACCACTGAAAATACCACCACAGAAACAATATTTGTGGTTTTTTTCTCAACTGCCTTGTATTTTTGAAACCCTGACAAAAAGTTACCTTTAAATTTTAAAATGTAATTTTAAGATGTATCTCAAGAAATAATTGGCTTGTATTATTTTCAAGATTTTTTGATCAACTTTTCAAATATATTTTTAAAATTAACATCCATGTATAACACTGTGCGTGACCTGGTTAAACAGAGAATTATTTCTGAAATATACTTATGACAATTTAAATGATAAAAAGTGACATTGGCATATGAATTTGCTTCCTTGGCATCCATGCTTCCCTTCCTCTTTTGGCGACAATCCTTGCTGTCTTTTCTGGGGATCCTTATAATTCTGAAGAAAGTTACTCCACTTTCCTGGTCGCAGGAAGTGATCATGGGTAGACACACAACTTCAGGGGGAGTAAAGGAGAACCTGAGGCCTGGCCTGAAGATACAGTGTGTACGTTTTGTCTTTCCTGTTAGACATGCCTGAGAAACTTTTGAACTTTACATCTGTTTTATTGTTCATTCATCTGTTTATAAACATCTAACGTGCTAAGTGGGATGAGCAGGTTAACGGCTAGTAAAATATGAAGTTGAATACAACATGGCCAGTCAACTGACATTTACATCCTAGTCAAGTGTGCTTGGTGACTCACTTATAATCCCACTCTCTGTGAATTCAAGTCCAGCCTTGGCTACATAGTGAGAACAAGTCTTTAAAAAAAATATATCCGGTGGAGGAGGAAACATGTTAGAAGATCAGTAGGTCAATATTCTTGATTTACATGACTTTAGATATGAGTCAGACTGGATAATATTTTAGTCTTAGCTAGGTAGAGTGCCTAAACATACAGTCCTTTAAATTACAGGTACATATATATTTGTGCATGTGAGCATAGTCTACACGGAGGACAGAGGCATCAGATCCCCTGGGGCTGAAGTTTCAGGCAGTTGTGAGTCTGCTGATGTGGGTGCTGGGAGCTAAACTCCTGAACTTGGGTCCTCTGCAAGAGTAGTACACACGCATAACTGATGAACCATCCCGACCCCATACATCCTTTTATAGAGAAGATAATGTCAAGTATATTAGTTTATTCTGAACCACTCAGCTATTTGGGGGTTGGGTAAAATTACTAGCTATAACCCAATTGCAAAGGGTGGGATTTAAAAGTTCCTTCCATCATTGCTAGCATCTAAATTCAAAGAACAGCCTTCCCTTGAAGCCCAGTTTCTTATTGCAGAGAAATACAAACTTGAATGATGTAGGATGTCTTTATATGTGTTTCTTTTATTGGTTAATAAGTAAAGCTGCTTTGACCAATGGAAAGGCAGAATATAGCCAGGCTGGAGAGTAGGCAGAGTCAGGGAGATGCCATGTAGCTGCCAAAGGAGACAGACACCAGACCCTTGCCAGTAAGCCACAGTCTCATGGTAATACACAGACTAACAGAAATGGGTTAATTTAAGATGCAAAAGTTAGTTAATAAGAATCCTGAGCTAATAGGTCAAGCAGTGTTGTAATTAATATAGTTTATATTTGATTATTTGGGAGACAAACAAGCAGTCTCCTTTTAAAAAATTATATCCAATGTTTCAGAATGAACATCTACATAAAGCCTAAGAAAGCTTAAAAAAAAAGTGCTTCTAGACCCCTGAAGCTGGGGTGGTGAGCATGGCTCACAGAGGCAGTGAACACACTTCTGCCACGTTGGACTAGGTGGAGCAAACAGTCGAGCTGGTCCAGCCACACTCGCTTAGCAATAAAAAAAAAAAAAAGACACTCCAGGCCAGAAAATTATTACAGATATGCAATAAAGACAGATTCAAACAGAAATAAACCTCCGAACAGGTTAGAGTGTGTTTAAAAAATGTATGTAGGCTTAGGAGAGTGAAGAAAAAGTGCAAAGAGTTGCAAAAAAATAGTTTTTAAAAATAAACAAAATCTTTAAAGAAACAGTAAAAGTAATATAAAAGAATACAGGCATCCAGAGGTTAAAGCAGTAAAGATGGGACACACAGAGAGTCTGGGTTATGTAGATTATCGTGTTTTCTTTGAACTTTTTGACTGAAGAGAGGCATTTGATTCTGGAGATTGCTAAATTAAATCAACATAAAGTAAAGATAAAACATATCTTCACTTCAAAATTTGAGTGTAAGGATTTGTCGCTTTGGAAAAGAGGTTCTCCTCTTGTCTCCGCAGAAGATGAGAACTTGTGGATTCCTTCCAGGCTAATGTGGTTTGATAGAACAAGGTCCCCTGAAAGGTCTTCGAGAACCCTAAAAATACTTCGCCCAATGATGTGGGATTTCTCTCTGTATGCTGTGATTACCATTAATGAATAAAGAAACTGCTTTGGACCTATAGCAGGGCAGAACTTAGGTAGGCAGGGGGAGAAAGAAGGGCGGAGTCAGAGAGAAGCCATGATAGGCAGGGGAAGATGGAACTGAATACTGGGAGAAAGAAGGGCGGAGTCAGAGAGAAGCCATGAGCACCACCAGAGACAGACACTGGGAACTTCACCTCGTAAGCCACAGCCACATGGCCACACACAGATTAATGGAGATGGGTTAAATTAAGATGTAAGAGTTAGCCAATAAGAAGCTAAAGCTAATGGGCCAAGCAGTGGTTTAATTAATACAGTTTCTGTGTGATTATTTCGGGGCTAAGAGGCTGAGAACCAACAAGCGGCTCTCTCCTCCTACAGCCCAACATATGACAGGAAGCAGTTTGAAGAAAACAATATCCAAATTCCCCAAATGATTGTTTATATAAATGTTTTCATTTAAAAGGAATTGGGTATAAATGGTTAAATGGTCACAATCAATTTCTAAATAATAATAATAATAATAATAATAATAATAATAATAAGGGAGCAATAATATAGAGATGAATACTTTACATTGCGGATCTTGGCTTATTGATACTTAACATCCATTTTGTTATATGTATATTTATACTCTTGTTTAAGAGTTACCTATTATGTTTATACAGCTGTATAAATACATATTTATATGTATACATATAAAAATGTAATGTATAATTAAAAACTACAGATTAAAGTCATTTATAATGGTCAAACTTGTAATCATGTCAGTTTGGTTTTCTAAATAATCTTTAATGCTTCAAAGACCTACAGAATATGGCATTTAAAAGAACTCAGACTTTTTTTTGATAATGAGACATGTCTGCTTCTGGAAGCCCCAGTTTACTTCAGAGAGTTTGATGGGCATCGAAGAAACATGTTATGGAATTTGCCTTCAATGTGACAAGGTTAGCCATTTTGGCAAGAAACTACTCTTGCCTGGACTGCTTGATGACACTCTGTATAAACTGGACATGCAGGACCCACAAAAAAATAACTGTTAAAGTTGATTAAAGAAGGTGAGACAGTCCTTCCGGGTTCCTGTTTCATGAAAGAGTCTTCCAGACATTCTGCAGGACACAGAAGAAAGCAACTGATGGACTTTGCCATTATAAGGTAAAACAGATCTTCAAATTTTCTGCTTCATGGAAAAGTCCGCTGGACACTATGGGCCTGTGGGCTGAAGATGAATGTCTCAACGTTACAGAAGAACATTGGGAGACTGTCCAGGCAGCAAGATATCTCTGTCATTTCTAGAACTTTGGAAGTTGCTTACAATGTACTTCCTGTTTATTTAGGTAATATTATATCCTCCTGGAGTCTTTGAAGAGTTGAAGAAAGAGAGTTACAGTTTTCCTTTGTTGTGATGAAGAATAAATTCAGATATAAAACTTTAGACTCACAAAGATAGGCTAGATGATAGAGTATTTTCCTTAATTTGATAAATGTAAGTAGACTAAATATTGTAAGACTAATTCTTGCTTAATATCTGTTTTGTTATATGTAAAACTATGTTAAAACCTTCCTTTTATTTAGACAGAAAAGGGGAGATGATGTGGGATGTCCTTCTGTATATGTGTTGGTTTTATTGGTTAATGAATAAAGCTACTTTGGCCTATGGCAGGGCAGAATATAGCCAGGTTGAAAGAGATATATAGAGAGAGAGTAGGTAGAGTCGGGGAGATGCCACATAGCTGCTGAAGGAGACAGATGCCAGACCCTTGCCAGTAAACCACAGTCTTGTGGTGATACACAGATTAATAGAAATGGGTTAATTTAAGATGTATGAGTTAGCCGGGCGGTGGTGACCTTTAATCCCATACTCGGAAGGCAGAGGTATTCAGATCTCTGTGAGTTCAAGGCCAGCCTGATCTACAAGAGCTAGTTCCAGGACAGGCTCCAAAGCTACAGAGAAACCCTGTCTCAAAAAACAAACAAACAAACAAAGGATGTAAGAGTTAATTAATAAGAATCCTGAGCTAATGGGCCAAGCAGTGTTGTAATTAATAGAGTTTCTGTGTGATTATTCGTGTTTGGGTGGCCAGGAAACAAAGGAGCAGTCTCTGTTTACACCTGAATGTTAAAAAAATAACAGCACTTTCATGTCACACTAAATGAGTATCAAGAGCAACTTAAGGACAAGACACAATTACACCTTGTGACCTGAAAACTGCTTTTCAGGGGCTAACTCCTATTTGTCAGGGTTCTCCAGAGAAACAGAACCAATAAAATGTGTAGTAAAAGATTTATTGGACTGGCTTATACAGTATGGGATTACCAGGTAGTTAACGACTGTCTCCACGCTGAAGAGGCTAAGAATCAAGTAGTTTCTCAGTCCAGACACAAATTCCTCAGCAGTCCCAATCTGGCAATGAAGTACTAGAATGCCTGGAGAGCTGCTGGTTCCCAGTTCCCACCTGAAGGGTAAAACTGGATTCAGATGTCAGGGAAGGAGGCAGCAACAGAAGCAGGAGCAGAGGAGATGCTCACTGAGACGCAGGAAAGGCAGGCAGGCAGGCAGGCAGGCAGGCAGGCACGCAGGCAGGCACGCAGGCAGGCAGGCAGGCAGGCAGGCAGGCAGGCAGGCA
>JAQHUG010000303.1:2017805-2081554 GCA_028555095.1 Dicrostonyx torquatus | reverse complement strand
GCAGGCAGGCAGGCAGCGATCCTCTCAGACCACTTTTTATCTGGATCACTTTCTGGCAGATGCTGCCTCCCCTAACCGGGTGCCACCATAAGGAAGGGTCTTTCCCCTTCCATCAATCCTGAAGAATTATCCTGAAGGACTGGTTCAGAAACATGTCTCTGACAAACAAGTTCCACCATCAAAAACACAGTATGAAAAAATGCGCGTGCAAACCACACACTCACCATCACTATATCCCATTTGACCTGATTACACCTGGAGCAGAAAATACCTGGGAATTTAACGCAGGTCTTTGCAACCAGGTGGGAGGTTGTGTTTCTACAGTGTCATTAGCTTCACCTAGGCGGTTTCCCGTGAACACACTCCTCTTTTGCCCTGGGCTCACCCTTACAAGCGTGGCAGCCATCCTTCACTGTTGCTCAGTGTGTTATTATCACTGGGTGGAAGAAACACAGACGCGTGTGTGATTTACGGGGGTGAGAGAGCGAGCCCTGAAACACCCTACCGGGAGAAAATCCTCAAGCTGGTGGAGGATGACCTGAATCATTAAACTATCGTGTATGCTTCTTACAACTGTTACTATCAACTGTGTTTTCTAATGCTGGCCAGTCATTGTTACTAATTGCAAATTTAACTCTGATGAAAACATGGATTGGGCTTTGGGAGTTGATACTAAGTAGCTTTTTGATGTCAAGGAAAATGTAAAGATGTAAACAATGCAAAGCCTTGACCACATGAAAACTCAATTTGGAGGCCCAGAATTTGCTCATTACATAAGGCATCCAGAGCAATGTGTGCTTGTGTGAGTGTGTGTGTGTGTGTGGGGGGGGGGTGTCTCACACTATTCGTCACTTAAAGTGTCCCATCCTACGCTTCAGAAATGTGACCCAGAGACCAAGCATGAATAGTAGAATGGAGGACAGTTGGTAGTTGAAGTCGACATTTTACTGCATTTCAGTTAGGATGTGTGTATGTATGTACATGTATATACATATCACCGTTAAAGAGACATTTTAGAGGACTCCAAACCTTAAAAATGTAGTATTACTTAAAAAGTTAAAAGCCTTGTCAAGATCTATTTTATTAAATTCTTTGCATTATGGAAAACTCACACCAGTACAAGGATTTCCAGTTTTCGCGGATAGGAACAAAAACGTAGCCAATAAATGTTTCTGAAAAGTCACAGACTTGGGGCAGGAGGGTGTTCCTAAACGGAACCTTCCAAGCCCGAAGCAACCATTAGGCTCAGGCACCCCAGCTGTAGGGTCTCCTCGGCCGGGTAGCCGGTCCAAATCAACACCTTGCAGTCAGCCTGAGCGCGGCGCTCGCCGCCCCAGACTGCTCCGCACGGCAACCCAGCTCCCGGATCCGCGTTCCAGCGTCCACACCTGGTAAAGTTTTAGAAAGTGAGAATTTCCAGGGGCTGAGATTAGCCAAGTCCACCAGGAGGCCGAGCTTGGGAACCCGTGTGGGTCCTGCTCCCGGGCAGCGGCTGACGTGAGATGGTCCGGGCAGCCAGGACAGGGCCAGATCCCTCAAGAAAAGCCACGCCGCTTCTCGGCGTTCCCGGCCGAGCTCACCCCGCCGCAGTTCCAAGGTCCCAAGCCCCGTCCCCAGCCCGCTGAAACACGCCGGGCATTAGGACCGCGCGGGAGCCGCCCGAGCCCTGCAGTCTTGCAGGAACTGGGCGTGGCTTCTCAGAGAGGGAGGCACCCGGGGGAGCTTACGTCACTCCGGCTCTGGACGTCTATTGGCTGGGGCGCAGTGCGCGGAGCCCGCCAGCGTCTCCGCCCAGCCCCGCAGCTCCTCCTCCTCTCCAAGCCGCTCTGCCCCCGCTGGCTCGAGAAGGAACCGCTCAGGCCGTCGCCGCCAGCCCAGTGCGGACGCGGAGAAGGCGGCGGAAGACTGACGCGCTCGTCGGCTTGCTCCTCCCGCACCCGGCTCCCCAGCACCGCGGCGGCCAGGGAGGGAGCCGCCGCGGGCACGCCCCGCCTCCGGCACCGGACGACGACGCTGGCCGGCCACCGCCCCCCTTGCCGGCGAGACCCGCCCCCGGCCCGCCCCGCCCCGGCGGCATGGAGGGGCAGCGCTCTTGACCGCCGTGCCGCCGCCCGGGCTCTCGGCTCCCCCCGCCGCCCCCGCTGCCTCGCTCGCATGTCCGCGCCGCCTTAGCCGAGGATGCTGAGGATGAAGCTGCCGCCGAAGTCGACGCACCCCAGCGAGCCGCCACCCGACGCGGAGGAGCCCGAGGCGGACGCGCGGCCCGGCGCAAAGGCGCCTCCGCGCCGCCGCCGCGACTGCCGCCCGCCGCCGCCCACGGGCCTGTCGCGGGGCCCCCCTCCGCCATCGCCGCCGCCGCCCCGGGGGCTCGAGCCGCCTGTTGCTGACGGGCCGGCGGCGGGCGCGGGCATGCCGGGCGGCGGCGGGCACGCGGCGGCGCTGCGCGAGCAGGAGCGGGTGTACGAGTGGTTCGGGCTGGTTTTGGGCTCGGCGCAGCGCCTGGAGTTCATGTGCGGGCTGCTGGACCTGTGCAACCCGCTGGAGCTGCGCTTCCTCGGCTCGTGCCTGGAGGACTTGGCGCGCAAGGACTACCACTACCTGCGAGACTCCGAGGCCAAGGCCAACGGCCTCTCGGACCCAGGGTCGCTGGCCGACTTCAGAGAACCCGCCGTACGTTCGCGCCTCATCGTGTACCTGGCGCTGCTGGGCTCCGAGAATCGGGAGGCCGCCGGCCGCCTGCACCGCCTCCTGCCCCAGGTGGACGCGGTGCTCAGGAGCCTGCGCGTGACTCGGGCCGAGGGCTCGCGTGGCAGCGGGGAGGACGAGCCGGGTGGAGATGCCGAGCAGGACGCGAAGAAGGACGGCCTCGGCCCGGAAGGCGGCGGCCGCGCCGAGCTCGGGACTGGAGGCGGGCTTGGCTTCAGGGCCCAGGAGGAACTGCTGCTGCTCTTCACCATGGCTTCACTGCACCCGGCTTTCTCCTTCCACCAGCGGGTCACCCTGAGAGAGCACCTGGAGAGGCTCCGCAGCGCGCTCCGCGTGGAGCCCGAGGACGCAGAGGTGGAGGCGTGCAACTTTGCGGGCTCCAGGGCCCAGGTAAGGCGCTCGGAGATGCGAACCAGCGGCCCCGCCCTCGGAGGCCCCCCGAATCCAGCTCCGGCCCCAGCCTCGTATAGGTGTCCCGGAACTACCACGCCACGGCTAACCTCTTCGTTTTTCTGGGCGACTCAGCTCCAGTCACCCCCCTACAAACAAGCCGCCCGCCATAACAGAATGCTCTAGAAGTCTCTCTATGTGCACTAGTTGCCACGGAAGACGGGGAGCTCTCTGACCCGAGACCTCGGATGAGGAGGCTTGTGGGACAGTTTGGGCTTTGAGCATTGTGGGCACTAGGTGCAAGGGAAAAAGGAAGCCCTAGAGGGGCCTGTCAGCCGCAGTCTAGCCCTGGGTGGGCCGTTTCCTAGTCTGTCAGCCTGCTTAAAGTCGCCTTCCTCCTTGGCACTTACACCTTGTCTATGCCACAAGGGACTTTTCATGCTTAGTGTGTGCCAGTTAAAAAAAGTTCGAGTAGGTCTTTTGGCTTCTACTTAGAGAACTTTGTATTCTCAGGGAAAAAAAATCTATGGCGACGTGAATTGACTGACCTAACACTGGTCGTCTGGGTAAAAGGCCTGGGATCGCCTGGCCAAGTCTTTAACAAGCTAGGAAAAGCTTTCCTAAGGGCATGACTTCTGCTTCCAGAGTTGGGTCTGTTAATCTTAGGTCTCTACTGTAGGCCTTAACGGTGTCTAACAGAGTTATTTAAACAACGTATTTAGTACATAGGAATCCACTTGTCGCAAAAATGAAATAATTTTTACGGAATTTTGAAAGCAGTTTAATTAGGCCCAATGAGCCGGTTAAGGACAGTGACTTAATGGGGATAGGTTTCAGTTGCAGTAAAAACTAGATTAAAAGCTTATTTCTGTGGATCAGGTCTTTTGAAAGGTATTGATTAGGATGTCAGGCTTTTCCACTTTAAGAAGGGAGATTTCCCTTCCCTCCTTGCTTGAAAGTTAACAATATGTCTGAAGTCATCCAGTATCCTAGAACTCAAATTGAGCATTGTGATTCATTGATGATTAGATATACCCAAAGACCCAGGGCATTTAGGATCAATCACAAAGGGCCTTCGAGATAACCTAGGTGGAGTGCTTCGTTTTTTTTTCCCATGAGGCTTTTGTGAAGTGACAAGTTCATGTTTTATTATAAACCTTACAAAACCCAGATCCAGTAAAGCTAGTACTTTCATTTTCCTGGTGATTATAAAATCACACCATCTTGTAGTGTCTCTCCTAGCAGCACACGGTGTGTAATGATGGTGAGAGCTTAGTTCCCCCTTCAGCCTGCTCACGAAGTAGCCCTGAAAAGGTACGCCACTGAGCTGTTAAGTTTAGAGAAGAAAGCATGGACTCAAGATCCGTGTGCAAGTGTTTTAACACGCTTTCTTGTGACTGAAGATAACCTTGAATTTGGTCTGATGAAAGTGCTCACAGTGGGACACACTACACCAGCATAGGCAGTCACTGCAGAATTTTAACTGTCAGGACTCTCCTCCCCCACTTCTAAGGTGAGTGTCCTAAAGCAGAGTGCGGGGACAGGTATGTGCCTATCAGAGGAATGAGATTTTTTTCTTGCCTGCCGTGCATGGCCTTTTCTGGCCGCCAGTGAATGCTGAGGAGGGTGGACAGACATTGGGCATGCTGCCATTAATTTCAGCACGCCATCACTTCTCGGGAAGTGGGAGCAGGGATTGGTGAGTACTACACGACCCTGGCGCTGTTGCTCAGCACTTGGTTACATATGCTGAGCAGATTTCCCAGTTGTTCAGGCCTGATGAACAAACTGTTGATGTCTGATCAAACTACGAAGATCCCACCTTTGGAGGCGGGGGAGTTTCCGTGTGGTCTCCAAGTCCTCCAGCTGACGCTTGTTTGACGTTGGAGCGGCTCCCGCTGTCCTCCCTCCCTCGGGCTGTCACTCTTGCGGCTGCGGTGCAGGTGGGCTGTTTCAGTGCCCATCCCGCGGCCCAGCCCAGCTGTCGCTCGGCCCTCGATGACCTAAGCACTCGCAAGGTAGGGCGCGGGCGGGACTCGGCCCGGAGAAGGCTGGAGCGCCGGCGGCTCGGGGAGCGCGGTCGCGGCCCACAAGACAGCGACCAGGCTGGGCTGCGCCTCCTCCGCCCGGCAAGATGGCGGCCGCGCGGCCCACGTGACGAGCTGGCCCGCCCTTGACCCGAGCCTGGGCCAGGCTTGGTGGTGGAGGTGGAGAACCACGTGGGCCCGGTAAAGGGGAGGTTCGTGGGGTGCATTCCGTTGCCCCGGAAGTAACTTTGGTTACAGGTATGCAGCTTCTCATTGCTTAGGAACCATATTGTCTTTTATTAGTGTGTGTGACCAAGGGAAACATTTAGTTACCTGCCTTCAATGGATGAAGAAAAAAAAAAATGAACTCTTAATTTTTTGAAAAATATGCAGATCCTCCCATGTTGGAGTGGTTAAAGGCACCCAGACTATCGTGAGATGCACTGCCTGGCTCTAGAGGTTTATCCCTCACTAGCAATCGGAGCTGAAGCATTGGTTGTCACTGGAGTCCACAGTGGTTGTTCTTGGAGCTTGAAGCATGGTTGTTTGACCTGACAAATAGTACTAATACTTGAATAAAAGATTAAAATTTAAATACTGAGACACTTGATCTGTGTCTTAGTGTCACTTGAACTCATCAAAATTAAGTGGCTGTGAGTTCTTTATTTACTAAAATTACTAAATTTACTGGGGGGGGACTTGTAAAATTGTATCTTTTTCTGTAAATATGTAAGTTAGCTGTATTGTCTTTGACTGACCAAATATTTCTACTCATTTTGAAATAGATTATGTGAATTGAGTTGTATTGGAGCCTGAGGAAGAGAACTCTACAATGAGTTTTAGCATAAATTCTATTTCTCCAAGAAAATGTCTTTGTGCCACCAGAGTTGGTAGAGAAAGCAGCTGCCCAGAAGTTTAGATACCAGGATTCTGTTGCTGTATTGTAAGAGCAGTGGAAAAGAATAGTGTTTTATTCTTTCTGAGACAGCGTTTCACATATCACCCAGGCTTGTCTCAAACTGAAAATCCTACTTCCGTTGCCTCAGGAGTGTGGAATCTAGGGATGTGCTCTTTCATTGGGTTAGACTCAGGAGTGTGGAATCTAGGGATGTGCTATTTCATTGGGTTAGAAATGGCTTTTAAAACTCACCAGGAATACATGCTGTATTGCTTTTTAAGGCATTGCTAGAATACATCTTGTGTGACGAGTGGTGGTGGAGAGTGGGACTCGCCTGAGGTTTCCCTTGTGCTAGGAGCAGGTATTTGAGCTGGGTCTGCCTCCTGGGTGGTGGCAGGGGTGGGAGCAGGACCAGCCATGTCTTCATGTCAAATGTTTGGTCTGCTTGGCTGCAGCAAGGAATAAAAGCAGCAGCTGTGGTATAAGAACTCTTGTTCGAAGAGCCTTTTTACAGTCAGCTAGTCTATTCTAGTTAGCAGGTAATTATCAAAATAAAGCGTGTGCCTTTCTCTTCAGTGATTTTTTCCCCTGGGATGCAGGTGTAGAAGGAAAGCAAGCGCTCTTCCTCCGGCTAAATAAGACCACCGCACACCTGTGCTGCCTTCCTTGTGGACAGGTTGGTTTTTCTGTGGTAGAGATCTCAGAGAGAGGGCAAGAGCGGGAGAGCGGCTTGATTCAGCCAACCTAAACCTGAGCTTCGGTTGTCTATAAATCAGTGCCTTCTTTTTGAAGCTGTGGTGATTGGATTAAGTAGCAAGTTGCAAAATCTGTCACGAACTCTTTTGGACACATTCTCAGGCTAGTGGAGTTCAACACTACATCATGGCTTTTTATTTTAGGAAAGCAGGGTATTTGTTTTTAGCTGTTAGAACCCACATGGCTCAGTGTTCTAAATAAATGATTTTCAAGAAGGAGGCATTGTTGAAAAGATAGTGTTTTGTTTTCAAGAAGAATATGTAGTTGAAAAGATAGTATTGGAGTAGTAGTCATTTAGGAAAACTCTTTTCTTAATAGTTACTTTGTAGAAAATCTTTCAACACTCCCAAAGAAGAAATCCTCTTTTCTTTTAGTATTGAATTTGAGATTATAAATGGAGGTAAATACATATTTTGAGTTTAAATTATTAACTCCTATGTATCTATAATCTACTTATATTTTCATCAGTTTTCACACTAGGACATTTTAAATTTATGTGGAATAAATCATGGTGGTACATGCCTATAATAAGCAAACAACTCAGAAGGCTTAGGCAAGCTGGCCTGTGGTTTAAAAAAAAGCCATTTTATAGTTTGGTTAAGTTACATAATTCATTAGTTCAGAGCACAGGTTGGGATCTATGCCTACTTAAGAGCATTTCTGCATTGAAGCTGTTGTATAATTTTTTTAGCTTGTCTAATATTCTCCATTCCTTGAGAAATGTTAAACTAACCTTTTTCCCCCAAAGCCAGTCGTTGTAGTGCATGTAATCCCACTGCTTGGGAGACTGGCGGAGTGAGTTTGAGGGCAGCCAGAGCTTTATATTGAGACCATATTGAAGAAGAAAAAAGAACAGAAACGGAACAAAACAGAAGCAAGAGGTGGTCCCTGAGCACATTAGTTCGTGTTCCTGGCTGTTTTTCTGGATGGGAGTGCTGTAACAAGGCTTTCCTGCTTTTCTAGAGAGTTCATCGGGCTCACCTCTGTACGCAGGCAGTGTGAAGGGAAGCGGCTTGTTTGCTATAGGCAGTGGAACCTCAGCTCTTGGGCCATTTCTTTTGGTTCCTGTGCTCTAGAGAATATTTGACCTTTGGTTCCCTACCAGTGGCTCAGTAGCAGTGTTTGGTGCTCACTCAGGAGTAGTTTATCTGAGGTCTTACTTTATGTGTGTGTTTCATTTGCACGCATGTATGGGTACTGTGTGTGCCTGATACCCTTGGAGGCCAGAAGTGGGCACCCTGGAATTAGAGGTGGCTGTGAGTTGCCATATAGGTGCTGAGAATCAATCAAACCCTAGTCCTTTGCAAGATTAGCAAATGTTCTTAATCAATCTCTCCAGTCCACATTCAGATTTCGAAAAGGTCACTTTCCAAGGTTCACAGTGCCCAGTATAAGATGGAGTTGTTCTCCGAACCTCTTGTTTTATATAACTGGCCCGAAGATGGGCGTAACGTGAGGAAAATGCATGAGATAACAGGGTTAGCCAAAGGATGGTTAGCACAAGACATTGTGGTGGATGGACAGAAACCTGGAGAGAAGTTTTGAAGGTCAGATTAAAGGACTGGGTTGTCACCAGTGTGTATGGGAGCCAGTGAAAATAATTGTATGTGTGAGTCTGTGCTGTATATCTCCCTGAAGGGCAACTGTCACTTTTAACTTAATTTGTTTAAAAACACTTAGTGATTTAAAAAACTTCCAGACTCCTCCAGCACTACCATTGTATTTCAGTCACCACGCTGTTTGATTCCCTTAGCTCTTAGCTGTCTTTCCTCTTTATCCTGCTGTCCTTCAGCTGTGAAGGACTGTGGATCTTGACACAAGATGTTTACTGTAGTCCCCAAACTAGTTGCCTTGGTTTTAACTTGTTCATCTCATTTTTGGGTACTGCCACCCAATTAGTCTTTAGTCATAATCCATTTTCTTTCAGTGACTGACAGGCCCTGGGCTTTAATAGGTACCTAACTCAAAATCCCAGCTACCCACTGTCTTCACACACCTTGCCTTTCATTGAAGGCAGGGTTCATGCGCTGACTTTCCTGTGATGTTCTCAAGAGTCTCTGTCAATTCAGAACTCCACTAGCATGTGCGTTCTCCTGGAGTTTGGGTACTTCTAGAATTCTTACTACTATTTTTTAAAAGTTATATAATTGACCTTCCTTGCAAGGTCTTTAAATTATCTGTCTTTTTTTTTTTTTATCAGCATTGCGTGTATTATAATTTTCTCAATCATAATTTCTTAAGCCTAGACTTTCAAATATATAAAAGTACTGCTTTAAGACTAGAAGCATTGAACAGTGATTTTTTTTTCTTGTTTCTTTCTCTTTCTTTCTTTCTTTCCTTCCTTCTTTCTTTTTTCTGTTTTGGTCTTATTTGTACTGAGGCACAAACGGGTGCAGACCCGGAAGTGATGGTCCACTACTGTTGTTGTCTTACTGTGGGTGATTGACTATACAGAGTGTCTCCTTCAGTGTTTGAGCTCGATTGGCATGAGAGGGGCAGGGGAATGAAATGGGGAATGAAAAAATACCTTGCTTGTGCTTAGAAAGTTAGAAACTTTACTTTGGTCACCAAAATGACCACTCGGAGAAGTCATGTGGGCTTTTTGTGCTTATTATTAATACGGCCTAAATTGGGATAGTTTCCTACAGTAAAGTTGGCTTTTGTTTTGAATGGTCCCGGAGAGGAAAGTGTGATGGTGTGACCCAAAGGCTGTGCTGTTTAGAGTACCACTTCAGAACAAGCCCGACCTGAAGCCGTGCAAGGATGAATAGAAAAACTCTTGCTTTTAGTTACACTGGGGTAAATGGCTGTGCTCACGGGTGTGCCTAAGTGTCCACTCCCGATACAGTTTCCCAGCACTGTATACATTTAACTGCCTGTGTGTCATGGTCAAGCCTCCCCACCCCACTTAAATTTTAAATTTCTGCATGGTTCCCAGAACTCAGCTGTCTGAAGGCAAAGCTGTGGCTCTGCTGTGGCGCTAGAAGGCCTGGTGGGACCTGGGCTGTCGTGCCGTGGCGCTAGAGGCCTGGTGGGACCTGGGCTGTCGTGCCATGGCGCTAGAAGGCCTGGTGGGACCTGGGCTGTCATGCTCTGAGCTTCGTTTGCTTCCTACTTAGGACGCCTGGATCTTGTGCTTTCTCCTCTCCTGGGGTAAGACTGTAAAGATGGAGATGGAACATAGGTGCAGACGAGGGAGGGGATGTGTGCATGTCTAGGTCCTTCTGTACTCCTAAGATTGCTCTTGTCCCCATGCTGTGGGGATTGTATTGGTGGGCACAGGAGTGAAGCAATCCTTGGTCCTCCTTCCTCATTCCTTGTACAGCAGAGAACTGTTTGCTTCCTGTGTCTCTGGCATTTTGTGTCCAATGTAGAGTGTTTTCCACCCGCACACCTGCCATCTTAACAGCTGGCAGTATTTAGATTGAAGGAGCGGAAGCATGAAGAGTTACACCAAGGCCAGTTCGCGGATAAAACCTGCTGCCCTTATTTCCCACTTCTCGCCATGAACTTGTATAATAGCATTATTGTGTTCCAGCTTTCTTAATGCTTGGTTTACACATCCCGTCTCCCCCTACCCGTGGCATGATAGAACATTTTTAATTTTTTGGGTCTATATATATATTGAGCTCTACATTTTTCTCTGCTCCCCTCCCTACTTCTCTCCCCTTCAACCCTCTCCCAAGGTCCCCATACTCACAGTTTACTCAGGAGATCTTGTCTTTTTCTACTTCCCATGTAGATTAGATCCAAGTATGTCTCTCTGAAAGCCTTCATTATTTTTTATTATTATTTTTATTGTTAAAAGAAAAACTTACATTTACTCCCCTTGTTCCAGGCCCTCCCACTCCCCCACCGCCCTCCCAGTCCTCATTATTGTCTAGGTTCTCTGGGATTGTGATTTGTAGACTGGTTTTCTTTGCTTTATGTCTAAAAACCACTTATGAGTGAGTACATGTGATAATTGTCTTTCTGGGTCTGGGTTACTTCACTCAAAATGATGCTTTCTATCTCCATCCCTTTGCCTTCAAATTTCGAGCTGTTACTTTTTCCTGCAGTGCAGTACTCCATTGTGCAAATGTACCACATTTTCCTTATCCAGTCTTCCGTTGAGGGACATTTAGGTTGTTTGCAGGTTTTGGCTATGACAAACAAAGCTGCTATGAACATAGTTGAATACATGTCCTTGTGGCACGGTTAAGCATCCTTTGGATATATACCTAAAAGTGGTATTATTGGGTCTTGAAGGTTGTTTCCTAATTTTCTGAGAAATCACTGCACTGACATCCAAAGGGGTTATACAAGCTTGGCACTCCCACCAGCAATGCAGAAGTGTTCCCTTTTCCCCACATCCTCTCCAGCATAAGTTATCATCAGTGTTTTTGATCTTGGCCATTCTTACAGGTGTAAGGTGGAATCTCAGAGTTGTTTTGATCTGCATTTCTCTGATGACTAAGAATGTTGAACATTTCTTAAGTGTCTTTCAGACATTTTAGATTCCTCTGTTGAAAGTTCTCAGTTTAAGTCTGTACTCCATTTTTATTGGATTATTTGTTCTTTCGATGACCAATTTCTTGAGTTCTTTGTATATTTTGGAGATCAGCCCTCTTTCTGATGTGAAGTGGGTGAAGATCTTTCCCCATCCTGTAGGCTGCTGTTTTGTCTTGTTGACCATGTCCTTTGCTTTACAGAAGCTTTTCAGTTTCAGGAGGTCCCATTTATTAATTTGAGAGGGTTCCATGAGGTACTGAGAAGAAGGTATATTCTTTTATGATTGGATGGAATGTTCTATAGATGTCTGTTAAGTCCATTTGAGCCATAACATCTGTCAGTTTTCCCTTATTTCTCTCTTAATTTTTTATCATACTGTCCAGTGGTGAGACTGGAGTGTTGAAGTCTCCCACTATTAGTGTGTGGGGTTTAGTATATGATTTAAGTATTTTTTACGTATGAGGGTACCCTTCTATTTAGAGCATAGATGTTCGTTATTAGATTTCCTCCTGATGGAGTTTTCCTGTGACTAATATGAAATGTCTTTCTTTGTCTCTTTTGATTTTAGTTTGAAGTCTATTTTGTAAGTTATTAGGATAGCTACACCAACTTGTGTCTTAAGGTCCATTTGATTGGAAATATTTTTCCCAACTCTTTACTCTGAGGCGATGTCTGTCTTTGAGGTTGAGGTGTATTTCTTGTATACAGCAGAAGGATGGATTCTGTTTTCGTAACCAGTCTGTTAGCCTGTGTCTTTTTATAGGTGAGTTGAATCCATTTATATTAAGGGATATTAATGACCAGTGATTGCTGTCTCCTGTTGATTTAGTTTTCATCATTGTTAATTTGTGATGTTTTCCCCTTCTTTGGGATTTGCTGTAATGAGATCATCACTTGTCTGTGTTTTTGTTGATGTAGCCAACTTCCTTGGGTTGGCGGTTTCCTGCTAGTACTTTGTGTTGGGCTGGGTTTGTGGCTAGGCTTTGTGTAAGTCTAGTTTTGTCATGGAATATCTTGTTTTGTCCTTCTATGGTGATCAACAGTTTTGCTGGGTATAGTAGGCTGGCATCCATGGTCTCTTAATGTCTGCATAACACTTGACCATGACCTTCTGACTTTCATTGTCTTCATTGAGAAGTCAGGTGTAATTCTGAGAAATCTGCCTTTATATGTTACTTGGCCTTTTTCCTTTGTAGTTCTTAATATTTTCTTTATTTTGTATGCTTAGTGTTTTATGTGACAGGGGGACTTTTTTTTGTTCCAGTCTATTTGATGTTCTGTAAGCTTCTTATATCTTCATAGGCATAATTTTCTTTAGGTTGGGAAAGTTTTCTTCTATGATTTTGTTGTATATATTTTCTGTACTTTTGAGTTGAACTTACCCTTCTATACCTATTATTCTTAAATTTGGCCTTTTCATGGTGTCCCATATTTCCTGGATATTTTGAATTAAGCTTTTGTTAGATTTAATGTTTTCTTTGACTGGTGAGTCTATTTCCTCTATTGTATCTTCAGCGCTTGAGATTCTCTCTTCCATCTCTTGTATTCTGCTGTTTGCATTTGTGGTTCCTGATCTTTTTCTCATGATTCTCATGATTTCTCATGATTCTGTTTCTATAATTCCCTCTTTGTTGTCTCTACTTCAGTTTTTAAGTCTTGAATAGTTTCTTTCATATGTTTGATTGCTTTTTTCTTGATTTTTCTTTGAGGGATTTGCTTATGTCTTCAAATTTTTTGTTTGCTTTTTCCTCCATTTCTTTGAGGGGTTTCTCATTTCCTCTTTAAGTGTCTGAAACATTCTCCTGAAGTCATTTTTTAGGTTATTTTCTTCTGCTTCATCTATATTTGGTTGTTCAAGTCTTGGTGTTGTGGGGTCTCTTTGTGATGTTGCCTGTGTTCTTGTCTACCCATCTTTTCCTCTAATGGGTGTGGTTGGGGTGAATGTGATTCTGGTGATCAATCTTCTAATCTTCTAGGTGCCAGTGGGTCCAAAGCTCAGATGGTTGTTCCTCATGGTACAGTCAGTGCCACGGTTCTAGTTGCCTGGTTGGTCACTCTGTGTTCCTGGAGGTCGCTCAGTGCTCCTGGGGTTTGCTCTGCTCCCGTGGAGTTTGCTGTCTCAGGCCTGCTCTGGTCTAGGTTCCCGGCCGAGATCTGCTTCTGTAAATGTTCCTGGTCTGGATCTGCTCCTGCAGAAGTCCCTGGCTTTGGGGTTCGTCCTGCAAAGGCCTCTGGCTCTGATCTTCTCCCTTGAATGACCCAGACTCGGGTGCCCCTGAACCTGCAGAGGTCCTGGCTCAGGCCTACTCCCTCTGAAGTCCCATGACCCGCAGCAGTCTCTTATCTCTGACCCACCTGCTCAGCAATTGCTTCCCTATATATACCTGGTGTGGAGTTCACTGTCTCAGGTCTGCTCTGGCCTGGGCTAAGTGGCTGACTCAGTTCTGCCTCTGCAAATATCCCTGCTCTGGATCCGCTCCTGCTCCTGTGAAGTTTGCTGTCCCAGTCTTCCTTCCGCAAATGTCCTGCTCCTATGGAGTTCACTATCCCAGGCCTGCTCTGGCCCAGGTCGCTGGCTCAGTCCTGCTCTTTTGGAGTCGCTGCCTTAGGCCTGCTCTAACAAAGGTCAACAATTTTAATTTTTCAATTAGTAAGTGTTGTATAGAGTGATAGTGACAGTTTCCCTCCATGTTGTTCCCCTCCAGTCCTGCCTAGTTTGCCGTTGTTATCCCAAGTATCATGTTAAGGAGAACATACACACAACAAAGCTGTTGTGGCCTTGTCTGGTGTGGGCTGTGACAGCAGAGTATATGTGGTCTATGTATTTACTCAAGCTTTAAAGTGGCCAGTTCTGCCACCCCCTTGCTGAATCATCTGTGATCCATATTTCTAGTTAATAAGCCACCAGAAAGACTCCATAGTCATAGCAGACATCCATATCATGCCTGTTCTGAGATGTGTCCATTTTACGGTTACAGCTCAATTAAAATACAGGATGTGTTCTTCTTAATCTGGAACTTGCTTGTGTCAGATGCTGTGGGTTAATTCTCAAAACTTTGCCTTTGGCTGAGCTTAGATTAGACTATCCTTGCTCTTGTGTCATAGTTGCTATAGAACAGAAAGGCAGCAATGCCCAACTTTCTGCTTGGCTGGTTTCCTCCACAAAGGAGGGGACCAGAACTTAATGGGGAGGTAGATGTCATTCCTGTATAGACAGTGACATCAAACATAGTTCTCAGATTCCGTGGCATCTTCCTCCCCTGAAAGTCATGGTGTGTGATACGTGCAGATGGAGACAGCATAACTGACAGCCTTTCCCATTTGGTGATAATAAACTCCACAATTATGTTCTTCATAGCTCATTGTGAATTTTAGAAACAGTTTCTAAATTCAGTCTGAACAATTTCACAGTACGGGCACACGTGATCCTTGGAAGTTTAAGGCCCTTTATTTGAGTCATTACACCATGAAAAAGTCAGTACGTTATTGACTGTGTTTGCCTTCATAGGAGTGGTATTGGAGTGTTGCTGGGGTTCTGGGTGAGAGGAGGAGGTAAGGTGTTAGGATAGAGAAACAGGGCTGGTTTCTGGTTTTTGGCTTACCCACCATCTTAAAATAACAACATAACACTGCTTCAATTCTGGAGAGCTGTAAGCTTGGTGTGCTTTTTATTATTGTAAGCATCCAGTCTTTGAGGCGCACACCCATAGTTACTAGTGATGGACCGAGTCAACTCAGACGCAGAATTCCCAGTAGTTTCTGAGTGGCTTGACTTTCATGGTAAGCTATGCATACATAGTGTTTCTTAGAAAGATTTGGTGTGTGTTAATGGTGCTGTTGGTAACACTTTTTTCTAATAGAGCATCCTATTAGATTAGATTGTCACTAAACCAGTCAATAAGTAAGGTTTATGTAGTGATTAACATACATACCAATGTACTTACTTGGGAAATTAACATAAAGTGTTCCATTCCCTTTATATATCATTTTGATTCTGGTTCACCTGGTATAAAATGGACACTACTGGCAACTCCAGTTAGCAATATTTGATTGTTGTGTGTGGAAATAGCTGGGAAAGTAAATGTTTGAAAAGATTATTACTGTTAAATAAAATAAACATTGATACTACTACTTGTGACTCTTAACACTTGGTTTCTCTCCACCCTTAATGTCTAGACACTGGTAACTTAAGTACAGTTACTCAAACTGCAGGACTTGACTCATAGAAAATCTCTGCTCTGCTATAGATTAACACATCGTCTTCTTTTCTAGAATGACTCTGCTTGTGGTGATTATATACAGAATAATGAGACTGGCTTAGTAGAACAAGCCCAGATACCTCAAGATGGACTCACTTTGGCCCCTCACAGAGCTCAGCGAGAAGGTATGCTGTATTTGAACTTAAGGCAAGGCATTGTTTACACTCAAGCTTTGTTGTTGTTGTTGTTGTTGATGCTGCTGGTGGGGTTGGTTGGTTGGTAGGACCTAGGTTCTCACATAGCCCAAGGTGGCAGCAGACTTACTATATAACTAAAGCTGGTCTTGAACTTCTGATCTTGTGCCTCTGTCTCCCAAGTGCTAGGATTATAGGCCTGTGCCACCAGACCTGGTTTATGTGGTGCTCCGGAGTGACCTTAGCGCTTGTGGTGCCATATACACACTCTTGCCAGCTGAACCGCATCACTAGCCCCAGTGCTGTTCAATTCTTAACTCTTCCTTGTAGAGAAATCCTGTTGGTACTAGGCTTTTGCCCAAAAGTAGTGTTCCCATGGTTGTGACTTCTGTGTCCTGGAGTCTCCTTGCTCTGCAGCCTTGGATTGTCCTCTCATGTGTGCTGGCCTCTGTCACAGACAGTTGTCTTTTGGGCTGTCTCTTAAACCTCTGTGTGTTTCTGTAGGGCAAAGATTTTATCCTGTTTTTCAAGTACTTTTATAGTGTTTTCATCTATAGAGTGTGGTCATATCTACAAAAAAAAAAAAAAAGGAAAGGAAAGGAGCAGAGTTGGTAGTAAGAGGGTGAAGAAATTGTTCACAAGTCCATTTTCCATGCAGCTTTAAAGAGGCATGGCACATGGGAATGAAGGCACAGTGTCACCTAGAAAGGATTGAGTGTCCCCTCTTCTTTGCATTTGGGGTGTCCGTAAGGCCATAATGAGAAAACTTGAATCAAAGTGTGGGCTGCTGTGTAGGTTGTAGATGAGCCAAGGATGCATGAGACATACTCAGTTACAGCTCTGAATTTGTGTCAGTATGCCTTCTTTGAGTCATAATCCTTTTGATGTGTAGTTTTCCTGGATACAACTACGTCTGTTAGGAAGAAATGTAAACTCTTCAGCTCATTGAACACAGAGTAACCTGATGCAGAGCTTGGTCTTACATACTATTTTCATAAAAAGAAATTTAGAAAAGAAAGACTATTTGAGATGATAGCAGTCATTTTAAGGTAGTAATGTGTGTGGTTCTTCATTTCTAACTGTTAAAAACATGCTATGTAATACTTGCTCTCTGGTTTTAGTTTATGAGGTTAAGACAGGTAGCAGCAGGCATCACTTGAAATCCAGGATGGAGGTAAAGCGTGTTCCCAGCAAGGAGCAGCAGCATCATGCCCCTCCCTCCCTCCCTTCCTCTCTCTCTCCTGTGCTAAACCTGGAACACTAAGGGTTTGAGAAATAGATTGCTCAGTTGATAAGTGCTTTGCAAGCTTGAGGACTTGGAAGTCAGATCCCTAGCATCCCAGCAGCATGTGGGACTGTAATTCTAGTGCTGGAGAGATGAAGGCAGAGGAGGGTCCCTGGGCTCAATCGGTGAGCTCCAGTGTCAGTAAAATAATATTTCAAAATACGGTGGGGAATGATTGAAGACAGCCCACATTTGACTTCTGGCAGGCACGCACACACACACACACACACACACACACACACACGAAGGGAGGGAGAGAATGAGAGAGACAGAAAGTCAAGAACCCAGCGGTTTTTGCAGGATGGAACTGCACATGCATCTGTTCTTGTCTTGTTTCTTCTTGAAACAGATCCTACTAAATGACCCAAGCTGGCCTTGTTCACAGTCCACATGCCTTCGCCTGTGCTGTTCTGGGATCAACCCAGAACTTAGTGCATTCTAGACAGGCACCCTGCCAGTGCAGCTCCATCCACAGCCCCTAGCTGCTCTGTTTCTCAGCACAGATAAGTTAAGGTTTTATTTTCTTCTTTAAGTGACTTAGTATAGCAGTGTTTGGAAACCCAGGCTTCTCATCCCTCTTTGGTCATTGTAATATTGCACGGGACTGAGAGTTACCATCTGGTACTTGAGAATTTTTGTTCCTCCCTTCACCCTCAGTATTTCTGAAGCCCAGGGAGGCCGGCTGAAGCAGCCCAGAAAGCAATACATTGTGAAAGTTAGCCAAAGTGCTGTTAGTTTTCTCTCCCTATTCTGAATGCATTTCCCTGCTGCATTTCTGTGCCTCACGTCCTCTGGCCGCTCATCTTCCATGGTTTGTAATAGTCTTCCTCTCACGTATGTGCTCTCACTACATGAACTTGTAGAGCAGAATGAGTCACCCTTTCTTCTTCATCGTCATTCCCTTGAATCCATCAGTGGTGGTCCCCCCCCCCCCCCCCCCACTGCATGGCTTTCCCAACCTCTTCTCTGGCACCATTATCGAGTTCATGATTGTCAGCCTCTGATGTAGCCGCCTCAGCATCAAGTAAGTATGGTTTCCCTGGTTTGCACCCTGAGCTACAGTCTGTTGTCTTGAAGTTCTTGTGTTAGTTTATAGAGCGGCCTTTTGAGATGGACTTTCATTTCTATGGCAGTTTACGGAAGGAGCTGTAGAGTGAGTGGCTGGGGCTTGCGTGTTTGCTAGTTTGTGAATAGACTGCCTTTTCTCATGTTCACTATCACTGTGTCCCCCGTTCCATCCTTGTAACTGTACATATGGTTCTTTTACAGCGAGACTTCATAGTTCCTTATGGTGCTCAGTTTATAGTACATTTTACCAGTTCCAGGAGATACAGAATCTCCTGGCCTCTGGGCATCAGGCATGCATGTGATACACAAATATACATGTAGGCAGACACTTACACAAATTAAAAACAAGAAAATAGATATTTTCTAATTTATTCCTATTATATATAAATAATTGAACAAGCCTTGTATAGTAAGTTGATACCAAAGTGCTGTATTGTGATAATCTGAATAAGAATTTTCATTATTATCCTGTAGAGAAAATCTTCAGTAAAGTGTCTTTGGGTATTTTGTTTTTGTTGTTGAATGCTTAACACTCTTGGGTATTCAGCATCTTAACATACATAAGAAACATCCACTCATGCATGGATGAGTGGCACATTGCTGTGTATCCATTGGTTAAGTTTAGTTGTGGAGAGTAAGTAAATAGTTTAATTACTGGCATTTGTCAAGTTATAAGATTACTTTAGGTAACTGAATATGTGTGTAATCTCTAACACAGTCAGCATGTGTGTTTTTTCTTTCAGCTGTACACATTGAGAAGATAATGTTGAAAGGAGTCCAGAGAAAAAGGGCTGACAAATATTGGGAGTACACTTTCAAAGTAAGCCGTTCTCACCCCAAAGATGCATCATTTACTACAATAAGTGATTTTTAGAAGAACTAACTGCTAGCGGGTTTACTACTTTAAAGATGCTAGGTATATAGGTAGGTAGGTAGGTAGTTTTTAAAAACGAGAGTGTTAGACTTGGGGACACTACTAAAAGTGTAAGGTATAGCCTTTAAAAGTAAAAGCAGATGTTTTCACAGGTATTTGCAGACCACTGACCTTCTCTGTCCTGGTATCACTGTCCTGCTTTCCTGTTCCTCCTGGGGCTTTTTCACCCCCGCTTTGTGGCTTTGTTGTCTGAGACCCCAGGGTCCGGTCAGATCTGTTACTGTCAGGATAAGACTCTCCACCCGCTTCTCTGTGCTGCAGCTTCACTGTTGAGCTTGCGAATGTTGGACCACACATAATATACTCTAAACCTCCATGGAGTGAAGCCAGGGTTCTCTGCAGCCTCACGTCAGTTCTTCCGACAGCCACTGCTGGCCAGGTTCTAGCTGTCCTCTCTCCTAAAGACTCTCTAACCCTCTGGTAGAATGTTTTTTCCTTCCTCTGCAGACCGCTACCACTATAGCTTCCACTGGTCCTTGAGTGGTCATCTTCAGCCCTGCCATCCTACGGTGGCTGCCTTGCTCACTACATTTGTTGAATGAATTTTAAAACTCTTTTAACTTCTACTTTGAAGGAGAATAATCCTTGGCTTTGTGGTTTCCGTTTCCAATTTCCATGTGTCTCACTTTTGGCATATTTGACTCTTTGCCCTTGAAACTCTGCATGCTAGCTTCTCCTCTAGTTGTTGGAGTGCACTGCTTTTCTGTAGACCTTTCTCCTTACTGTGGACCAAAGCACAGCTCACATCTGGCTCAAATGCTCCCTCTCTAGAGAGCCTTCTTAACCCCTGGCTGCTCTTGCTTCAGGCCGAAGTCCCCATCTTTGAGGTGATGGCGACTGTAGAAACTCTTAAACATTTGTTTGGTTTGTGTGACTGACATGAGACTAACTCAGACTTCAGTTATCATGTCTACTCCAGTACCCACCTACCCACGTAGATAATTATCATGTAAGAATTGTACCAACCAATAAACAGGGTTGCTAGGCAGAATTCTGTGTGCTTTATCTAATTGTTATATGTTTAATTGATAAGACTTAGATATTAGCATATCTCAAGTAGTTACTTAAATCCAACAATTGTACAGTAGGAATTGAAGTTCACAGAATTCTTAGTGTCTAGGAGCCAGCGTAGTTCTAGATCCTGTGTTCATTCTGGCTCACACTTAGCTCATTTTCTCTCCCTGGAAATGGAGGTGATCAGGCGTACTGAAGCATCTTGCTAGGATTTAAACGTCTGAAATCAAACTGACAATCTCTTCAGAAGCTAAATCCCCTCAACTGTAAAATGGTACTACCAAAGAGAAAACACTGCACTGACTGTTTCTCTTGGAATTGTACATTTAGTGAGCAACAGGGGACAGGATTTATCTTTTGACTCTACCCTGTCATAGTATCATTTTTGTATTTAACCAAAAAAGCAAAACATTTCTGAAAAATTAGTTCCTGAAAATTACTAACATATAGTTACATTTTAACTTTTTTTTTTTTGGTTTTTCAAGACAGGGTTTCTCTGTGGCTTTGGAGCCTGCGCTGGAACTAGCTCTTGTAGACCAGGCTGGTCTCGAACTCACAGAGATCCGCCTGCCTCTGCCTCCCGAGTGCTGGGATTAAAGGCGTGCGCCACCACCGCCCAGCTTCGTTTTAACTTTTTAAAGTGCAATTTGAAACAAATTATTGAAAATGTTTTGAGTAGAATGTGAATGTAAGATTTAAACACACTTATAGAAGCTATTTTAATGCTAGAAGAACTTTATATTTCTAATTGCTAATCTTAAAATTTAAGTAAGGCCTTTTGTTTTACACATGGCTTTTTCCCCAACCAGTTCCTGCCTAAGCAATAACCATGCAATCTGTGTGTTTTCTTAAATCAGGTAAATTGGTCTGACCTTTCAGTCACAACAGTAACAAAAACCCACCAAGAGCTACAGGAGTTCCTACTGAAGGTAACATTACAGATTTCCTTGTTAAGATTTGTGTATGACAGAAAGATTCCAAAAGTTTCAGCGTCAAAGCAGCAAGGAATGAGAACACACAGAGTTGGCTCCAGACAGAAGGAATGTGAGCAGTAGAAAATGTTACATTGTATCTCTTACGTTATATTGTTGGCATAAATGGCAAAGGGATTCTCTTTAGAAAATGGGTCCATGCTTAACTCATAGCAGAGATGTTTCTTTTTAAGGGCTCTTCCCCCCCCCCCCCAGTGTCTGCAGTGCTGTGAGGCTTATTTCTTGTGGTACTTACCAACTGTAAAGCTCTGCATCTGTGGGCTTTTCTTAAATCTTGTCTTCCTCAGAACCTGACCTTCTTCCCACCCCATCCACAACAAGGAGAAGATGGTGGAATTGTCAAAAAAATTGTTTTTGTTCTTTTTTTGTACACATCCTTACCTGTAGCCTTGAATAAAGTCTTCTAATTAGATTTAATTGAAAAATGAAAGAAACAGTAAAAGGGGAAGCTAGGTCTACATGATCAATAAATTACTATTGCACAGTAAGCAAATACTTCAGTTTTTTGTTAACAGAGAGATAAAGCTGCGAAATCCAGAAACAGGAAATATTCATAACTCAGTTACCAAATTTTATATTAGAGTGTCCTTATTGAACTTGATAGCACCTGGCACTTGAGGATTTGCACCGTGTGCTTACCACTATATGTATCTTCTGTTGAGCTCATGTCTGTGACTGTTGATTCTTGAGACTCTGCAAGGGACTGCGATTTCACAGTCTGAGTGCTTTGAGCAGAATGCTGGAGCTGATGCTCCCGTACACTGGCAAAATGTTAGTTCTCTGGATTTGTTACTCTGTCTGGATTAAGTCAGTTGAATAGTGTCTTTCCTGTGGCTTATTTTCAACTGAATTTTCTCATTTTTTTCCTTTTGTATTAAAAATAGATTCTTTTTTTTCTCTCATATATCCTGATTACAGTTTTCCCTCCTTCTATTCCTCCCAGTTTCTTCCTCCATCTCCCCTCCTATCCAGACCTACTTCTTATCTGTCTCTCATTAGAAAAGAACAGGCTTCTAAGAGATAACAGTCAAACATAACAAAATAAAATAAAAACCATCACAATTGAAGTTGGACAAAAAAACCCAACAGAAGGACAAGAGTTCCATGAGAAGGCACAAAAGAGACTCAGAGACGCATTTGTTGGCACACGCAGGAGTCCATAGAAACATTAAACTGAAAGCTTAACATATGCAGAAGATGGGCAGAGCTATGTTGGCCCTGTACTTGCTGCTTCAGTCTTTGAGTTCATATGAGCCTTGCTCAGCTATTCAGAGGGTCGTTCTCGCACGTTCTCTGTCCCTCCGGACTCTGTCTCCTGTCTCCTCTTCAGTGGGGTTCCCTAAACCTTGAGAAGAGAGATTAGATGAAGATATTCCATTTAAAACTGTGTTTTCCAAGATCTGTGTGTATAATGTCTGGCGGTGGGTATTAGTTCCCATCTGCTGCAAGAGGAAGCTTCTCTGACGGCTGTATAAGGCTTTCATCTATGAGTGTCAGAGACCAGTTTCCTTTCCCCAGGATAGGAGCATGGGGATTAGAAAAATAAAGAGAACGAAGATGTGAGTGAAAATAATAAAACAGAAACATAGGATAATACCGGGAAGGAGTTCACTGAATACTGAAAATTGCCTGCCTTTAATTTCCATTTGCTTAAATACCCCAATCCTAAAAGGTAGGACAGGAGTAAGATAAAAACAAAATAAAAAACAAACAAACAAAAAACTGCATCAACATGATAGAAGGAATGAACTGACAAGTTGAAGGTTGTGGGCTACATTCTTAGTTAAACATTCTGTTGCTAGAACAAGACAAGTAACAGTTCACACCCTAGACCAAAATATTCTGTAGGCATACCACTTCCTGGGAAGAATCCATTGTTATCTCCATATGGGAGTAGGAACTTAGTTGGATCCTTAGACTTTGGTTTGAGGTAGAAACAGATCTACTCTTCTGTTCCTGAAATACAAGGTCTGGATATTAGCCACACCTATTGACAATAACCTTGAGTGAGCAGAACTCTCTGATCTAAATCTTGGTGGGACCTTTGGTCAGGGTGGACTGGCAGCAACTTGGAGCAGCTGAAACTCTCTGGCCTTCAGACAAGGTGGAAATAGGCTCACATTTTTGGGGCTCCACGTAGGTGTATAGTAGAATGCCCATAGTAGTAATTTTATTGGTGTTTGTTTGTTTTGACCGGTAGTGTTAGTTTTACATAGGTTTCTGGGTTTTGTCGGTTAAGGGCTGAGAACTCCTGGACCCATTCGAGTTCCTAACTGCCTCCATATAAAGATGGGTTGAGCTTCATTTCTTTGTAGTCACCAGGGCCTGTGTCCCTCCTTAACCCATCAGTCCTCCACAGTTAGGTGGAAAGACCAGGATAGAACAGTAACATTCTGAGCATGGGCCCTTTTCTGCCGGACTTAAAGAAATGATTGGAGGCATCAGGGAAATGAGTGGCTGTGACCCTGCCAGGTGCTGAGGAGCCAGGCAGCATTGCAGCAGGGAGAGCAAAGTCTGGCTGGCTTCGGATGATAAAGTCAAGTTGCATCTGCCCCTCTTTCCTTTGCATACATCTGTGAACCTTCTCTGTTTACCGCTAGCTCATTGTGTCTTGATAGGATACATTTACCAGTGTTTAGTGTAAGTTAAACAATTATGAGCAGGCACCAGTTGGATTTGGCAGCAGGGTGCTCTTATTTCCTTCTTTCCCCTGTTTTCTCCAGGGCTAGACGATGAGCTCCACAGGACACAGAGCCAGGGCAGAGGACACTGCCACCTGTCAAGGCCGGGTTACTTGATGCCACCTCTTTGTCTCTCTTTCTCTAAGAATTCAGTGAGCAACAGAGCCCTCTGCCAGGCTGTGGCCTGACTTTGAGCAGTCTTCTGTGTCTACCTAAACTTCAGCGGTGCTGCATCTTAACAGATTACATTTCTTCTATCACACAGTTTTTCTAAAAGATAAATGCTTAACAACAACAAAACTCCCAAATGCCTAACTCATTCTTCAGGGTCATGATAATTAATTCTCTGCTTAACCAGCATTTGAGTAAAGCACTTTCCTTAGGTGTATGAACACCACTCTTACATGGGCTAATCTTCACTGTCTTTCTAGAAACGAATTGCCTCTTGTCAAGTATTCGAGTTGCCTGCTTCCATCTTTAACATTGTTTATAGAAATCCAGTGCAGACTCTGTCCCTCTGAGCACCTGTGTAGTGATGCTGTGATCGGGTATGGTTGGTGTTGAGTTGCACTACAGTTTCCAGACATAGGGGCTTGGGCTTGCTGAGTTCTTCTGCCCTTCATGCCCTGGTCCCCTCCAGTTTTGTTTTCCGTGTTGCCATAGCAGCTCTGTGGATTTTTATTTCTTCCTCTGCTGTTGTATTCACAGTTTCTGAGAACAGAGTCGGATTTTGGATGCTTGGTAGCTACTTGAGTGAGTGCAATGTACATTGTAGGGAGGTTTATGAATGACTGCATAGGAACAATTGTAGAGACGACAGACTGCAGTCCCTCTTAAAGAGTGCACTTCAAAACTCTATCTTAACATTAGAATGGAGCAGCTGCTGGGGCACATGGAGTGTGCCCATGGCTAGCTGTGTTTTCTGCAGCTGAACAGCAGTTTCCAGACCCAGCCATGTAAACTACTCTGTGGCATCTGGAGTCTACTTTAGCGACCCCTGAGTTGAAGAGCAAGATTGGCAAGTCTGTATTGGATGTAAACTACTGTGGCTCAGAAAGATGGAAACATCCTGTGGTCCAGCTGACGGTGTTGCAGTGCTCTCTTCGAGACAGTTAAGCCCAGGGTCCCTCCTCCAGATGTTGAAAGGCTACCTGGCTTTCAGTTCAGGGTCTTGATATCACAAGTGTAAGCTGTTAAAGTGTGAAGACAGTGAATCAGTAGGAAAGACAGGTTTGGGATTTATAACACGGTTTAAGTTGATTGGTTTCTTTTCAGAGTAAAGAACTTCTTCAGTGAGGGCCTGCCTCATGGTGCCCTACTTCATGAAGTAAGGGAAGAGATACGGGCTTTTATTAATTTGAAGATAGATTGATGAACTTAAGTTGTTGTGCTCATCAAGCTCCTTGGACACCGAGGTCTTGATGAGTTAGTTCCAGCAAAGCTTCTGAATCTTTTTCCAGTCAAGTTATCATCAAGGCTAGATCCAAAACCACACAAGGGGAGATTAAGATGGTTACAAATAAGGCTATTTCTTTCCCACTTGAGCTACTGACCCTTTTAGGAGACTCCTTGAGGTGAAAGCTGCAACTCCCTAGTGTGAATCAACAATTTATTCTTGCTAATCTTATTAACAAAAAAAATAAAAATAAATGTCTGCTTATTAGGCTTTGGCCTTTTTAAGATAAATTTGTATATAGATACAAAACCTTTCCTTACTCTGAGATTGTGTGGAGGCTGACACAGGACTAGCTAGATCTGTTATAACTAAGATGCAGAGAGGAGAAAGTCCACTATAAAATAGAATATACACGACACATCTTAAAGCTTCCAACTAAATGAGCCCTGGAAAAAAGACAAAAACAACATGAAAACAAACTAGAGTGCATACTGATGACTGTGTGGCCACACTCAGTCCAGTAATGTGAACATTGTCATTAACTTGGTGGCACTTTGCGTGGTGGTAAAGCAGCTATCAGTGGCTTGAAAATTGAAATAAACTTCTCTGCCAAGGCGTCCTTGTCAGTGTATCGGGGAGATAGCTTACTTGTAGATGTGTTTGAAGAACACCCATGTAAAAAGCATTGGAGTGTTGAATGGCAGGTGGATCCCCTGAGATCACTGGCCAGCCAGTCTAGCTCATCAGTGAACTGTGAATGAAGTGAGAGGAACCCTATCTCAGAAGAGAAGCTGGGAAGCAATAGTGGAAGACACTTGGTCTCCCTGACATGTGCATACACTTGCAGACACACGTGTTCATACATATACACGTGCATACACTAATGTTTTACTAATGTTTAAAGTTAGTAATAAATACCTACTGTCAAAAGTCTATATTAACATGCTGATGTCAAAGTGTCCGTGAAATTAATAGTATTTCTTTATTTGGGAAATGTGTCAATTCAGAATTCATTTCTTCAGGCTGGTGGTTGGGGGGACATGCTTTCCGTGGTAGAGTGAAGATGCCATTTTGTGACCAGATCCATTAGCAGACATTGTCCAAATCACTGTGCCCAACCTCAGTAGTGCTGCCACCTTTGCCCTCTCTGTGGCTCTGTTTGAGGACTGTGTTTACTAAAAGAATTTTAGTGAAAGTGACAGTAATTCAGAAGTTAATCACAGAAGTCAAAATTGAATTCTTGAAAAGTTTACAAAGTTAGTTTTAGAACCCATTTTCCAGGAATATTTTTAATTAGGCAAGTTAAGTAATGTGATAAGAGTTTGGCTTCATTTGAAGTTTTTTTTTTTTTGCCAAATGATTCTTTCTTACAGATTCTAGCACATTGCTCATAGGACACGTCCATCATGTTGAGGGAAAATCTGGAGGGTGGCTTTTGTTTTGTTTTTATGATTGTGGGTGTGGGTTGTGCAGGGTCTGGTCCATGTAGAGGTCAGGAGAGAGCCTTGAGAGTCACTTCTCCCATCCACTTTGCCTGGGTTCTGGGGATTGAACTCGAGTAGCAAATACTGAACCATCACCAGCTCTGATGGGTGCTTTTGGTGTAAATAAAACTCAAAAGAATTTTACCCAGTCTTCATAACTTTTTTCTTTATTTGGCGTATAGCATTTAATGTCCAGCACTGCCCGAGATTAAAATGTGAGCAGCAGGAAGCACAAGACTGATAACTGTAGAGATGGAGACACACTTTTCAGAATAGTGTTCCAGGGTCACAGTGCTAGCTGTCAGTGCTCAGTGTAGCTGGAAGCTCTGTATGGATGTCATCTCGGAGGGCATAGGGCCTTGTGTGCGAGTCACGTGCTGAACACATGGGTTTCCAGTGCATCTAGGCAAGCCCCACGAGACCTGCTCTTAGAACAGACCTGTGCCACACCAGCCTTGGACAGAGTGCCGAGGGACGGCTAATGAGGAGAAGGCATTTCTTTATTTATATTTGTACATATGTTTGAAGAACTCAGCCTTGGATATTGTTTTTCTCTTGTAGCTTCCAAAGGAGTTGTCTTCTGAGGCCTTTGACAAGACCATCTTAGGAGCCCTAAATCAGGGGTCTTTAAAAAGGGAAGAGCGGCGACACCCTGACCTGGAGCCCATCCTAAGGTAACAGCCACTAGTCTCTGGCCACGAGTGCTTGGGACAGGCTGTTGAGGGAGAGCAGAGGCCTTTCCTCTGGATAAGCTGGGGCTCATAGTAGAAAGTGGCAACTCTGTGTGTTAGTGTCTTCCTTCTTTCTTTAATAGAATAAATTTGGTTCTTTTAACATGAAAGTGTCGTGAGTTAAACCTCTTAGTTTCCTGCTGCTGCTGTCGTTGATTCCATAAAACTGTATTGAGGATGTCCTTGTCCCGTCGTCCAGGAAATGGAGCACAGGGCACATGCTCACTGCCATTTTCTTGGAGCCCAGTGCTGGTTAAGGTCAAGTCTTTGCCTTTGTGAAGTTGTTGTACCATTGGAAATGTTTGTGTTGCTTAGATGAAGGTTAAATATGGTGTCTGGTGTGTTTAAACACCCTACCTTTGTTCTCGCCTAGGGCCATGCCCCAGGGCTGGGGGGCCAACAGGGTAATGAGTGATACAGGTCCTCTTCCCTCACAAATCAAGTGTGGGTGTAAACAAGTTAACCTGTTTTGTGATAGAAGTTTGAAAGGTGTCTATTATTGGTGTAGGAGGTCCTTCTGTCTTTGGGTTGCTTTCGTTAGTTAATAAAGAAACTGCCTTAGCCTGATAGGGCAGAACTTAGGTAGGCAGAGAAGACAGAATTCTGGGAGAAAGAAAGCAGAGTCAGAGAGCTGCCAGAGACAGACATGCCGAATCTTTCCCGGTAAGCCACTGCCATGTGGCGATATACAGATTACTAGAAATGAGTTAAATCAAGATATAAGAGTTAGCCAATAAGAAAGTAAGTTAATGGGCCAAGCAGTGTTTTAATTAATACAGTTCTTCTGTGGTTATTTTAGATGTAAGCTAGCCAGGCACCCAGGAACTGGGCAGCAGGAAGAACAAGTGGCCCCCTCCTTGCAACATATTATCACTGACATACAAAGTTTGCACAGCACAGGAGAGATTGAAAGATCAAATGCTGGAGAGGAAAGGGGGCTTACGGTTCTGTAGGCAGGGTGTGGTGGCCCACACATTCAATCTCAGAATTGGAACACATGTTGGATCTCTGAATTTTAGGTCATCCTTATCTACTTAGAGAATTTGAGGTCATCCAGGGAGGGCTACGTATTAAAACCATCTTTAAAACAACAGCAAGAAAAATCTACCATGTGCAAAAGCCAAATAACCAAGTGAAGGGCTCTGAGGCTGCACAGGAGCGCGGTGTCCCTGAAGGTCAATGACATCAGTTTCTGCGGCATTCAGTAAAGGAAGTCTTTTCAGCAGTTCAGTCTAGGTAGGAAGAAAGTTGGATGGTTGGTGTGTCCTGAGTGGAGGCTTCCAAGTAGGGAGGCAAGGCGGGTAGGGAAGCAGGTTGGGGTTGGGACAGTGAGCAGAGTGGCGCAGTGATCGTGAGGAACAGTCAGTGCTGAGAATCATGGGAGGTCCAGGTGCGTGTTACAGCACCAAGAATCTCCTGGGGCTTGACGTGGGCTATCTGAGACCTACATCCTGGGCTGGAGTGTAGGCATGGTAGTTATCAGTTGGTGTTTCACTGGAAACAAGCTAACTGAAAGGCTTACTGAAAGTATGATCTCAGGCTCCGGTTCAGGCTTGTGAGAGCCCTCTCATTTGCCTTCCGAAGGAAACTGTGTCCCAGAGTGTTCTTAGGATTGGCATTGCCAAGGAGGGGAAGGCAAGAGTGCTTGCTCCCCAACAGAGATGGGAAGAAATCTGGAATGGTACCTATTGCCATGGAATCTTTACAAAGTCCAAAGTGTGCGGGGAGAGAGTGAGTGGAACGAGATGGATCCCAGCACGATTCCCCTTGTAGACCCAGGTGATCCATTGATTAATCAGCTGACCCATGACTTCGGGTGGGAGAGAACTGAAGCTGGCTCCAAAGCTGATCGTGCATGTGGAAGGTGAATTTAGAAGTGGGTAGGTGACTGGGTAACATGGAGGAAGAGAATGGCATGCGTGCATCTTCCACCAGGGCAGCTGTAAAGAGAGTTGCGGCCTTGAGTTTAGTAAGAATAAGGACATACAAGCTCTATAGCTAATAAGTCTCAGGTGGCCCAGTGGAAGGGTCTAGTAGAAAGGATGGATAAGAGGGGATCAGGGAGCAGTCCAGGTAAGAACAGGTGAGTAAAGGTATCAGATAGTTGAATTCTTGAATGCCTGTGTGCTCGGACTTCAGAGAGCTTTTATACTTCTTGGGACCTTGTGAAAGTGGCTCCTTATTCTCCAGTTGTGAGATAGGCAGAGAATTCTGACTCCAGTAAGCTCCAGGAGGTGCTGATGGTTCGTAGAGGCCTCTGCAGCTGATTGAGTAATCAGAGAATTACATCCACCTGAACTGTAGGACTAGGGTCTATCTAGCAGCATGAACCCAGGGCCTACCTGGGAATGATAGAATATGGCCCTTAAATGAACCAGAAGGTCAGTGTGCACTGGTCCCTGTCTGCATTAGCTTCAGTATGTGCTTTGAACCTAGCCCGACCAGCTGGACTCACTAGTAACAGACTAAACTCTCGGTGGGGAGAGGTGCAGTTTCGTAAGCTTAATTTGGTGTGTCCTAATGTGTAGTCCTCCATGTACAGTGACGGTTATCTTTGGATAGCCTTGTGGTTCATGATAAGTCTACCAAATACTCAATCAAGACCATGAGGTTAATTCAGAAGAGAAAGAAAAAGATCCCTCTTGTCCAGATAATTTTTTTTTATTTTTGCTGATGTTTTAATTTTTTCTTTGCCTACAATTAAGATCTGCAGTTATCTCTCAAAATTATTTAGTCCTTTAAAATATGTTGTTTTTTTGTTTTTGTTTTTTTTTGTGACAGCCATACAGTGTAACCCTGGCTGGCCTGGCAGCATCAGACTAGCACTTCCTCCTGCTTTTCAGGTCCAGCACGTCTGTCTCTAAAGTCTTCACCGTGTTTCTCTGACCAGATAGATGGCTGACATGAGAGGCTGTTATGTTCAGGGCAGGGCCTGCTCAGAGTAGGACTCTCTATAGCTGGGCAAGTTTTGAACCCCTATTTTTAGAACTAACTGGTTTGATGGATGAGTAATTGTCTTAGGTTTGCTTTTTTTCTATCTTCCTGTAAGATTACCAGTTTATTTTATGAAATGCTGAATTTTTATCTATATATCTGTTTAGATTTTTGTGGCTTTCTTAGCTCTTTGAATGAAATAAGAATTAACAGTGACAATTTGTCTTTGTGTTATGTGCTATGATGGTTAAAATGGAATTCCAGATGCTAGATAATTCCAGTCTTTGCTTTTGTGTCCCATCTCTGTCTCTTTTAAGATTGGACACAAACGTCCAGATTGTTGGTTAGCTGTCAGGGATAGCTCAGTAGACATGTATGAAAAAGAACATTTGGAATGTTATGCCATTTCTTACTTCAAATTTAATTATAAAAGCTGGACATTGATGGTCTACACCTATAGTCCTCAGCCCTGGGACCCTAAGACAGGAAGATTACTAAGCACAGGAGTTCAAGACAAGCATAGGCAATACAAGACCCCATCTCCAGAAAAGTACTTAAAGTAGTTTGTTGGTTTTAATTAGCTTCTACGAGTCAGATATTGAAAACAGAATCTAAAAGCAAAAGCAAGAGGATCCTTGGCCTAGCATGCGGAGCTGCAGTTGTCCAGGCTAGAATGAGCTACAGGAGTTCAGGGCAATTCTGGACTATTATTGCCTCAAAGTAAGAATTAGGAAAAATTAGTAAAATGAGGCTGGGGGCAGCTCGGTGACAGAATTCTTCCCTAACTGTGAGGGTACAGGTTCAATTCCCAGCACTCCTATATGATTGTTTGTTTTCTAAGGGAAGTTAGAATCATGGCGTGCTGCAGACTTACCATGCTATGACGTGGCAGTAACCTGCCACTGTGCTCCCTGGTTTCCAGAACTCCTAACTTCACAAGCCCCACATACTCTCCTCAGAACAGCCTGATGGCGACCAGTAGCACGCGTGAGGAAGACAGGCTTTGCAGGCCTTTTTCTGAGTAGAAAAGCAGCTTTTGGGGCCATCAAAACAAACAGCTGAAATAAGACCTTTATTGGAGGGGGATCAGCTTGAAACTTCCCCAGAAAAAATAAATTTGTTTAATAGATTCTTGCAAATGGGTTTTGTTAAAATTTATTCCCTCCCGTGGAAATGCGTCAGAAAATGTTTTCTTTGGGAGAAAGGTTTGACCCCCCCCCCCAAACACACACACACACCCCACAGAGCGGTGCGGGAGTGCAGCAGACACTAAGTTGGTTTATAATCTGGAGACTAAGAATGTGCACACTGTAGTTAACGTAACTCTTCTTCCTGTGCAGGCAGCTATTTTCAACTTCATCCCAGGCTTTTCTTCAGAGTCAGAAAGTACGCAGCTTTTTTCAGTCAATATCATCGGAGTCTCAACATAGTCTCAGTAAGTGCCCTCTGTTCCTCTGGAAATCTGGGAAATGTTTTGTGTTTTGGTTTTTTAAAGGGTTTGGTTTTTCCTTGGTTTTTGTGTCTTACTGTGCCATCTTGTTGTTCAAATTTGAAGAATTTTAGTTAAAAGTTAAGGAATAGAGATATGCAATTAAGAAATATTTGGCCTTTTTAGTGAACTTTACACTGCACCTTTAAAGATAATGATACAGCTGGGGCAATAGAACCAAGCAGGCCGGCTCCCAGAACTCTGCCCTTCAGGTCCTTGGCAGAGCTGCTGGCTGCACTGGGCAGGGTGTGCAGTGTCCCTTCCTCCTGCAGTGCCATCTGGTGCTGACTTTTTCAGTCCCTTAACCTGACCATCCCATGAGACCTCTACATAGTCAGAATTTAAAGACCAGCCTCTGCTAGACAAAGGTTGCTGTATTTTTTTAATCCCTCCCCAGCCTTTCTGTTTTTCTGGAGAGGCTTTTTCCTGGAGTACGACTTAAAAATGCTGCTGTTTACAGAAATGCTAACTTACCTTGGGATTATTCTGGGAATAAACTTTATTTATTAATTCTTTGATAAAAATTTTAAAAGTGTGATAAGAAATCCAGGTGTTAAATGAAAGTCCTTGAGCTTCCCTTGAATCCCTTGGCTGTAGGTAGCTACTTGCAGGTTCCACTCTTCCTAGAGCCTGTGACTCACTGTTTGGTGTCTCTGTCTCTGCGTCCATCATGTCATGGCTGTTCAGCCCAGACTGAAGCATTGCCTCTTCAGGAAGTTTCCCTACTCTTGCTTCTCTGTGTTGTATTGCTTTCCTGTTTCAGTGTTCATCAGTCCTGTCTTGTGTCAATTTTCTACAAATTCTCCTCAGATGTTTTGCCAATAATGCTGAAATATTCCATGGATACTTTTTACTCTAAGCACAGCCAATACTTTGAGGAACTTTTTTTCTTTAAATTTTCCCTTTTATTTTTGTCTTTGTTTTATACCTAGAAGAAAAGAAAAATACATGCCTCCAAAGTTTGAGGTATGAAAAAAGATGAGAAATGGGATTAACTATTGAGTGTGATGGCTTTCAAAATTTGACTAACTGCTGAAGTGGTGTACACGTGCTGTGTGCGCACCTGCCGTAAATGTTGGGAACCTGGTCAGCAGTTAGGGTCAAAGTGTAATTCTGGGAGTAGCTGACTCAAATAAGATGTGCAACTGTGCAGCTCCGTGGCTGAGTTTATGTCTGAATAGTGACGTGCTTTTTAAAGTCATGCTTATTCTAGAGAGCTCTGTAGACTTCACAGTCAACACTTCTTCCCAAGTCAAAGTGTGAGAATAGTATCTGCCAATAGCACCTGGTTCATTCTAAAAAGGTGTTGAAACAAAGTTAAGCTTTTATCCGAGATTATCACCCTGCCCAGGAAAGCCACCACGTGGGAAGTATGCGTGTACATAAGGCAGTCTCTGAGGGCTTGGCAGGGTTTTCAATTCACAGGCAATGCTAAGGAGCCTGGCAGATCTTCTCTGAAATACTGTTGAATGTACACATTGGCTTGGGGGTAAACTTGTCAGCAGTCTATACGTGTGTGAGCTGTTTTGCTGAAGAATAGTACAGTGTTGTCAAGGTTCATTAGCACACTTAAAAACTCTACTTTTTGCTACCCTGGGGCAGAAAACAGTATCCTGTATGCTGATAGATAACTCTTGAGCAAGCCATCTTAACACTCTTAACCTTGTCTGTGGTCCACTGCCATCAGAGTGTGTTTCGTGGGTTAGTGCTGACCCACAATCTGCTCTGTAACAAAACAGAAAGGTGGGGTTTACAACAGTTCAGTATCCCACAGTGTTGTTAAGGGGTTTTAAAAAGTAACAATGTACAACAGATGGGAAGTTTTAAGAAGTGTAGATAGTAGACACACTCTCCATCTGGTCCTTCAGTGAGGAGCATTCAGGGACTGGCAGGTGTGGGACTTGCTCCAGCCTCAAATAGACCTGTGCTTCTTGAAGGTCCTACCTTGGAGAAAGGTTCCTTCACTAGAAACCCTTCTCTCTCCTCTTCTTGGGGCAGAGGGATAATCATTATACTTACTTTCTTTTATCTCACTATTATAATTTTCCCAGAGTTAGTAGTATTGAATTATTTCCTGCAGATAACTTACAGTCCTCTCTGAAGACTTCTAAGATATTAGAACACTTAAACGAAGACAGCTCAGAAGCTTCAAGCCAAGAAGAAGGTAATTGTAGCCCATTAGACTAAGTCTGCACACACTGACACAGTCAGCACAGAGGAGAGAGAGCCAAACGGCACCTCAGCGCAAGGGCAAGGAAGAGGTGCTCACTCGGTTGTAGTGGCATTTCATTTGTATTTACATAAATAGAGCCTGCCTGAAGATCAGAGAGTAAAGCAGCCCTCCAAAGGGACTAAGGTAGAGGTAAGAGCCTGTGGCTGACTGTTTTGCTTTTCTGACCTTCAGGTTGAACCCCAGTTTCTGTCTCTGGATTTTTATTAATCGAGCTACACCCCATGGTGTTGTCACCATGAATGGACTTCTTATATGAAGTATGGGTTAGTCACACCCTACCATATGTCACACACAACACTTTCAAGGGAATAACAACGATTTGTAAAATGTAAAGTTTAAAGTTTTATGTGTAAACCTGGGGCAGAGGCTGCTTTGTTTAATAAGGTGGTTCTAATCTTTTTTGTTTTTCGAGACAGGGTTTCTCTGTAGTTTTGGAGCCTGTCCTGGAACTAGCTCTTGTAGGCCAGGGTGGCCTCGAACTCACAGAGATCCGCCTGCCTCTGCCTCCCGACTGCTGGGATTAAAGGTGTGCGCCACCACCGCCCGGCTAAGGTGGATCTAATCTAAAGCAAGAACTTAGTATATGACCAAAGAGCCCAGATACCTTTAGAAGACAGTCCACAGCAGGGAGTTGACTGGAAGAAGACTAATTGCTCACAGTAGAAGGCTCCTTCTACAGAAATCAGTACAAAAGTCATCCTGACAGAAATGTGAGTAAAAGGCATAGCTAGCAAACACGGATGACGAACCGCTGGAGCTGGTTAGTGTGCGGCCTTGCAAGTAATAAATGGAGAGGACAGTGAGACAACAGCGCATGTTCCTCAGGCGGGTGAATCACGTGGTGGCAAAGAGAGCGCAGATGTAATCAATGAGATGTAAATTTGGCATGTTGCAGTGAGCTGGAGATGCTGGCTGCTGCCCTGCTCATTCTTCTGTGAAACTTGCCCGTGTGCTGTCGGTAATGGTTTGTAGCCACAAATGCCAGAGTTGCCTGATGTTCTCAACCAAATAGTGCTGTGTGTGCCGGGCAGGAGTTAAAAGGGTATTTGTAGCATATTGAACATGTCCATATGCGTAGTTACAGTGGGGCTCTGACTGGAGTGGGTGAAAGGTGACCCGTAACCTTATCTCACACCTTGTTTCTTTTTATAACGAGAGAGTGGTCTGGTACGTGAGTATACGTGTTTCTTACAGACTTTAATAATACGAACATTTTTTAAATGGAAATGAAGAGTAAAACTCTACATTTAAATACAGTTTGAAGTAACATACTAAATTTGCATGACTTTGAGCAATTGGTATGCACATCTGAGGTAATTTGGTAGCTTATTAGGTAATTGAAGATGTGTTAAGGTATCTTCTGTAAGCTGGGTGTGGTGCTGCACACCTGTAGTCTGCACCCAGGAGGGTGAGACAGGAGTTGGAGTCTGAGGTCACCCTGTACTGTATACTATGTCTGTCTTACAAAACAAGCACCAACTCCCCTTAGGCTGGGAGCTGGGTCACAGCCTTGTCAGGGACCACCGCTGTTGAACTTCTCCAGTTAGTACAGCATAGAGTGTCCTGAACTAATTCTAGTGTTTTCTGCCCTAGATGTGTTACAGCACACTGTAATCCACAAGAAACATGCCGGGAAGAGTCCCACTGTGAAGTAGGTACCTGGTTTCTAAAGCGTAGATAAATGTCTCTGTGCACCTGAAAGTCATTAACATTTAGTTAAGCTTCTGATGTATTTATTGACCATGATTTACTTGTATTACCTGGTGTTCTGTTTATCTCTTTCCTACCTCCTTTTACGGGCAGTTCTCTGTGGCAGCCATCATAGTGACACACTGTTTCGTTCTTCTGGTGGTTACCCCAAAACTTGTAGTTCGTCTTCCACCTCCTAAAGTCTAGAGCAAGCTTACACTTGCAGCATTCCTCAAAGAACCTGAGGATCCTGGAGCACTGCTTCATTGTTTGCTGAGTTATAAATCATGGTCGTCATGCGTTTTCATTCTCCTCATAATTCTGAATTTTGTGATAACCTTTTCTATGATTCCTTTTGGTCCCTTTTTGCTCCTTGTCCTGAGCACCCACCTATGGTGATTTTCCTTTTAAATGAGAGCACTGTTTTTTGACCTATATCTAATGTAATGTAAATGTAGTTAGGCCTTGTGGTATGTGTATATACATTTCGTATTACTAGTATTGGACATAGGTGTTCACAATTGCGAGGTAAGCCCTCTCTACACTGAGCTACACTTAACCCTGAGTGCTATTTAATCTGAAGGAGAAAAGTGTAGCTTGCCTTTTTTTTTAAAGCCTGTTTGCTTGATGTGTGGTTCCAGGTTGGCAGTTATTTCCTGTTAGCTCTTGAAGTCCATACTTGACTGTCTTCTGGTCACAGTTTCCAACTGCCTCCTCTGATGTCTCTGGCAGGTCACATAGAATCATTGTGTGATTTCTAGCTCGCACAGCGATAGTTCTGCCCCACTCACTGGAGTGCCGCAAGGCTTCCTGCTTTCTGAATCAGAGCCCTTGCTGATTCTGTGGGCATCTGCTTTCTGTTTTTGTAGATCTTGGAGCTCCTTGGCTTATGGCAACCCTTGCTCCTCCTTTCTGAGATCCCCTCACAAAAAAAGACTGTCACTTTATAGCCTGCTCTTAAGTCTGAAGTTATCACTCCTGTTGTTGAATCAGTCTCTGCTGTTCTTTTGGTAGTTTTTCCTTCTGGTGCTTTCGGGTTTTTCTCAGTTGTCTGCGATAGACTTTGTATCTATTTTTGCATTAATTCTGTTTCTGGAATCTGTAACTTAAGTCTTTTGATTTTACAAAATTCCTAACTTCTGTCTTCAGATATTCTTGTTCTGTTCTTCTGAGCCATCTTGTAAGAGTCACTGAGGTCCTTGTAAGCTGGGCTGTTCATACATCCCGCTTATTTTTATATTTTTGTTTTTTTTTTTCTCAAGTATATTTTCTTCAGACCAAACTTCTCATCTCGGTTTTCCTCATCAGCTTCCATCCTCTGAACTTTCACACCTTTTTTGCAGTTGAAGACTTCCATTTGGTTCTTTCAGTGACTTTGCAGAATCCCCAGTCTTCTGTACTTAACAGTGTTCAGCACTCAGTCTGCCCCCGGTGACTTCTCCGTGGATGCTTTTGGCCTGTCATCTTGTCTGCATTTTGAGGGGGTCCCAGTCACTCTATATTGATCATTCGTGTGCCTGTCCATACAATTCTTCACTCAGCAGTTCTTGCCTGATCCAGGCTGTGCAGTGTCTCTGTACCTCAGTCACACACAGACACTAATGACAAGTACACTTGCTGATAAATTACATGTTCACTTACTTCAGCCTATATGCTGATCACTAGACCCCCCCAAAACCAGAAACTAAGAGGTGAGAGAAAGCGTCCCTGTAGCTTCATTGAGGGGGTAGACTAGGTTAAGCAGGGGACAGACTTCACACTGTCTGTGCTTTCCTTTAATAGCAGTGTTGGTACGAGCTGCTCTCCATTGGATGGGTTTACCATGCAGTATGCAGAACAGAATGGAGTTGTGGATTGGAGGAACCAAGGTTGTGCCACCATCCAGCACCCAGAGCACTGTGTGACCTCAACTGACCAAGTATGTGTCAGGTTGGCTTTGGTGCCATTTGGTTAAAGCGTTGCCACTCTGTATTTCCTAAGAAATGAAGTGTTGTGTCAGGTGGCTTATCTGGTAAGAAGGGAGGAAATGTCTGTGTGAGGCTTTATCCTTGTATGAAATTGAATTCCTCTGCGGTCTGAAAAGGTGTATCTAGATGACTTTGATCGTTTGTGCAAGACTGATAAAATTTAATAAGACACTTAGTGTCTTTATTCCTAGTTTTACGTGTCCATTAAATTGTTCCAAATTATTATTGTTATTTATTTGGGTCTCAAAGGATTAGTCACCTGTCAAATCACTATCTTAATGATAGAATTTTCAAACTGATCTTCCCTTGTACGTGTCCACAGAGGGAATGTTTCCAGAACGTTGCAGAGTCCCTGAGCACGGTGTATCTTCCTGTGTGTAGATTTTACAAGTGGGCCTCGTATAAGACTCAGCAGTAAGTGAGTTGTAGCAGTGCAGCCTCATAGCTCATGTGCTGCTCTCACACAAGTAGGAGTATCCATAGAGATGCTGGGCACGGGGTCTTTGTGTCCCTGGAGGGTGGCACAAAGTGAGATTTCACTACGCTGAGAAACAGGAATTTATTTAGGACTAGGCCGTGTTCACTTCTAAAAGTTCCCATTAGTATGCTTTGGACTGGTTGGCTTTGGAAGGTCAAAGTGCAATTTAGGAAACCTGCAGTCAGGTAGAGGAGACATGGAGATCTGTGTTTGAGCAGATTTCCCGTGATTACTGTTGTTTGTCAGAATGTGTATGTTTTAGTGCTCCTGCGGGTAACTGGAGAAGTGGGCTGGAGATGAAGGTCTCTTCCCTGTGTGCTGTTAGAATGAGGACCTGTAGCAGTGTGCCGTAGCTGAAGTCTGTTTGTTTTCTCTCTACTAGCTTTCTACTGAAAAACGGAGCTTATCTTCAGTAAATAAGAAGAACGGGAAGCCACAAATAGAAAAGTAGGTTCAATGTAATGTGTCCATTAATAAAAAGTAGGAGAGACAAGCATGCAGTATTTGGCTATGGATGTATTTAGTTTATATATATAAATAGCATATTCCATTGATTTTGCTTTGCCTTATTGTTTTGGGATTGACGTTTGTAGTTGAAATTATCGCCATGCACGTGACGGAAGCGAAGCTGCTGTAAAAGTCGCGCTCAGTGTGGAGGGCGGAGCTCGGAAGCACACTGAATGCTGACACGCTAGGTTTTTTTTGGAATTTATTTTTAATTACTATCTGGAGGATTTTAGTAATACTGTATTTAATGTTTCTGATAGTGGGCCTTACAAAAGTGTTGATTTCATATGCATGTGTATATCTGTTTGGTTTAGGGAGAAAATGAAGAAAACGGAGAACAGAGCGAATAGTAGAATAAATGGTGTTAGACTCTCGGCTCCTCAGCACGCTCATGGCAGTACTGTGAAAGGTAAGGACAGCTGCCTCCAGTGACCCTCCTTCGTCTTAGTGGATGTTGAGCTGTTGTGTCAGCCGTCACATGGTGTGTACAGCAGTTTCCAGTTAGACATTTGTGAAGATAAAGCGATTTAGGGGTCGTGTCATCAGTGGCCTACTGCAGAGCTGGCTGGCTCTGACATGGCAGTCTTGTCAGCTTTGTGGGCCACCCTCTGGGAAATCTAGACATGCTCTTGTCAGAGTCAGTTTTAGAATGTTACTGAAATTTTTATAATTTGATGACTGCTTACGGAGTTTGTTCGACTGGGTTGTGTAGTTTCCATTTACCTACCATCATTAAGGTTTAGGGTTAAGGTTCATCTGATGGAAACCCCCCCCTTTTTTTTTTCTAGTTCATTAGTTGCTTTTTTGTGTGTGTATTTGCATGCAGTATTAATTGTAAAAATAAAAAGTAAGTAAATAAAAAGCCACAGTGGCAGGAAGCATGGCAGCCGGCAAGCGGGCGTGGTGCTAGAGCAATAGCTGAGAGTTGTTTACATCTTGACCACAAGCAGAGTCAGAGAAAGCTTCCTCCAGCAAGGCCACGCCTCTTCGTTGTTCCCAGACAGTTGGGGACCAAGCATTCAAACATGAGTCTGTGGGGAGGAATAACCTGGAAAGACCCAGGTGCGGTCCAGGAGCCTGTTGGAGCCCTTTGATATCTGATGTTCCAGATGGTGAGCAAAAGGTTTGTCTGCTGACGGCTATCTGGAAATCACTCCTGCCAGGGCTTCATGTCTTTGTTCCCCTGGCTCATTTTCCATATTGCTGGCATGTTTGACTTCAAAGAGCATAGTTAGCTGAGTTACTGTCCTGGGCAAGTCCTGTGTGTACCACCCTGTGTGCTTCCACTGCCTCTCGTCTCACACACTTCTGAAACTCCTGCTCCCCCAAGGTGCTTGTAGCTGTTAATTTTTTTTAGCCTCAGATATCCAGAAAGCATCACATGGACTTCATTGCCATTCAGGGTTTGTTTCCGTGTCCCTCGTTTCTTAGATGTGTGGCCTCTCAGGTTGGATTGTTGTGTATAAGCCAGGAATAATGCCTCCCTCACCCTATTGTAATGACATGTAACAGTACCGAGTGAAGGGCTCAGTCATTTACTTCTTGTTCCTTGTGCTGCTAAATGAGAAGAAAAGACGTAGTTCTGGGTTATTACAAGCTTTGTAGCATTCTAAACTCCAGTTCCTTTTCCCTTTTATCTCTTTAATTTTCAGATTTTATGGTAATAATCAGACTTTTTGAGTTAAGTCAAATCTTGCCCTAATTGGGGGTTGTTTTGTTTGTGAATCTATCTAGATACAGATATGTGTAATTGACTCATTGTTTTATCAGAAAGAACTATGAATAGGCTGTGCTTTGAGAGCATCATGTCTCATTAATGCCTTAATGTAATTCAGATGCATGCTAATCCCAACCTAAGAAAACCTCTAAAATACTAAAGTGTCAATGAAGAACAGCCTTTAAGTCTTCAGTGAACTGGAGATGATTATTTTCTTCCCATACGGAGCAGCAGCTATCATGAAATGCAGGTGTTGGAGCTGAGGTGCTGGGTCCTTGCTTCAGGTTTAAACACGTTGTAGCCCATCAATGTGGGCTACAGTGATAGGCTTCATTTACTCTTTAATTTTTAAATTTTTATTTTAAATTCTAATTTCTCCTTTGACTGGTAGTATATTCATGTATCTCAGAAATGTGAAAGGGAACAAAATAAAGATCTTCACTGCTCCCTTCTGTGTTTTCTGCTTCTAGGAAGCAGTGTTTGGTGTTAGTCATCTCTGACACAGCGTTTTCTTTGAAAACTTGATGTCTCGGTAGTAGGGATGGTGGTGCACTCCTGAAATCCCAAGACTTTGGAGGCTGAAGCACAAATATTATCAATTCAATGCCAGACTAGACTACTCAGTAAAACCATGTCTTTAAAAAAAATCCCTTTATAGCTCTATTCTAAAGAGATGTGTGCATTGCCACACAGAGACCATTAAGAACTTATGCTTTGGGGCTGGAAAGGTGACGCAGTGCTTAGGAGCACGAGACGCAGTCGTGAGGACTTGTTAATGCTGCAGCACCCACACAGTGAACTGGATGGGATCTTGCAGGAGCCTTTAGCCCTGGAGCTGGGGGCCCGGGGCAGCTGCTAGTTCTAGGGAGATAGAATCCGTAGACTTCAAAGGTAGCTACCGGGCTGACTCTACAAGAAACAAGTTCTGATTAAGTTAGTAAAACTGACTTGTTCTTCTGTGCTTCTGTTTTAAATATGTATTCATCAGCTACTTAATAAATGTTAACATCAATCAAAGATAGTTTTTAAGTGTTGTAGGAAAACAATTCATAGCTACAATTAATTTTTAATAGTTCCCTTTGAAAATTAATTAACTATTTAACATAACTTTAGAGTTGTTATTTTTAGATATGAATTTGGACATTGGATCTGGACATGACACATGTGGAGAAACATCTTCAGAGAGTTACAGTTCTCCGTCTAGTCCACGGCATGATGGAAGAGAAAGTTTGGAGAGTGAAGAAGAAAAAGACAGAGGTTTGCTTTTAGCAGAGGGAGTAGAAAGAGGTGGGGGCGGATGAAACGATCACCTCTTAAATCACCTGCTATAGACTTAAAATTTGTTATTAGATGTTTAAAGACTGTATATGAAATGAAATAGACAGGGAGCGGGCATGTCTTGTGGATGGGAGGGAGACTGGCAGCGCGAACACAGCAGCTACTCGGCTCCCAGGGCCAGGTTTGTGGAGACAGTGTTGGGGGAGCTCTGCACTTAGTCTTAGTGATGCCTGGGTTACCGCTTTCCGAAGCTGCTGTCTGGACTGGTAAGGATCTGGGGTTAGGATTAGCGGCTCTGAGGGTCTCTGCTTTTAAGAGGTTGACCTGTTTCTCTTACACATGCTATACAGCTCCAGGCCTTTAGTTAATTTCCGCCTTTCTAAGGGAGTTGATTTTGACACTGTCTGCTATTCTCATTGGAGGGCCTTACTCCCTCTTCTGATCTGACAGTAGAAGCCCCTTGAAAAGCCTGTATTTCATGAGGATGCTCCCCTTCATGTGTGCCATCCACAACTGCTGGTTGGCATGGCATTAAAGGTACCATGCTGAGCACAGTCTCAGTTTCCCTGTTAAAATTCTTACACCATGGCATTTCAGCCTGACGTGGCTTCTTGCTGCACAGTTTTAAGCTCGCTGGGACTTCAGCTTCTGTGTCACTGTCCTAGCCTGAATCGGGATGCTCCTACTTCGCAGATAACTGAAGTCAACCCCCACCTGGTGCCTGCTTCATAGTCCCGCCAAAAGGAGCCTGCAGCGGTCGGTGCTGCATTGGAGCCGCTGTGCTTCTGGTCCTGTGCAGTGTGCAGATAATTCTGAGTCTTGAGCGGATGTCACCTAGCTGTCAGATCTGTGGGTAGCTCTCAGAGCACCCCTTTCTTGCTCACAGAGCTATATGTTAATAGGCCTGTGTAGAGGACTTTGCCCTTTTCTCTTGTCAGCGTCCCCAAAGACAAAGTCCCTTAGCTTGCTCCCAAGCGCACACTGGGATGGAAAGCTTTGAACATTTTCCAAGTTTGGAGTACACACAAAGGCCTTGGGAAGTGTGTGCCTCTGTTGTTTTCTATGATGCTTTACCCTACATGACCCTACAGTGCTCCAGAAACCATAGGGTTATTACTGTGACTTCAGACTTAAAACTTTAATTCGTATGCAAATGTAACTGACTGACTATATGAAAGATGGCTTTCTTTTTCTTTTCTGACTTGGTCTTTGTTCTTGACTCTGCACTGATGGATGGTGCACATCCAGTGCCTTGAGGTTATGTAAAGTTTGCTAATAAGTAGTGTAATCCTTTATCTATTAGGGAACATATTTGCTATAACCATTCGGTCATTAGTGTAAGTTCCCCTCTAATATAAACTGAGACATCTCAGCTAATGACACTTGATATTCTATGTCAGGTGGGTTCTGTTCAGCCTTGTCAACTACAGAGAACCACTTTTCACCTTAGTGAACACTAAGTGCCAAGTGTAATGCTGCGGAATTGATGAGCAGAAAGTTCTTAGAGTCGGAACGATGTCTAACTGTTGTACAGACTGAAGTGCCGTGTTCTCCACACACACACAGTGCACCAGTTAGTACCGTGACTACTCTCTGCCGTGTCTGGAAGCTTCTTTGTGTACCGTGGCAAACACAAGTACAGGGCAGTTTTGTGTCTGCTGTGTAGTTGTGGAGAAATAGTGGTGCTTTCTTATCCTGCACTTTGTGTTCCAGAATGTTCATTGTAGGACTAATACAAGTAGTTTTAAATGTTCCCTGTTGACTATATAATGGTATAAAGTTTTAGTCCGTTTCCTACCTTAAGCATTTGAGTTAAATATTGTCCTGGTCATAGTTCTTAAATTGAATATTTGTAAGACAAATTTAAATCAGGTTTATGATGTTACAGAACTAAGTAGATCACCTAAAACTGCTACGTAATGCTTTTCTCAGTAATAAGGTCGTGTTGCATGTGGATCTCTGTGTCACACTCGGGTGGCCTTTGTTACTGGTTGAGAGGTTACAGCATACTGAAAGGCAAAGATCAACAGAAGTTAGCGTGGGCAGTTGGAAAATGTGATGGACAGACACATTCCAGACCTGAATTCATTTTAGATATACCTGGGTGTTAGTTCTAGTAAGAAAAATAGTAATTCAGCCTGGGTTAATCCATGTTTGTATGTTTTCTTTAGACACGGACAGCAATTCTGAAGACTGTGGGAATCCATCAGCAGCCGGGTTTGCAGATTATGGCTCTGTCAACCAGACTGTTGCTGTCCAGCCACCTGTTCAGATTATCTCACTGGGGAGCGAGAACGGAAGCCTCTTAGAAGCCCCATTGACCTCACACAAGTACCCACATATTCCCTTCATGCCAACGCTGCACTGTGTCATGCACAATGGTGCCCAGAAGTCAGAAGTTGTCATTCCTTCACCCAAATCTGCAGATGGCAAAACCATAGGGATGCTTGTTCCTAACCCTATGGCTATCTCTACAGTGCTGGAGTCTACAAATTCAAGCCCTGTTGGAATCCTAGGCCCAACAGCTTCTGGAGATACAGAGAAACACCTGGAATTGTTGGCTTCCCCGTTACCTATCCCATCGTCTCTCCTTCCACACAGCAGTGCTCCTGCATTGCAGCTGACGTTGCAGAGGCTAAAGTTGCCACCTCCACAGGGGTCTTCTGAGAGTTGCACAGTTAATATTCCACAACCAGCCGGAAGTCTGAGCATGGGATCACCAAGCACTGCCTTTATTCCTGTCCATAACCCAGGTAGTTTCCCGGGATCTCCTGTGGCTGCCTCGGACCCCATCACAAAATCTGCATCCCAAGTGGTAGGACTCAATCAAATGGTGCCTCAGATTGAGGGGAGCACAGGGACAGTCCCTCAGCCTACCAATGTGAAGGTAGTTCTTCCTGCAGCCGGCCTCTCAGCCGCACAACCACCAGCTTCCTACTCCTTCCCAGGCTCGCCCCTTGCTGCCAGTGTGCTACCCACCCAGAATTCCAGTGTGCTCAGCACAGCCACTTCTGCCCAGCCAACAAGTGGAGGCATCAGTCAAGCCCAGTCCACAGCTCCTCCTGCTGTTCCTACCCACACCCCAGGCCCTGTCCCCAGCCCCAGCCCTGCCTTGACACACAGTACTGCTCAGAGTGATAGCACATCTTACATTAATGCTGTGGGGAGCACGAACACTAATGGGACCATAGTGCCACCACAGCATTTGGGCTCAGGTCCTTGTGGTTCTTGTGGGCGAAGGTGCAGCTGTGGGACCAATGGAAACCTTCAGCTAAATGGTTACTATTACCCCAATCCCATGCCTGGACCAATGTACCGAGTCCCATCGTTCTTCACTCTGCCATCCATTTGCAATGGCAGCTACCTCAACCAAGCACATCAGAGCAATGGAAACCAACTTCCTTTTTTTCTGCCTCAGACTCCATATGCAAATGGACTGGTGCATGACCCAGTCATGGGGAACCAAGCCAACTATGGCATGCAACAGATGGCAGGATTTGGGAGATTGTATCCTGTATATCCAGCACCTAATGTAGTTGCCAATACCAGTAGTTCTGGGCTCAAGAAGAATGGGAATGTGTCATGTTACAATTGTGGTGTAAGCGGACACTATGCGCAGGACTGTAAGCAGTCGTCCATGGAGGCCAATCAACAAGGTAATCACACTAACTCCCAGAGGACTTGTTTCTGAGTTCCCCCATTTCTTCTTCCTTCTTGATTATGTGATTCTGTCTTAGCAGAAAAGATCCGTTCGTGTGTTTGTTTACAGAGGCTGTATTTTCAGTGATAAATCAAAATGCAACCAGAGAAACTCGAGTTAGACCCAGGTCATGTAGCACAAGGAAGGTCAGAGGAAGCTTAGTTTGTCACTAAGGAATAAACACCAGAGGGCTTTTTAAGAGTTACAATCCTCTTTCATAGAGGAAGCAAAGTTTTCAAATATTGAAAACCGGGATGTAAGCTAAGTTACCTGGCATACAAGGTTTCTAATGTGGTCAGAGTCAGTGTGCACGCAGTTAGCTCGCGTGTGCCCACGCTGCCCTTTCGTTCTGAACATGTAAGGGGAAAAACTGAAGAATCTGTTGAATTTCCCAGGAACACAGTGATTTGACCAGAGTGTGGGAGCTAGAGTCGAGTTGAGCAGTGCTCACACCAGAGAGAGGAGCATGCACGCAGATGGGCACGGGTGCAGGGCCAGGCTCACACCAGAGAGAGGAGCATGCACGCAGATGGGCGCGGGTGCAGGGCCAGGCTCAGTTCTGTTTGTCGTTTTGCCAAAATCTTAAGGAGAAAAGGTCTTGAGTCAGGCAAATATCAGGCCCTCTCAAAGGGAAATGCAGTTTAAATAGCTTTAGGTTATACTTGAAGCACAGGCTTGCCATTGCTTCTGGGAGAGAAGAACTTCCTTGTCATTTGGAGCAGAGTTAGTGCTGAAGCAGGGCCTTTGGTAGCATGCCCATTTGCAGTCTTGTGTAGTGGTTTGTGATACGTGTAGTCATAAGCGGTGACTTAGCCGTTCTGTCTTTCCTGTTTTAGGCACTTACAGACTGAGATACGCACCTCCCCTCCCCCCTTCTAATGACCCGTTGGATTCTGCAGACTGACCGAGTAAAGCCTGCCTACTTAATGCACTCAAGTGTGGGGAGTCATGGGGTGTGGAGGGAGGAGAGGAAAGGTATTGTTTCTTTGTCTGTACACTTCCTACATTTCTATGCAGTTGGGAGTTTTCATTTCTCTTGTACCAATGTCCAAAATCAGAAAGAATGCAATGCTCCTGAGCCTCTGGTCCCCTGGTTCAACAGCAGGCCTGTATGACGTGTAACTTAAACTTCAGACAGACTCCTGAACGAAAGCGTTGATGTGTCTTCTTTACACTGACTACTTGCTGTGTGCGATGTTTACTGAATCTCTGAACTGTGTCGACCTTGTTCTCACAACACTGGCATCGGCCGTATGGTTGGGAAGGCTGTGCTACCCCAACTTCCTCACGGGACCCCGGCCTGCGCAGGAGTGCTCAGCGCTGCGCTTGTCGCGCTTCTATATGACAGGGGACGTGTCTCACCATTTGTTCTAGAAGTCAGACCCCCGAGAAGTATGTATGTATGTATGTCATAAGAACGCCACGTAAATATATATATATGCAGCACTTATCCATGTCCCTGAAAACAAGTGGGAGAGCAAGTCAGACTGGGAAGCTGAACTGTGAAGTGGACAAACAGGCTTTCCGTGAGAGAACAGCTTTTCCTCCATCATACTCCTGTAGCCTGTTTCCTCAGAGAGACAGAGTGAGCACACTGGTGTGGATGTTGTCTGTCCGCTTGTGTCTGTGATGACTGTCAACAGCCAGTTCTGCCTGTTGTCTATCACTGACCTGATGAGATACTGCTTGAGTGGAGATGTCCTCTTCTGTGCGCCAGCTGTTAGTGTCACATATGTTTACACGTGTGTGGTTTGTCTCAGCTGTCTGCTCCCCAGCCCGTGTCACCTCTGTAACCGCTTACCATGATGTTGATGATGATGTGAACGACTGGACTGAGTGCGCTGAGAAGGTTTGATCATGTCAGTGTCGTGTCGCTAAGTTCAGTGCTGCTGGGGTTCTGTGTCTGAGTTTTTTAAAAAGCCAGTCTATGTACTAAATTGCTTCCAGGTAATTGTTGATTTCCTGAAGTGCACTGAGGTTCTCTGGGAGAGTGGATGCGCCTGCAGTGACTGCTGCACTCCACAGTGGGCTCGTGAGCCTAGGGGTAAGAAGTAGAGGTGTCGGCTTGTGTGTGGGTGCGGCAGAGGCACTGAAATGTTTGCTCTGGGTTCAGAAGCCAGACTTTGTGAGACAAAGAAGAAAAACTTGAACAAAGAAGCTAGTTCAACACTTTAGCGTTTCTATTTATAGCCCCAATGTACATGCTGAGACCTTCAGGGAGAGAGGGGGTGTGGCTGCGTAGGGGAGAGCTTTAACTTAGAAGGAAATTATTTTGATTAAATATATTTTATTTGATCTGGGTATTTTTGGACCACATTATTAATTGCTAAGCTGCGGTTGAGTTGTTCGGGAAGAGTGTCTCAGCCTTGTCCACGTGACTGGAGCTGTTATGATTTCCAATCCTGTACTGTACATAGGAGGTGTGCTGCCTTCTCATTTGGATGTTTACCATATACTTTGATATTTGAAATGTTACGTACTGGAAAGGCCACTTATATTTCTAGGACAGATTGGATTTTATGCAACCTTTTTCCTTGAATTAACAGCAATAAAAAAATGAAAACAGCTTAAGAATTGTGCCTTATTGCAAGTTTTACAAAACTAAAAATGGGTTTTTGTGGTGATTTAAAGAATCAGTTCGTTTCCCCCCTCACATGACAGTGTCTCCCACGTGACTCCCAGCCTGCCTGGTCTCCATTTTCCCCTAGTGTGGTTGTGCTTCAGCCTCTAACAGAAGGGAAGCCCCTGTCTTCCAAGAAAACTTCTGATTTAGGGCCCCCTCACCGACCCCATAGCACAAAGGACCCAAATTTAGCATTTTGTTTTCTCTCTTCTGGGGTTGGGGGGGCTATTGGAGGCACACAGCTATCATGGTTCAGTATTGGGGTCTTTTTCTTGTCATTCATTCTTCTGTAACCCAGTTTGAGTAGACATGTCTAAGACATTGGAGGCCAGTGGCCTTGTTGTGGTGCCTTCGCCTGGGCATTCTACCCAGGCGGGCACTGTGAAGGGCAGGCCCAAGGCTGTTAGACGTCGCCTGAGCACAGACAGTCTAGGTTGCCGTAGGCTCCTACGTTAGTGACTCTACGGCTGTCAGGGTATAACACTGGCCGAGGCAGCCTCCAGAAGAAAAGCTTATTTAAGGTTCCAGAGTTAGAATCATCATCTTGGAGCGAAGGCATGGAGGCTGGAGCAGGATGCTGAGGGCTCATGTCGTGAACGGAGCGCAAAGCAGAGATGGCTGGACACTTTGAGCTCTCATAGCTGTCTCCAGTGACGCTTCTCCACCAAGGAACCGCTCGGGAACTAAGTATTCAATGCCTGAGACTGTGGGGGATATTTCTCCTTCGAGCCTCAGCAGACACCAGTTTCCCCATCTCCCCTGTGGGGGTGCTGCACCCACCCCACCAGCCCCCAGCTTTTGTTGCTCACCTGTTCACTGCTGTAAAAGCAGTAGCCTTGTGCTCTCCCGCAGCCCGCGGGGGCTAGGTCTGCTCATCTGGCCCGGGACACGTGCTGCATTCCTGGCGCTCATTTTCCCACCTTGAAATAGTCTCATAAGGACGAGTATTGATAAATGGGTCCATTGTTCTGTCAGTGAACATGCAGGAAGTTTGCTTTTTCAGCTGACGGGTGCCAGGAACGTTTTTTGTGCTGTCTGGTTTGTGTGTCTAAGTGTCCTGCAGTCGTATGATTCGGGTATATTGGCTTTCCCAGATGTGCCACATCTCCTTCAAAGTGATACAACTGCCCTGCACTAAGGGCTCCTGGCAGTGTCCCACGATGCTGTCACAGAAGAACAGGGCATGACTCCAGAGGGGTTTGTAGGCCTGTGGAAGAGGTGAGAGCGACAGCATTTGTGATCACCGCATGGGGAACAGGCAGAAAAAGAAATGGTTGTGGTGTGTGGTGAGGAAAGGGGACTGGGATAGATGGCAAAGGTGTTTTACAAGAGAGCAGGTGTGCAAACAGTGGAATCGGCGAGGATGACGTGCATTGGAGTTGGGAGCTGCCAGGTCTTAAACAGGAAGACATGTTGCCTCTGGTACCTGAGAAAACCACTCATGGGTTGGGGAAAGGAAACCTGGAAGTTGAGAGTCTGAGGAATGGGGACTGGCTGAGTTGTTGGCTGTAGAAAAGGCCCATCTGTGTAGAGTAAAAACCAGTTTAGTTCACGGAGAAGGGCGCTGTGAAGCGGGTGCTTTCTGGAACTGGTCTTTAGAAGGAATGCATGAAGGGAGACGGGCCCTGCAGAACAGCTCTGAGACTCTCACTCGGAGGAGCTGGGTCAGTCCCTCATGTGCCCACAGAATCTACCTACCTTGAAGAGTTTGTCTACTTGGAAATCTTTCACATCGCCAGGGTGTCTGTTCCATCATTCCTCATAAATGTTTAGTAGGTGAATTTAGCGTTTAGTTTGTTATGTAAGTACTAAAGAGCTTTCCAGTTTTGAAAAGTTTTAATAGCATCATCAGTTACTTAAGAGCCGCATCCACTCAAGCTTGGACGGCATCGTTCTTCGGTCCTACGTACCGCACAGAGGCAACTCAGCAGCAGTCCAACCCCGCAACCCTTCGGTGATTCGCACGATAATGCAAATTCCCACGCACAGCCCGCACGCCCATTTATTTTCAGAAGAGTGTTTGAGACTCCAGAGGTGTGGTGAGATGAAGGCTCTGACTTGGAATGCGATCCTGGACCTCTGCTCTTCTCTTCAGAGGGCGGGGACAGCTACAGTGCGGGGCTCTGGGGCCGAGAGAGGAGCGGCACTGGGAGCTTGAGCAGAGGCAGCCGCCATGCTGGGCAGTCCATCCTTTCTGGGCTACGCCCACTACTGGTTTGCATGGCTTGGACTCCTGGAGTCACTTGTTACTGTGTGTAAATCTCATTAGTTTATATAGTTCCCTAAGGCGCAGGGGCGCTTGGAAGCTGGAGTGCAGAAAGCTCCTCTGAATAGCTGTAGGCCAGCACACCTGGGTTCCCCGGGCCCCTCCCTCCCTCAGAGTCACAGCCCAGCTACTGATCTTTGTCACTAGAAGCTGCTCACCCACAAATCCCTTTTCGGTGTTCTGGTGTGGGTTGGGAGATGAGGTGGGGCAGGGTGGTGGGGCAGGGGTGTAGGGGGTGGGGAGGGGAGGTGGGACAGGGGTGTAGGGGGTGGGGAGGGGAGGTGGGGCAGGGGTGTAGGGGGTTGGGAATTGAGGTGGGGTGCGGTGGACTCAAGTGGGGTGTTTTTTCGTTGCTCTTTTCTTTTTCCTCTGTGAGCTCTAATTTTGAGCCACTGTGAAAGGGGATCCTGGGCACCAAGCTCAGAATAAAAAAAAAAAAGCATGTTGGAAAGCCGCGCCACCTGGTGGGCAGCAGAAACAGCGCAAGCAAACAGATGCCGCTTCCTGTGTGGAAGTAGAGCATCTGACAGTAAAGAGTGGCACCCCTGTTGGCCGCGTGTGGCAGCCTTGCTGGCAGTGCTGTCCCCTCTCCAGTACAGACTCCGCGCTAACTCTGAAAGGAGCGCCATCCTCCTATTAAGGGGTGGAACTTGAGGTTCAGGGATGACATGAAGTACCACAAAGTCATCAGTGCTGAAGGCCAGGCCTCGACTTCAGGTCAATGCCCACCTCCCTACACCATTGCCCACATAAGTCTGCAGGACGCTTCCTGTAAGAGGCTGGGCCGGGCGATGAGCAGACCTGCCGCACAGGTCATGTCCTACCAGCCAAGTGTCTGCCCTCCTGTGCTGAAGGATTGGAGGACATGAGGTAGAGGGACTTGGACAGCCAAGCCCTGCATTTGTATTAAATTGCCACAATGTCAAGGGTCGCCCAAGTGAAAACTGTAAATGTGCACAGATCTCTACCACCAGAAGACTGCCTCACTCTGCAAAGGTTCTGGGTTGCCCTGTGTGTTGTGGGATATTTGTGAAACTCCTGAGTCTGTGTTAATAAAATTAACCTTGGATGAGGGGGCAGAGCCAGAGACAAGTGGACAAGAATTAGCCATAGAGAATGCGGAAAGATGGAAAGAGATGCACAGGAAGGAGCAGGGAGGGACTTAGTTGTCAGTTTGGTTTGGGAGGACAGAGAAATGCTCTCTTGAGTCTCCAGCTGGAAACGAAGGTCACCTGGTTGTTTCTTGGCTTCTCTGTTCTAGCAGGTTTTCATCCCAATTTCTGACTCCCGAGTCTATTGGTAGATAGAGACTTAATTAATGCTACATTCAGGGGCCGTTGGCACCAGCAGAACAGGAAGTCCCACCAGGATGGATGTGGCCTTGGAGGCAGAGCACTGGCTGTGGGACATCTGGGCTGCAGATGGGGGTTAAAATGCAGGTGGGCTCAGGTGCAGCCACTAAGCTACAGCACCTGTGCATCTCAAGCATTAAGTGAATGTTCCGTTAAGACTTAGGGAACTGTAAGCATCGAGGTCAGATGTAACCTCTTACAGTCCCAGCACTCAGGAGGCAGGAGGCACAGGAGCAGGTTCCAGAACTGGCCTGCACTGTGGTCCCAGGCCAGCCAGGGCTACAGAGCAAAATACATAAAAGTGAAGTAGTGCTAGGAGCAGGCAGAACAAGTGCTGGTACGTTCCAGATAGCTATAGAGGGTCCCCTGAACAGCCTGAGCCCCAGGAGTGGATGAGTCACTCCACCCCGCCCTCAGAGGCCGGCTAAATGGAACTTAACCGTGCCCTAGGTACAGACACAAAGTCAGCTTGTGCCCGAGGCGGACCTAGTCAGAACTCTGTTCCGAGTGCCCGCGTGTGCCACATTTCCAGGCTGAGTAACAGAAGGACATGGAAATGGCGGCACTCGCCTAAGCACTCAATTCCTGACACATTGTAGGCTCCCAGTTTGTCCTCAATATGCGGATGCTCAGTTTAGGTTGGGCTGGCAGCCTCAGCCACGCTTCCGTTCTATAGGAATGGAGCCCAGGCAGCGAGGTGTGTGGGTGCCATCCCGTTCGTCTGTGCCCATGTGAGATAAGTCACTGAGGCACAGACAGGCCTGCTCTGGGATCAGGCCGACCTAAGCACTGCCATCTGGTGCAGTCGTCTTCCCGGGCCTTTTGTTTTACTAGACAGGGCTTCAGGCCTCGGATGTGTGAACACCAGCGTGCCTGCACTCTCCCCTTCTTCGCCCGTGCTGGTGATGGAACCCAGGGTCTCCTGCATGCTAGGCCAGCACTCAATGAATTCTGCGCAGATGATCAGAAAGGGTGGTAGGAACTAAGTGGCACAGTCTCTGGAGTCCCCTGCAGCTCTAATGTCATATGGCTTCACGCTTGGCTTCCCCTCTCAGCGATTACTTGAGGTTTGTCGTTTGTGCTCCTGTGGTCATGTTGGCTCAGTGACTGCATGGCTGCGAGCGGCAGCTGAGGAGGGAAGAACCCAGGAAAGACTGGCATTGGGAAGGACAGCCAGTAGATGGCAGGACAGACTGCAAACTGCGCAAGACCAGCTTCCTCTGCCATGGTTTCTAGGCCTTTCTCAAAGTGTAGTTTTTATCTGGGAGGAGAGGTCAGCGCTGACATGAGACTCGCACTAGCGGGTGTAGAATCACCTTTGGTTTGAGGATTGACAACAAATGCCAAAGTCAGGGGAAAAAGCCTCGATTCTGCAAGCTAAGATGGCTTAACCTCTAAATAATTGAAAGGAAATACTGGTGCAGGTGGATTGAGTTTAAGGGCAGACTGTCTAAAATGAAAGAATTTGAGTGATGTGTGAATACTCCGTGTCCATGATGGAGTGTTTTAGAGTAGACTACCCGCTTCCCACCTGTAACTGTGAACTGAGTCATTGTCCCACGCACCCACGAGCTAACCTGGGTCTGCCTGTTTCCTCACAAAGGAGCTGGCTGAGCTGCACATGCAGTCTGCTGACTTCCTCTTGGGAAATGAAGACGTGCTGTCTTTAAAGGCCTGCCGTTCTGGAGCAGGGATCTGTGCCCGTCTTTAATTGGCGCCTAACCGGTTCCATCTCTCAGCAAACACTGGCAGGGAGCCTCCATCCTGTGGGGGGCTGTGGGGGGCGCAGTCAGCACTAGAGTCACGGCCCAGGTTCTCTGGGACTGGATGCGGAGCACGGAACTGGGAAAGGTTCATAAAGGCCACATTTTAATTAGGAAGAAGGGAGGTTTCCAGAGTGGAGACTTTGAGCAGGTGGCCGAGAGCGGACTAACTGATGCTAACTGATGCTGGGTTTCAGGACACCCTGGGAAGTGTTGGGTGGGGAGATGAGAAACTGGAAGGACAGGCTGAGAGAGTCCAACCCTGGGGTGGAGGGGCAGGAGGCCTCAGGTTCCTCTGCACTTGTGAGTTGATGGCAGAGCGGTATCTGTTAGGCTGTTCCTCAAAGTGTGCTGCTCTGGTCTCCTGCAACACAACTGCTACAGCTACCCCCCCCCCCCACACACACACACGAGGCATTCCTACTGGAAGGAAAGTTCTAGAATGCAGACTCTGGAAAGCAAGACACAGTTCCCTGAAGACAAAACAAATACATAATAAACAGTTGAAGAATGAAATGGCACCACCGTGTACAGTGGGGTAAGGGGTGCTGCTGTGAGGCTGCTGGAGCAAAGTTAACCTGCCGGGCTGGGCACTAGGCAGAGCTGGAGAAGCCGGCAGGCCCCTGTGCGCACAGCGCTGGTGGAGTCAATGCAGGGGAGGAAAATGACCCAGGCCTGGAACTACGGTGCAGAATTAGCTGCCCAGAAGGAATAATTAAGAGGCCTGGCCCACCTCACCCTTGCCCCAAGGGTCGACTTTAGGGATCATTTTTTGTTTTTCTCTGATGTAGGAAAATGGTTCAGGGTTAAGGCTAGAGATTTGTGGACTCACTGCAGAGTCTGTCTGGATTTTAGCCTTGGAAGTCATCAACCTCTTTTGGGCCTTCCAGCTTCCCAACCCATCACTTCCCAACAAACCCCTTTCTCTTCCCTTTACCTCCCAGAATGCCTTGTTCAGAGGGAGCTGCTCACTGCTGGAGCATGTCCTTGCAGCCACCATGGCTAGCCCAAGATCCTGGAGCCTGCACCAACCACTAGTTGGTGCTAAGCCTCTATCAGTTCACACCTGTCAAGCACACCATGGGCAGGAGAGCGGCCCTGGCGCTCACGACGGTCTTGTGTGTAGACAAAGCGTGTGTGCACAGCGGGCTGCACCTGAACTCCACATGTGGGCCTTGCTAATGTGGATTAGGGAGGTATGGAAAAGTGAGCGAGTGGAATTGGCCTCCTGCTGCCAGGAGGGCACGGAACAGCAAACATGGACCCATGAATCTACTTCTGGGGAATGTGTGAAACCTTCCCAAAGGCCTGTTAGTGAACATAGTCTGGGGGAATTCTTCAAGCAATAGTACGTAGGGTTATTGGTGTGAGCATTAGAAAAAGCTGCTCCAAATATCCTCCTCCACTTCCTCCTCCGCATCTTTTTAGACGGTTTGTCCACGTGACTTCAGGCACAGAAGCAGGCCTGTCCCGTGAGTACGCCCTCCCCCCTTGCCTTTGCAGGAGAGGACCCTCTTCCCGAAGATGACCGTGGAGTGGTGCGTCACTTGTTCTGAGGGCTTTCCTCTGAGAAACAACATGTTAAGAACCTGTGTTCATAGTGCCCAACTTCCTTGCCCCTTGCATGGGCCTTCGCCCGGTGGGGTCTCCCAGTCCTATGCCCCTCTGCACAGAAAATCTGCGAGGCTGTAGTTGAGTCTCAGATGTTGCTTGCATGCTCTTGCTCGCATCAAATGGGTCTACACAGCAGTCAGTTTAGCTCATTGAAGCATCAAACCACAGAGACTAAAAGGAACTTTCCTTAGGATGCTAAGTCCTGAGCTTCCTTGCCCGTCAGTAGAGATGGCAAGTGTCCTCATCCTAGGTGTGTGACACATCCGGATTGCTAAGGCATAGTTACAGTTCCCGTTAGCACATCCTAAATCAGACTTCCACACTTTTCTCTCCCAGGTGGTGTAGGGTGGCTGCCTCATCTCTTCCTCTTGGCCCTGGGATCACAAACAGGAGCCATCAGACCCAGCTGATTTTAACACAAGTCCTGTGACAAAAGTTGGGTTCTCATACTTGTGTGACAAGCACTTACCAACTGTTGTGCACACACACACACACACACACAGGCGCGCGCGCGCACACACACACACACACACACACACACACACACACGCCAGCTCTATTTTATCTTATTTTACTGAGATAAGATCTTACTGCAGCCTAACTGGCCTGGACCTCATTCCAGTCCTCTGCTTCATCTTAACTGCTCGTGAGCCACCACACCCAGTGGCTTCTGCTTTGTCCTTTTGTTGGTGTTAACTCTTTATTTTTATTACAACCACCCTATACGTGCATTTTATGTCCTTAAAAGTGATAACACAATATCGATAGGGTCCTTACTAAAGTTTGTATGATTAGGGTTCTCCCATACACATCTGTGGAACCGACTGGGTATTACAGAATCATGGGATATTCTACAATATTTCTAATAGGAAAATCACCTGTGCCTTGCATGCTTGTCTTTTTATTGACTACATAGTTCTGTCTTCCCAGAATATCATATACAGAGATGTTCCTCCACTGATCCTAAAGTCACATCTTGTAAACACATCATTGTATACATTTTAAAATGTCCTGGACTCACACAACCACCGCACGCTGCAGCACAGCACTGGGCCCGGCTACGGAGCAGCAGCTGCTTCCTGTGAACGGGTGGCCGGGTGGGAGTGCTGCCCTGCCCGCCGTGGCAGGAGAGCATCCTACCACGTGTCAGCCTGGTCAGATACACGATATCAAAGTGTGTTTCCTACCGGATTGGTCCACTTTCACTGTGAATAAGATTTAAGTGGAACCGCAGCTGACTTGGGGGCAGCCTGCAGTCAGCACAGGGAGTGCAAAACATTTCATGAATGCAGCGGATGCTTGGGGAAAAAAGCTTATCTACCTGGGGGGAAAATGGGGCACACACGCTTTCTGATGGTTACTTTCTCTTTTACTTCATCTTAAAACTGCTCTTTGAGTATCTGTTTCCACACAGCCGCACCCTTTACAAAGAGCTACACGTCTCTTTACATACAGCCACCCCTCTTCTGCACAGCCACACATCTCTATACAGCTACATCTATTTTCACACAGCTACATGCGTTTCTCTTCTACATCTCTTCATTTTCCATCCCACACAGTTACAGATCTCAGCCACAGCTATACATCTCGTTTGCATAGCTCTCTCACCTTACGGCACTGTACACAGTTCCTAGGCACAGCTCCTCAACGTAGCAACAGCTCGTTCAGAGCACTCTCTCTCTTTCTCTCTCTCTCTCACATAATACAGTCTTCTACATCATTCACTTGCTCACATTCGCTCACTCTTCATCTCTCAAGCCTTCCTCTCTCTCCCCATCAGCTCTGTCCCTCCTTCAGTACGCATGCTTGCGTGCGCGCACACACAGGCACACACATCATCTGCATAGTTCTTACATAGCTCTACACAGCCTTCTCTGCACTGCCCCCCTCACAGTCAAACTCTGGACAATTATATGTTACATTTTCAGGGCCCGACCCTGTTGTACGTGGGGGAGAGGTGTGGGTTATATTCCCAGCGCCTGGCTCCCAGCCCCCAGCCGCCGGCCCGCTCAGCCACTGGTTGCTTGTTTATGCCCGAAATAACCACATGAGAACTGTATTCATTTAAACTCTGCCTGGCCCATTATCTCCTAGCTCTCACATCTAAACTAACCCATTATAAAAGTCTGTATGTCACCACGAGGTGGGTGACTCACCGGAAAGGTCTAACCTGCATCCATCTGCGACGGGAGCCTCATGGTGACTGGCACACTTCCTTCTCTCTTCCCAGAACTTCCGTTCTGTCTACTCCACCCACCTAAGGGCTGACCTATCTTACAAGCCAGGCAGAGTCTTTATTTAACCAATCAAAGCACAGAAATAAAGACGGACCCTCCTACACGACCCACACCCATAACACATGATAAGTCATAGTTTCTCTTAGGCAGTAATGCTTGGTCATGCATGTAGCCTAAATGGTTAGGGTTTCCAGACAGAAAATGACATTGGAATTCAAGACTTAACAATAATAATAAATTAGCTAGACTTTGAGTGGTAGGGAGTATGTGCAGAAAGTCCATTTCTGCAGAGAGTTATGTATACTAAAGTTGCCTCAAGTTCTGACCTTGAATCAGTAAAACACCTGGGAAAATGACCTCATGTATTTGTCTCTGGGGCAACCAGTCTGCTCTGAATATGTTCTGAAGTCTAAAATTATCTGTCTATAAAAGGCTGTCTTTGTGACTGAGAATTCAATTATGTTAGTATGAGTTATGAAAAATAACCCAGTATTATTAACTGGGTTAAAAATAGCCTAGTCATCAGAATTATACAGTTAACCAGAAATCATCTTCCTGACCACCCACAGATATATGTGTGCCCAAGAGATGGACTATTCACATGAGATAAACATACAAGCAGTGGGAAATGCCCATAGCAGTTATTAGGGAAGAAATGAAGCAACGGTTTGCCAAGTGGGGCTGCCCTACAGGGAGTTATGCATCTGGTGGGTCCTCTTGTTAAATACTAGTCGTCACCTGCTGTATACTCCCATGGCAACTCTCATCATGACACCATCATAGGTTGTGGACTGCCTGTAGTCAGAATCATATGTGTAGCCTTTCACATTGACTCTTGCTTAGCAGCATGCATCTGTAATTGCTCCCTGTGTTTTCACAGCGTCATGGCTATTTTACAAATAATATTCCAGTATATAGCTGTATAGGATTCTCCATCCTTGTCTTTTGAAGGACATCTTGATTGGTAGTATAAATAGAACTTATAAACACTGATGTGAATGTTTTAGAGTTGACATTAAGTTTTGAGTTTCTTTGAAAAATGCACCTAAGGTCATGTGATAAACTCAGTTCTATAAGCCACTAAACCATTTTCCAAAGTGTCTGTGTACACACCAGTCGTGTGTGAGAGTTCCTGTTGCTCCACATCCTTGCTAGCACTAGATGCCGTCAGTGTAGAGTGACGCGTGCAGTTACACATCTTTTCATATACTAGCACTAGATGCCGTCAGTGTAGAGTGACGCGTGCAGTTACACATCTTTTCATATACTAGCACTAGATGCCGTCAGTGTAGAGTGACGCGTGCAGTTACACATCTTTTCATATACTAATTTGCTATATTTGGCAATGTAAACCTGTATTTCTGCTAATATTTTTATTGGGTTGTTTTTCTCTTTTTTCATTTTTATTACATTTATTGTGTGTGAGAGAGCACACATGTATGTGGAAGCCAGAGGATAACCTGTGGGGGCTGCAAGGATGTGCCAGGGACCAGAGTCGGCTATGGGTCTTAGCAAGTGCATAACTTGCCAGCCTGGGAACTATTTTCTTACTGGTGAGCACCAGCAATTCTTTGTATATTATTTTGGATACTAGTCTGTCAGATACGTATTTTGCAGATGTTTTCCCCCAGCCTGGGGCTCATGCTTTTTTTTTTTTTTAATTATAATGAAACATAAATGTAGAGATACCACAGGACATAAAGACTCTCTCTCTCTCTCTCCCTCCCTCCCTCCCTCCCTCTCTCTCTCTCTCTCTCTCTCTCGCTCTCTCTCTCTCTCTCCCTCCCTCCCTCTCTCTCTCTCTTCCCCCCCCCCACTCTCTTTCTCTCTCCTTATCTCAGAAATTGTAAGCAGCCTCCACCAGGACTGCCTTACACATGCAGCATTTTGCCAAAAGTGAGATTCCTCAAAGGTTGCCAAGCCCTTGGCCCAGAGCTGGCATAGTTCACTTGGTAGAGAACATGAATACTCAGGACTTTCTTCCTGAAGGGGCAGCCAGGCACTGTCAGGGCCAGAGCTTACCCTTAATGGCTCGAAGGGGACAGGGACAGGGAGACTGTGGGAACTTCCCCTTCAAGTTTTTTTCCACCTTATTTTTGACACACTTGACTGGTGTGTGTCTTAAAAGGCCAAGGGTGTAAGCCATGAAACACTGACTTCAAGAAGGGCTGTGGGGCTCGCCTGTGCTGTCCATGCCAAGATGTTTCTTTTCTAGGAGTCAAAGGCAGATCTTGGCAGGGCCTTGGTGGGACAAAATGATCTGAGACTGTGCCTCTCATCTGAGTCTCATAAGATGGAAAATCATTCTGTGGCCGTGAGAGGGATGTTCTGCCCTCAGAGGTCTCCAGAATATTCCTTCTGCTCCGCCCACCTCTGGCGGAGGTGTCACATGTCACAGTCCTTCAGAGTGGAGTCACATTTTCTCCAGAGCTCAGTCGTGATACAAGTGTGTGACAGAAGTATGCTGGAAAACATGCAGGAAGGTTTCTCCAGACCACTTTAAAAAGAAACTACTGAGCCCAGCTTGTTCTAAATTGCAGCTACCCCCAAATCACTCTTCCCACCTACAAAGAGGAGCTTTGAGTTGACCCCAGAAAAGAGTGGTAATGATTCTTGACTGGAAATGTTTGGAGATGGGAGTGGTGGTTCACACCTTTAATCCCAGCATCTGTGAGGCAGAAACAGGTGAATCTTTGTAAGTTTAAGGCAGTCCGCTCTACCTAGTAAGTTCCAGGACAGCTAAGGTACACAGTGAGACTTTTTCTCAAAAATCAGTCATTCAATCAATCAATCATCAATCAGAACAATCAATAAATAAATTAAAGTAACAATATAGCCCTGAGAAGACAACCACACTCCAGTGGAAGAGCACACATCCACGAAGATTTGGTGACCATAGTGGAGGAAAAATGGATATGAATATAATCAAAACCTCCAAGAACTAATGAAATGAAGACTAAGCCACTTTTATCATTTCTGTTACCTGATGGGGAGGAGAAGCCCAGGGTAGCCTGAAGGACTTTAGCAGGCCTGTATGGCAAATAGGGCATAAATAGGTTTTGTCCTTTACCCTTCTCCCCTTGCTAAAGCCATTAGATTACATTCCTAAAGCTAATTCCCAAGGTGCATTCCCTTTTTGGGCCACTCACCCATTCCTGAGACAAACAGCAAGGTCCAACAATCAAAATTCATTATTTGACTAAATATCCGATCAGGATTTACCCGCTCATCCTAACACATCCCCTCTTTTCTTAAAAACTCAGTCCTGCTGTTGCTGCTGCCGCCACCACGGCTGCCACCACCACAACCCCCACCCTGCCCCAGCCCCTCTGGGGTAAAATCTTTGTACTGGGAATCTGGTGTCTGAGCATGTCCTGTACCAACTCTGATGGGGCAACCTCACAGCCTGAACACACTTCACAAGAGCCCAGGTCACTCAGATGCATGGCATTTATGACAGTCATTCAGTCAGAAGCACAAACTTGCTCAGATGTGGGCCACATACTTTGGAGGATAGGAGTTTAATAACAAACTGTGCCACGTAGTGAGACCTTCTCAAAAACAAAACAAAGGGCCCAAGCCAACACCGGCAAACATCAGAGCCTGAGCCTGAGCTTAGATGTGGACCCTGCTACCTTTGTACAAATATTTGAATGCCTTCACTCTTGTCTGTAAGGGGAAATGATTATAGGAAAGCCAGACATCACCGCACAGTGCACTGTGAGGAAAAATTAGTTCATGGAACTTGTAGATCTGAGAGGAGGATAACCCTTCGTGATTTACCGCCCACTAAAGTCGCATCCACAGGACAGCACAAAGAAGGAATTAGACTTGATCACAAAACTCCCTTCTTAGGTGCAGTGTGTGAGAAAATACTGACACATCATACATTCATAAGGGACTTGTATGCAGATATGTAAAGTGCCCTCAAACATTTTTAAAATAATTTAAAAGTTTTTTAAAAGCCTGCATTTTCTAGGCGTGATGGTACACACATGTAATACACATGTAATGCAGCACTCAGGAGGAGGAGGAGATGGTAGCTAAAAGTTCAAAGCCAACCTGGGAAAATGCTGTCCAAAAACGGGGGGGAAGAGAAGAGGGGAGAGAAGAAAGGAGGAGAGAAAGGAAAGAAATGGAGAGGAAAGGTATGAAAAGCTGAACCAAAGTAGAAACAGTCAGCAAGGAAGGGCACACGGAAGGTGTCCAGGTCAGTAGACAGATGGTAGCTTCAGTCACTGGGGACACGAGAATTGAAACCACAGTCAGTTGTGCCAGGGCAGACTCGACCACACAAAGTGTTGCTCGGGGTATGGGACAATTTGAACCCGTGTATTTCCTGTGGGAGTGTAAGATGCTGTGCGCACTTGGGAAGGTCCAGCCATTCCTTACGTTGAATGTGTGCTTCCCGTGATCCAGCCGCTCTAGTCTTAGCTGAGTTTACACAGGTAATGTGGGAATAGTGTGCGTGCAGGGAATGTCCGGATCACTCTATCTGTGTTGGGCAGAAAGCAACAATTTAATTTTCCATTTGGAGACAAAACTGATATTCTGAATAATGGGTTACTACTTGGCAATGGTAAGGAATGGACTGTAAAACCCACAGAGGCATGAGTGACTCTCAGAGGAGTTTGGCTGTGAGAAAGAGGCTCGCAAGTATGGTGGAGCACACAGTTGGGAGGACAGTGAGATTAGAACAAACCGTCCCACATAGCTAGATGGCTGAAAGCCAGCGGTCTCAGTCCACTTGAAGGGCAGCAGCAACAGAACAGGCTCACAAGCAGACGGGCAGCTCTTTCCCTCTTTATGCCCATGCTGCCCACTCTGGGGGAGTGTCTTCCCCACTCAGGTGATCCTGCGTAGAAATGCCCTCACAGACCCACCCACAGGCATCTTCCCATCTGGTTGACAATCAGCAGTAACTGTCACGCCACCCTATAAACTAACCAAAATATGTAGGAACCATCTATGCGAGTGGGTGTGTTAACTCCAGGCCCAGGAACTCAGTGACCACACCGGACTGAGGAAGTGTGGCACCACTCTCATCGAGGCTCCAGCACCAAGGGGCAGTGGCCCCAGCAATCTGACTAGTCAGTGTGTCCACGAATGGACCGACAGGCGGAGAGCTCCTGACTCCTGGGGCTTCCAATCAGCTTGCTCCTCACTCTGACACAGGCTGGCTGTGCAGGGCCTCAGCTCAACTCAGCCCAGAAGCCCGGATCAATGCCTCTGGACTCCGGCTTCTCTCTAACTGAGTCTGTCTGTCTGCCCAGTGCACTGGCCTCTTGCATCCATGTCAGCTGTCTGCTCTGCCTCCAGCAAGGCCTCTGTCAGCTGCTGCAGCCTCTATCTTCCCTTAGCCATTGTGTAACTGGAATATGTACATCTAGATCTAAATACAGTTACAATGTCATGTGTTGTCTGTGACCTGAGGGTTTGTATAGTAATTAGGACTGGAATACAGGAGCCTGAATCTGGCAGCTACCAAGGGAGATCAGGACTCCTTACAAATGGCAGCCGGTGCTGGGAAGATGCGACCATGTCTGTTTCTAAGATAGCACGCGCACCACGTTGTTCCTGTGTTTGTCTCCTTCATCTGCTTCTCTGATGCTTTGTCTGGAAGGCTTTGGGCCCAAGACTACCAGGCAGTGCCTACAGCCAAAGAAACTCCTTTCCCTCCCTTTCTGAAGCTGCCCAAGAACCTAATTTCCTTTGCTGCAGGTTTGGTTTTGTTTCATCATGAACTGGGGGATTTGGAAAACTGGGAAATGTCTTCAAAAGAAGAGAAGCCAGGTTTCTGGTAAGTATTCGGCAAACCTTCCTTCTATGCCAATGCCTGAGTGAGTGAAATGAGGCACCTTCTACCCCTGGCACCCTTGTGTGTGTGCGCGCGCGTGTGTGTGTGCACGCTTGTACATGTGTGTTCACATGATTGTGAAGGTCAGAGGTCAATGTTGAAACAAATAAAACCTAACAAAATGCTGTATTGTTTTTGTTGCTGGTGTGTATGTAGGCTGTGCACACGTGAGTGTGAACACATCTGTGCTGCAGTGCATCTGTGGACATCAGGTAGCACCTTTCCAAGTGTTTATGCCCATCCGCACTGGGGGCCGAGAATGTCTCTTCGTTTGTCATGCCTTTACAGCAAGTACTTTCTCACTAAGCTTTCCTGCTGATTTCCACCTTAAGTTTTTCATTTAAAAAAATGCTTTTAGAAACTGAATGATACTCCATTGTGTAAATGTACCACATTTTATTGACTTGTACTTCAGTTGAGGGACATCTAGGTTACTCCCAGTTTCTAAATATTACGAATAAAGCTACCGTGAACATAGTACAGCAAGTGTCCTTGAGGAATGGTTGAGCATTCTTTGGGTATATGACCAAGAGTGCTGTTGCTGGGTCTTGGGGTGGACTGATTCCCAATTTTCTGAGGAACTGCCACATTGATTTCCAAAGTGGCTGTACAAGTTTGCAGTGGGGGACTGTCCCCTTATTCCACATCCTCTCCAGCATGAGCTGTCACTTGTGGTTTTGATCTCAGCCTTTCTGACAGATGTGAGATGGAATCTCAGAGTCATTTGATTTGCATTTCCCTGATGGCTGAAAATGTTATCATGAAATTTGCAGGCAGATGGATAGAATTAGAAAAGATC
>JAQHUG010000303.1:1964481-1976280 GCA_028555095.1 Dicrostonyx torquatus | reverse complement strand
CTGGTATTGGTGCTGGTGTTGGTGTTGGTGTTGGTGCTGGTGTTGATGCTTGTGTTGGTGCTGGCGTTGGTGCTGGTGTTGGTGCTGGTGTTGGTACTTGTGTTGGTGTTGGTGCTGATGTTGGTACTGGTGTTGGTATTGATACTGGTGTTGGTGCTGGTGTTGGGGTTGGTACTGGTGTTGGTGCTGGTGCTGGTGTTGGTGCTGGTACAGGTGTTGGTACTGGTGCTTGTATTGGTGCTGGTGTTGGCAATGGTGCTTGTGTTGGTGCTAGTATTGGTACAGGTGTTGGTGCTGGTGTTGGCACTGGTGTTGGTGTTTGCGAAGGGTTCTTGTTCTAGGGATTTTCCCCTTCATGTGAACAGCTTAGTTGGTTGGAAACTATAACATCTGAGTTCTACTTCCTTTACATGATGTTTGTATTGTCATTGTCATGGACCCTGGGCCACACAGCCCTAATTCAAAGGCAGAGCAATTGTTTGGTAGAGCAGTAAACTGGCTCATCTCCTTCTTCTCACTCCCCTATAGAAGTTCCTTGGATTCTGTCCACATACGTGCTCAGAAGAGAATAGCTTGAATGGGTAACTAAGGGACAATAATTTTGGACAATAGTTTTGCGAGAGTACCTTCTGCTTATGCTCTCAAGAGTCTTACTGATGAAGTTATGATTCTAAAAGCCAAGTAGAAAAAAGCATGAACAGCAGGAGTCTTATGTTCATAGAATGTAAAACAGGTTTCCCCAGCTATGGTATTCACCAGCATCCCTCTCGGTCATAACTGCCTTCTGCCTCCTTGATTTTTTTTCTCTTTCTCCCTCCCTTCTCTCCCTCCTTTTCCCTCTCTCTTTCTCTCTCTCATCCCAAGTCAGCCCCAAATCTGCTTTGTAGACAAGGTTGACTTGGAACTCCTGTTTCTCCTGCCTTCTCTCAAGGGCTGGGGTTACAGGTCTGCACCACTATGCCGAGTTTACATCATCCATGTAATGAAACCCAGGACTTCATACATGCTATATAAGAACTCTGCTGACTGAACTACATCCCTAGCCCGGTCAGGTGTCATGGTGCACACCTGTGCTCATGGCACTTCTGAGGTGGAAGTAGGACCAGGAGCTCAAGATTCTCGTCTACTACATGGCGAATCTGAGGCCAGCCTGGGCTACATGGGCCCTTCTCTCCACAAAAAGTTGAGGAAAATATAAAGCAACTTTGTATCATTTGTTTACGGTGGCAGGTGATGCCACCATATACTGACCTGTGTCTCCAGTAGTCTATTACGAAGATTATCTCGGTGTCATCAGTATTGCTGGACTGTAGATAAACCTGGGCATGTTCTCACTACTTCTCGACTCTCTCAGAACAACGGTGGGTGGCTCCTACCTATCATGTGCCATGACCCCATCCCTGTATCACACAACTGTTATTCCTTACCACTCGAGTAGCTGTGAAGCCCTGCCTCGTTTTTACCATGGTCTGAGCTTCTCTGACTATAGTGAGTCTCATCTTATATTATTAGCCACTCCAGTTTTGCAGCAATGGGTGTTTCAGCCATGTTTAGCTGCTTTTCTCCCTAGTTTGTAAGAGATCCTTTTACATCTTTACATCATGTATTTTACATCTGCCCATCATCCTGGTTCTGCGGAGCCTCTTCTAGCTCTTCTCCTGTGGGACCTTGTCCTCAGCTCTGTGCATCATTCCTCTGACATTCATTTCATCTATGACTCTATTTGAATCTAATACTTTTGCTATATGATTACCAAGGCCTGGTAACTTCTGCCAACACCAATTCCTGGCAGGTGCTGACAGGTGCTTCTACTGAACTGGTCCTGATTGGTTTGTGCTGGACAGTGTTGAAGGGCCTTCCCTCTCTGGTAGGGACCTTATCTGGGATGGGAGGGCCTCTCCTACATTAACTTCCTATCATGCCCCTGGGCCGCCTGCACTAAGAGGATGCTGCATCTACACGCTCCTCACAAACTTCACCTCTTCATGTTTGCTGGTGCTCAGTGCTCCTGAGCAGGTCACAGGGCCACGCCCACACTCCAGGAAGTCACCAAAGCATCCACTTCCTGATGGAGGATCTGCCACTACTTGCTCAGTGTCTGGATTTTGTTTGTTGTTTAATTCTAATTCATTGAACCATTCCACATTTATATTTTTCACTGAAATTTTTGGATGCAATAATCTTTTTAAAATAACTTTTACTGAAGGGAGGGGAGTGAAGAAAATATATAGCTCAATAAAATCAATTTTAAAAAGTATTTTTATTAAAAACCTGTAAGCAGAGACTGTTCTTTTGCTTCCTGACCACCCAGACCCAGATGATCACAGAAAAGTCATATGAATTACAGCACTGTTTTGGCCAATGGCTCAGGCATATGTCTAGCTAGCTCTTAAATTAATCCATTTTTATTAATCTGTGTATTGCCACGTGGCTATGGCATTACCTCATTTTTTAAAGGTCTTGTTTCTTCGGTGGCTGCCAGGCATCTGACCTGATTCTGCCTTCTTTCCTCCTCTATCTCTGCTTGGATTTCCTACTTTACTATATTATGCCTGCCATAGGCCAAAGCAGCTTCTATATTAACCAGTGGTTTAAAAAACCATATTCATAGCATACAGAGGGGAATCCAACATCAAAAATGTGCTTCATACAATAAATTTTGATCAAGTTTCCCTCCCCCAACTCCTCCAGACCTTCTCCATTTCCCTACATACCCAACTTTATTCTTTGTGTCTCTCTCTCAAAAACAAACAATAAAAGCAAGAAGCAAAAACAAAAACAAGCAAACAAAAAGAAACACAAGCCCCCCTCCAAAAAAATTCAAACAAACAAACAAGAGACCATAAGATTAAAAAAAAAAAAGGTCAAAAGAAAGCAAATGAACCAAAAAGCCCACAAGAATATCACTGAGTTCATGTTCTGCTGGCCAACCATTCCTGGACATCGGATCTGCCCTGAAGTATAGTTGGTACACATTGGAGAGACAGATGTTCCTTTTGCCTGCAGGCATCAATCACAGACAGTTTCTGGTTAGGAGTGGGACCCAATGTCTGCTTCCTCCTCCCAGTGCTGGGACCCATCTGGCTTAAACTTGCACAGATCTTGAGAATGCTGCCAGTCTTTGTGAGTTCATGTGTGTGTATCAGTCCTGTTCTGTCGGGAAGATTCTCTTTCCTTGGAATCATCCATCTTCTCTGGCTCTTAGAATCTTTCTGCATCCTCTTCCAAAATGATCCCTGAGCTTTGAGAGGAGCAGCTTGCTGAAGACGTTTAAGACTGAGTGCTCAGCCTGGAGTGGTGGAGCACACTTTTAATCCCAGCACAGAAGGCCGAAGTAAGCAGATCTCTGAGTTCTGTGCCAGCCTGGTCTACAGAGTGAGTTCTAGGACAGCCAGGCCTCACAGAGAAATCCTGTGTCAAAGAACAAAACAAGCAAACAAAAACTGAGTGCTTCAAAGTCTCTTACCTCTGTACATTGTCTAGCTAGTGGTAAGTCTCTGTATTAGTTCCCATCTTCTGCGAGAAGAAACGTCCAATGATGGCTGAGTGAGACATTGATCTATGAGTGTAGCGGAATGTCGTTAGGAGTCATTTTTTTGCTATGTTCATTAAGAAGAACAATAGGGGCTGGAGAGATGGCTCTGAGGTTAAGAGCGCTGCCTGCTCTTCCAAAGGTCCTGAATTCAATTCCCAGCAACCACGTGGTGGCTCACTACCATCTGTAATGGGGTCTGGTGCCCTCTTCTGGCCTGCAGGCATACACACAGACAGAATATTGTATACATAATAAATAAATAAATATTTTTTTAAAAAGATGAAGAACAATAGTAGTAGGTTTTCTCGTAGGCCCATGGTATATCTTGTTTCAGACTCCTGGTCACTTCAGCAGTGTCAGATACAGGACCATCTCATGGAATGGTGCTTTAAATCAATAATGATAATGATGATAAAACCTTGAGTTTGGTTACTCCCGTACCATCTGTGCCACTATTGCACTAGTATGTCTTTCAAGCAGATTGCATTTGTGAGTGGCAGGATTGGTAACTGGGTAATATTGGTGATTATTTTTCTCCTCCAGTGTCTTCCAAGAATGGTAATCAGTAGGGGTGAAGCTTCCAGGTTGGCACTATCTCAACTTCTCCATGTTTGATGACATTAGTAAGTGTTACCTTCAGCCACAGAGCCTTACCATCAGGTTGTGGAGGGCAGCAGTAGCCTTGGTATTTGCTTGTGATGTTTGAGGGTCTCTTTGGCCAAAGGCTCAACAAGTTGTAACCCATTCCTGGCACTGGAGGTTTTAGTTGGTGACATGAGATGTTTGTTGGGTCATTCTCTTCCCTATTATTTAATGACACTTATATTTCTATACATATAGTTCATATATTTACATATTTTATGAAGCTTCTACTGTGGTATGTTTCCACATGGTTTTTAAATGGGCTTCTGACTGATGTAAGATGAAATATCATAGTATTTTGATTTTCATTTTCCCAATGACTAAGGATGTAAAATATTTCTTTAAGTTTTTCTCAGCTATTTGTGATTTGTCTTTTGAGAACTCTGTGCTTTGTTCTGTGCCCCATTTTTATTGGATTATTTGTTTTCTTGATGCCAGTTTTTTATTTCTTTATATATTTTAAATACCAACCCTCTATTGGATGTGTAATAATATGAAATATGAGAAAGAACTTTTCTCATTCTTCAGGCTGCTGCCCTGCATGAATGATGGTGACCTTTGTCATGCAGAAGTTTCTCAATTTCATGAGGTCCCATTTATTAACTGTTGATCTTAGTGCCTGTGCTGTTGGTGTTCTGTTCAGGAACTCCTTTCCTGTGCCCGTGAGTTCAAGACTACTCCCTACTTTCTTTTCTCTCAGATTCAGGGTATTTGGCCTTATGTTGATGTTCCTGATCCATTTGGAGTTGAGTTTTGTGCAGGGTGATAAGCATGAGTCTATTTGCATTCTTCTACATGAAGATATCTAGTGTGACCAGCACCATTTGCTGAAGATGCTGTCTTTCGTTAGTATATTTTTTGGCTTCTTTGTCAAAAAGCTGGTGTCTATAAGTGTATGTCTGTGTCTTCAATTCCTTTAACTCAAGTATCTGTTAATATCCAATAGCATGATGCTTTTATGGCTGCTATACATATGTCATACAACTGATGGTACCAGTGTGTGTGTGTGTGTGTGTGTGTGTGTGTGTGTGTGTGTGTGTGTGTGTGGTGTTTCCATATGAGGCTGAAACTTTTTTTTTTAATTTCTGTGAAGAATTACATTGGAACATTTTGGGGATAACATTGACTCTATAGATGGTTTTTTGATAGGATGGCCATTTTTACTGTATTAATCCTACCAATCTATGAGCATGGGAGATCTTTTTGTCTACTGATGTCTTCTTCAACTTCTTTCCTTGACATTTTAAAGGTTTTATTTTATAAGTCTTTCATTTGCTTGACTAAAGGTATTCCAAGGCTTTTATTTTGGGGATATTTTGTGAAACGTTTTATTTCTCTGGTTTCTTTCTCAGTCTGTTTGTCAACTGTATATAGGAATATTACGACTTTAGTGTTTTAATTTTGTAAGCTGCTACTTTTCAAAAAGTATTTATTAGCTGTAGGAGTTTCCTGGTGGAATTCTTAGAGTCTTTTATGCACACAATCATTTCATCTGCAAATAAAGCCGCTTTGATGTCTTCCCTTCCTATTTGTATCACTTGGTCTCCTTCAACTGTCTGATTGCCCTAGCTAGGACTTCACACACTATTCTGGACAGGCGTAAGTAGAGTGTCTTTTCACTTAGGTTGATGTTAGCTGTGGGTTTGTTGTAAATCACCTTGATTATATTGAGGGATGTTCCTTATATCCATAGTCTCCCCAAGACTTTCATCATGAAGAGGTGATGAATTTTGTCAAAGGTATTTTTGTCTTCCAGTTTGCTTATGTAGTGGATTAAGTTTATTGATTGCATATGTTCAATCATCATTCTGTCTCGGGAAAGAAACCTATTTGAGGTGGATGAGCGGATAAGCTTTTTTATGTGTTCCATAATAATTGATAATTATTTAATAATTTGATCCACTTCTTTTAGATTTTCCAGTTTGGTAGAATGTAGATTTTTAAAGTATGTCCTTGTAATTCTCTAGATTTCTTTAGTTACTCTTTTGTAATCTAATTTTATTAATCTTGGTCTTCAATCTCTGTTTTGTTTTTTTTTTAACCCAATTTGGCTAAGGGTTTATCAATCTTGCTAATTTTCTCAGAAAACCAGCTCTTCTTTCTGTTTGGGTGAAATGGTGCATGGATATCTTCTAGGTCCACTTGAGTTATGATATTATGTGAGTCCAGCATTTCTCTGGTGCTATCTAGATGCCCTGTCTATTGGCAAGACTAGGGTGTCAAAGTCTCCTGTTACTGCTGTGTGATTGATGGTCAATATGGGGTTTTTAGCTGTAGTAGTGCTTCTGTTATGAACTTGGGTGCCCTTATGCCTAGTGTGTAAATGTTTAGAATTGGAATATCCTCTTGGTGGATTTTTTTAATGAGTATGTAGCGTTCTTCCCTATATCTTTTTTGTAAGTTTTGGTTTGAAATCTATTTTGTCAGATATTAAAATAGTTACATCTTCTTTCTTGTTTCACCCATCTGCTCGGAATACCTTTATCTATCATTTTTCTCTGAGGTGATGTATGTTCTTGATGGTGAAGTGTGGTTTTGGAATGTAGCAGAAAGACAAATCCTGTTTTCTAATGCAACCTGTTAGTCTGTTTCATTTTATTAGGGATTTGAAACCACCAATATCAATAGTTATTAATGGGTGCTGTTTATTGATTCCTGTTATTTTTGTTGGTATGGTATGGGTGTTTCCCCCTTCTTTTAATTTACTGGTCTGGGATTTATGTATATATGTATTTATGCATATATGTATGTGTGTATGTATTTGTTTATTTAATGAGTGAGTCTTTTGGGTTTAGTTAACCTCTTAAGACTGAAAGTTTTCTTCTAATGTCTTCTGTAAAGCTGGATTGAAATATGTAAATTGCTTAAAGTTAGTTTTACTGTGGAATATTTGTCTTTTTCTGCATACTGTGATTGATAATTACACATAGAGGTTTCTGTCCCACCCAGTCCAGCATTCAATCAGTCCCAAAGAAGCACACAGAGGCCTATATTAATTATATACTGCTTGGCCTATTAGCTCAGGCTTCTTATTAACTAACTACTACATCTGAAATTAAGCCATAATCTTGTCTGTGTTAGCCACGTGGCTTGGTGCCTTTTATCAGCGAGGCATTCTCTTCTTTCTTCCTCTGCATCTGGGTGACGACTGCAGACTGAGCCTTTCCTTTTCCCAGAATCTCCTATTCTGGTCACCCCGCCTATACTTCCTTCCTGGCTACTGACCAACCAGTGATTTATTAAACCAGTACAAGTGACAAATCTTTACAGGGCACAAAACCATTGTCCCACAGTACTTCTCCTTTTTTTCCTTTCAAAACAAGAACTCTGAATCTAATCTAATCTAATATCCTTTGTCTAGTGTTTTTTCCTGAATATTATCCATAACAACTTGTAACCAATGCTCTAAACAAAGACAAACATCCATAATCCATTATTTTGGGAATGTGGGCATAGTTTTCTAGGCAACTTCCTGTTGACTGGGGGCCTAAAGAAAATTAGGATTATGGTCAAGTCCTGACTGGAATATTCTGCGAGGCTTGATCATCTCAGCCAGCAGTCTCGAAGCTGTTCTGGATGTAGAACTCAGAGGAAGCTTCAACAGAGGTCCTCTGAAATGTTAGATCATCTGGGCCATCTTTTTTCTATTGGAGATTTTTTAGGGAGTCTTCCTTGATCAAAGGTGATTTTTCCTAACCCTGAATGAATCCACAGACTTCTCATTCCTGTAGAAACAAAAGCAAAACCTCTTCTCCAAAGTAACATACATTTGACTTAAATTTTGAAGTCAAGCATTTTCAAAATATATATGTTGGATTCTTTCAGCAGCAATTAAAATCAAATGTCTTTCAGCAGCTTTTACTCCTTCCTCAGCAGTCAAACAATTCAAAGACAACACAATAACATATGGTATCCGGATTCCCTGTGTATTTTCCATCTTTATGTGGATCTTATTTTATTTTTAATTTTTGGCTTTTAATATTTGGGTTTCTCTGTGTATATTTGGCTATCCTGGAACTCACTCTGTAGATCAGGCTGTCATTGAACTCACAGAGATTTGCCTGCCTCTGCCTTCCAAGTGTTGGGATTAAAGATTTGTGCCACCACATACAACTACTCCCCTTTTTAAAGGACTTTATCCTTTTTCTTTTCTCTCCCAAGCCTACATAAATTTTTAAACACACTGTAAACCATCTAGAACTTTTTTGTCTGAATTTATCTTTACTGTATATTTCTCTTTTTCTGACCACATGAGTCTTTAATTTGTTAAGCAATAGGACTAGGATTAAAGCTCTGGCCTTGATGACTGGATCTACCCCATTCCTTAGCTTTCAGAGAGTCTAACTTCATGGCTGAGGTACTGGTGGGACACATGTTTATTGCCACAACTCTGTGGAGTTTCAAGGTCCCTGCCACCACCAAGAAGCATGCTGTCAGCTATTCATAAACACCATTTAAGTGTTTGGTAGTGGGACCTCTTAAAAGAGCTGCAAGGTTTTGGTGGCTAAAGCTGAATCAGGAAGCCTCTCTTAAATGAGATGTGCTTGCCTCTAGCAAACAGAGCCCATCTGAGAAAATGCTACCAATAAGCCATGCTTAACTCTGTTCTTTTGTGTCTAGAATTACTTCCCAAGCTCTCTCAGGTTTTATGTGGATGTAATTGCCCATGTTGGTACCATTTGTAGACAGAGATTTCTGTCCTACCCAGTCCAACAGCTGTCCAGTCTCAAAGAAACATACGGGGCCCACACTAATTATATACTGGTTAGCCTATTAGCTTAGGCTTCTTATTAACTGACTATTACATCTTTAAATAACCCATAATTCTTGCCTGTGTTAGCCACGTGGCTTGGTGCCTTTTATCAGTGAGGCATTCTCATCTTTCTTCCCCTGTATCTGGGTGATGACTGCAGACTGAGCCTTTCTTTTTCCCAGAATCTCCTAGTCTGGTCACCCCTATACTTCCTGCCTGGCTACTGGCCAATCAGCATTTTATTAAACTAATACAAGAGGCAGGCAAATCTTTAGAGGGTACAAGACCATTGCCCACAGTAGATAGTTTTTCTGGGATAGCATTTGTGGTCTCTGAGTTTGTAGAACATCTGTCCAGGCCATTCTATCTTTTAGAGTCTCCATTGAGAAGTCAGGTTTTATTCTACTGGGTCTGCCTTTATATGTTTCTTGGTCTCTTTCACTTGCAACTTTAGTAGACTTTGTTTTTTCTGTATATTTAATGTTTTGATTGGGGAATTTCTTTTCTGGCCCTGTCTATTTGGTGTTCTGTATGGTTCTTGTACCTTGATAAACACCTTCTCCTTTAAATTGGGGAAATTTTCTCCTTTGATTTTTGTCAAAAATATTTTCTTGGCTCTGTGTTCCTACAACTCCAGAGACAGCTACATCATCTCATGCAGTGCTAGCCTGGTCCCTGAGATATAATGATGAAGGTTTGAAGCGAATGGGTTTGGCCATATTGGGTGTTTTGGCAATGGACTGCCTAAAACTCTGGCAAAGTAGATATTGTTGCCAAAAATGACCCTCAACTACAAGATCTACATGTTCCAATATGACCCTACCTACAGCAAATTCCACAGCACAATTGAGGCTGAGAACAGGAAACTTGTCAATGGGAAGGCCATCTCCATCTTCCAGGAGTGAAATCATGCCAACATCAAATGGGATAATGTTGGTGCAAAGTATATTGTGGAGTCTACTAGTATCTTTACCCACTGTGGAAAAAGCCAAAGACCAATTAAAGGACAGAAGCAAAGGGTCATCTTCTCTACCCTTTCTGCTGATACCTCCATGTTTATGATAAGCATGAACCATAAGAAGTATGACAACTCACTCAAGATCATCAGCAATGCTTTCTGCACCATTTATCCTCCTCAGTCAATGTTTTTCATGATAACTTGTGCATCATGGAGGAACTCAGCCATGACCCATGCATTATTGTCATACAGAAGACTGTAAATGGCTCCTCTGGAAAGCTGTGGTGTGATGACTGTGGAGCTTCCCTGAACATCACCCCATATCCTGGTGCTTCCAAAGCTGTTGGCAAGGTCTTCCATCACAAAGCTGAATGGGAAGCTCACTGGCATGGCCTTCTGTGTTCCTACCCCTAACGTGTCTGTTGTGGATCTGACAGGCTGCCTGAAAAAAGTTGCCAAGTTAAACGATATCAAGAAGGTGACGAAGCAGACTCAGAGGGTCCACAAAGGGCATCCTGGGCTACACTGAGGACCAGCTTGTCTCCTGAAGCAGACTCAACAGTGATGTTCACTCTTTCACCTTTGATGCTGGCACTGGCATTGCTCTCAATGACAACTCTGTAAACTCACTTTCTGATGTGACAGCAACAGAATGGTGGACCTCATGGTCTCCAAGGAGTAAGAAATCCTGGACCACACACCCCAGCAAGAACACAAGAGGAAGAGAGAGACGGGTGGCTGCTGAGGAGTCCCTGTCAACCCCCAACCCTAAGTATCTCCCTTCACAATTTCCACTCCAGTTGCCCCAAAAGAAGCAGAATGACTTAGGAACACTTCCTATTTCGAATATTATCAATAACATTCACAACACCCATTCAAAAATATTTTTTCTGTGCCTTTGACCTGGGTTTCTTCTCCTTCCCTACAGCTATTTTTCATAGGGTTGATCTTTTCATAGTGTCCCAGATTTTCTGTGGCTGGAATTTTTATTTTTTGAGATTTAACATTTTCTTTGACTGAGCCATCCATTCCTTCTTCCTTGTCTTCAAGGCCTGAAACTGCCCCTTCCATGTTCCATGTTACTTTGGCTGTTAGTGAGGCTTACCTCTGAGGTGTCTGTTGGACACCCTAAGTTTATCCATTTCAGTTTAGGATTTCTTTGGTGATTTTATTTCTTTGTTAAATTCTACTTTTGTGTCTTAAAATGTTTTCACTATTTCATTCAACTGTTTCTGCTTTACAGCCTTCATTTGGCATTTGTCCATGTCCTCTTTAAAGCCCTTGAACTTATAATCGATGTGAAGTCCTTGTCCTGTGCTCTAGCTACCTGCTTTCCGAGGGCCGCTGTCTTCTGGAGGAGGCAGATTGTCTTGGCTGCTTTCGTTTGGGGTTTTGTGCTGGGATTTTAGCATACGGAGTCATGATGTTTGGTGTCTTTAGTGTAGCTATCTGGTCTTGCATTTGTTGAGTGAGGTGACTTATTCTTTGTTTGCTGTTGCCCACTCTGGATCCTAGTCAAGTATGGTGGCTGTGGAGTCCCTAGTAAAGGGTGTTACTATGGGTTGGCAGGTGAAACAAACAAATGAAGATAGACTAAGAGAAAAAGTGGGAATGAGCTATGGGGATCTGAGTCTGCACCAAGAGATGGCAACCCCAGGATGTGGACTTAGAGTGGGAGGAGGGGCCTCTGCATGTAGGCAGGCTGCTCCAGGACTCTGGGTAAATCTGGAGACACTGGAATGAGGGACAAAAGGAAAGTGAAAAATGTTTCCCTGAGTTCCAGACCAGTGTACTCACTGGATGTCTCTGCTGTATCCCTTGGGTGTCTCTGTTGTACCCACTGGGTGTCTCTGCTGTACCCACTGAGTGTCTCTGCTGTACCCACTGGGTGTCTCTGCTGTACTCACTGGG
>JAQHUG010000303.1:1916857-1928834 GCA_028555095.1 Dicrostonyx torquatus | reverse complement strand
ACACACAGACCATGCACACCACACACACACATACACGCACACCACACACACACACACACACACACACACACACACACACACACACACACACTGGTTGAAACTGAATCCCATTTTGTCTACATATTTACTAGAATATTTTGAGAAAGTAGATGTTCACCAATTTTTACTAAAAGTTTGAATATTTTCTCGGGAAATTGGAGTGTCAGTTTATCTAGACTAGTCTAAAACTTAGCACTTTTTAATTCAACTTGATGCACAGTCTTGTTTAGTTTTCTTCCTAAATTGACTGGCATAGCGATTTTCTTCCAATTTCTTATTTTTAGCAATGACATTGCTCTTCTTTTCTTGCTGTTTGGGAAATGTTAGTGATGACAACATTCCAATACATATTTATGCCTTGAACTCTGGTGCTATTCTTAGATCTCCATGCTCATTATTGATTTATGCGCCCTCATATCCATGGGGTAGCGAGAGGGATAAGAACTGATGTCTGTTACAAAGACATAGGGTGCATAATCTGCTCCTCCCAGCCTAGTTTCTGAGGGGGTGGAGAATAAGGTAGAATTGCATAGGTAGAGAGGGGGCACCAAAATTTGCCCCCTTCCCATTTTAGAGATTTCCAATTTAGCTTCTTCCTTATCAGCGAAATACCCATGCACTTTTTGAGATGGATATGACCTAAAATTTTAAAAATGTTTGAACGCTTACTTTAGAACTTTTTAAAAATTACGTTCACTTGTTTCCTATGTAAAGGGCACCACAGCATACTTTGGGAGGACAGGGACAATCTGTTGGAGTTGGTCCTCTCGTCCCGCTGTATGGGCTGGGAAGCGAGCTCAGGGATTAAACTTGTCAGCAAGCAACTTTGCTGGCTGTGCCATCCAGCCAACTTCCTGACCGTGAATTTTGAAGAAAGGGTTCAAGTGCCATAAACAAACAGACAAACAAAAGACGAGCACAAAGATGAAGACATGATCACACCCTGAGCCTCTTTGACTGTCCCTGACTTCTCGCCAAGTCTTGGGAGCTCCCGGGGCTGTGTCTGCACACTCTTGATGCCCATTCCCTCCCTGTTTCTACATCTCTGATTTCTAGTATTTGGATCTGGGTCAATTATATACAATTATATATCCCCAGAAAAGCTCCCCTGCAAGGAAAAATTAAAAAGCCCAGAGCACTTTAAAGTTACTTAGGAAGGGGTGACATAGACTTCCATATTGTGCCTGTAACTCAGAGATCAAAAGTAGACGTGTATGGAACATTGTCAGGTTTATATACGGTTACAACCCTCACAAAGTCCTATCAGAGCACATTGCCCAAAGGGACCATCCATCCCTTGCTGTGAGGCACCTTGACAAAGAAACATATGCAAATTGTATTTAAGCACTCAGCTTCCTGGAGACTGGAGTTCTGCTAGGCTTGGAGTCATAATTAAGGAGTTTTTGTGTCATACAGTAATCCCACTCACTCCTGGAATCAGATCTTAAGGAACACTTTGTAGAGTCCAAATGTGACTACAAGGGACACAGAAATTATTTACAATTAATAGAACTATCTAAATTATATACACATTGTCAAGTATGCTGCAATTGAATATTGAGTTCAAAACAACATAGGCAGATGTTAGTGATAAAATGCAAACAAGAACACAAAATTGTACAAGTCGGTGTGAGACACCACACCTAGAAAATGCTGTTTGTTCAGGTACTCCCCAACCCCAGCTCTTACAATCTTCCCACCTCCTCTTCCAAGATGGTCCTTGAGTTTGTAGAGAGGGTGTGATATCCCTTTTGTGGCTGAGCCCTCTAGGGTCACTTATTCTCTGCCCAGGACCAGCTGTGAGCTGGCTGTTGTCACATGTTCTATGACCTCACAGCAGCTGTGGCTGCCCACACAAGACCCACACAAGATCAAGCCAGTCAGTGTTCCAGTGTTCAGTGTTCAGTGGGAAGGGGTTCGTGAGGCCCAACCTTTAACTGATAAGTTTTGGGCAATTCATGGCTCCTGAAAGAGGGAGAATCAGTCATTTAAGGGTGTGGCTCCTGTTTGGTTGACCACACTCCAGTGTATGGTCACAAACAGTATGAACGGTAGTGGGTGGGTTATTATTTTTTAAAGAACATGAATTTGGGATGTGTGTCTGGAAGGAGTTAAGGGGAGGACCTAGGGGTAAATGTGCTCAAAACACGTTGCACAAAATTTTCGATAAATTAATAAAATATTTATATTTTAAAAAGCAGACAAAAAAGAATACATAAAACCTGCTGCTGTCCTGTAAGGACACAGAAAATCATGACAGACTCGTCCAGACGCTGGAGTTGAGAACGGGGGAAGAGTACCCATATAAAAGCCGGACACAGTGGCACATGTTGGTAGCCCAAGTCTTGGTAGTACAGGAATAGAACGATCCCAGGGACCTGCTGACCTGACAGACGAGGCAAATCACTGAACTCCAGATTCAGTGTAAGACTGTCTCAAAATATAAGATGAAGAAAATTGAGAAACACATCTGCTGTTGACTGTTGTCCCTCTTTCCCCCACACCCCAAATGCTAAATAAATGAAGATATTTGTTTGTTCCCTACTGTGCTTAGCAGAAACTAGTCTGTGTCTTAGTTAGCACAAGCTAACCCATGTCTTAGTTAGCACAAGCTAACCCATGTCTTAGCACAAACTAGTCCATGTCTTAGTTAGCACAAACTAACCCATGTCTTAGTTAGCACAGATTAGTCCGTGTCTTAGTTAGCACAAACTAGTCCATGTCTTAGCACAAACTAGTCCGTGTCTTAGCACAAACTAGTCTGTGTCTTAATTAGCACAGACTAGTCCTCGTCTTAGCACAGACTAGTCCGTGTCTTAGTTAGCACAGACTACTCCATGTCCTAGTTAGCACAGACTAGCCCGTGTCTTAGCACAGACTAGTCCGTGTCCTAGTTAGCACAGCTAGTCCATGTCCTAGTTAGCATAGACTAGTCCATGTCCTAGTTAGCACAGACTAGCCTGTGTCTTAGTTAGCACAGACTAGCCCGTGTCTTAGTTAGCACAGACTAGCCCGTGTCTTAGTTAGCACAGACTAGCCCGTGTCTTAGCACAGACTAGCCCTTGTCCTAGTTAGCACAGACTAGCCCATGTCTTAGTTAGCACAGACTAGCCCTTGTCCTAGTTAGCACAGACTAGCCCATGTCTTAGTTAGCACAGACTAGCCCGTGTCCTAGTTAGCACAGACTAGCCCGAGTCTTAGTTAGCACAGACTAGCCCGTGTCTTAGTTAGCACAGACTAGCCCGTGTCTTAGCACAGACTAGTCCGTGTCTTAGTTAGGGTTTCTATTCCTGTGAAAGGACTCCATGACCACAGTAACTCTCATAAAGGAAACATTTAATTGTGGTGACTTACAGTTTAGGCGTTCAGTCCTTCATGGTGGGGAGCATGGGGGCATGCAGGCAGGCATGGTGCAGGAGAAATAGCCAAGTGTCCTACATCTTGCAGGCCAACAAAAAGTTGACTCACTAAATGTGCTGTATCCTGAGCATAAGAAACCTTAAAGCCCGCCCCCACAGTGACACACTTCCTCCAGCAAAACCACACCTCCTGATAGTGCCACTCCCTGTGAGATTATGGGGCCAATTACATTCACACTAGCACACCCACTGAGCTGCCAACAGCTGACACTGAATGAAGAGCTGTACATGGGACAGGAGCTAGGGGAAAGTAGCAAGGACCTGAACCCAGCAGTGCTAAGAGGTGGTTTTAAGACTGAAACCCGAGAAACTGGGACATTATAATGGTGACTATAGTCACCTACAAAGCACCTATCAGTGGCTAGGCCAGTGGAAAAGAGAGAATACCCCCAATCCTGTCTCAGGCAGTGAAATGAAGAATGGAGAGTAACCACCCAGGACGGCAGGACGGAGAGTAAGCTCCCAGGACTCTATTTAGAGATACCAGTATGGTGACATGAAATGCAGGAAAATGAGAAGATGGAAATAAAAAGAAAAACCATCTCCAAGGCACACAGCTCTTACTTGGGTGTGGGAGGAAAGGAACCCTGTTTATGGAAGTAAAGGAGTCCAGGAGCCCTAAAAGTCACTCGCTGGACTGACCGCAGCTCCCGTGGGTGATTTCTTCGTCCTCTCACTCTGTCATAGCTATTGATCCTGAAGGGAAAATTACTTCTGAAACAATGATTCCATGGCCTCAATTAGCCTGGAAACAAACAGGGCCCCCTGGGACTTTGTTCTGTTTGGTCTGGGTTTGAAGACTCTGACATGTGACTTTTTGCCCTGACTAAGTGACTCTGTGTGACCTATGAGTTTCTTCAAAAGGTGGCTTCCAGACCTAATGGACATTCCCTGTACAAGAGACATTATTTACCTAGCCAGAAGGGTGTTCTTTTGAAAACAGTCTTCTAGTTCTACAAGACTAATGGCCAGCCAGAAGCAGGTGATCCTTTTCAAAGGGTAAGGAACGGCCATGTTTGTTTGCTGGTAGAATAAAATACTCACCAAAGTATCTTTTTCTGTCTTTTAAAGGTGGAACTCAACTTGAAGTTGTGTGAGCCGTGCGTGTCACAGGCACATCAGAGACCCTTGGCCTCTCTCTGGGCTAGCTGAGTTAGTTGTGTGAGCCATGTGTGTCACAGGCACATCAGAGACCCTTGACCTATCTCTCTGGAGTAGGCTAGCTGAGTTAGTTGACAAAATATGGCCACTGAAGGCAGGCTCAGCCTTACAGATGAGTGTGCTGGAAGCACAGACTCACCAGCCTGCCCCAGGCCTGAATCCAGACGTCTACAGGCAGCCTCTGAGGAAGCAGGCAGCCTCCGCCACGGGCTCCAGTGTGAGAACCACCAAACGTCAATCAGGTAACTAAGCTTATTTCAGCCTCATACAGACCCTTTCGTGCATGTGATACTGTGTCTCATGGTATTTGTTGGGGTGCTTGCCATTTGTCACCCCTCAACACTGTTCATCATTTCTCTCTGGGGCAATGAAAAAGAGCAGACAGATATCGGCTAACCCATGGCTCCCATGTAAAATCAAGATGCCAGTGGAACTCAAATCCCAAAAATGAAAATATTTTCCAGTACAAGTATGTCCTAAATAACATTATAAATGACACAACAAAATACAAGGATGGTCTGACCACTTGTTTCAAAAAAAGAGATCATCAAAAAGGACAGTTTTAGTGCAGGTCAGGATCCTATCATGAGCTGGCAGGAAAAAAATGAGCAAAAGAGTAATGATGATAAGTAGAGGTACCCATTATAAATAACTCTTCAGGGAAGTTTTGCTGAGGATGCTGAGAATGGTAGGCTGCCAGTTGGGGGTGAATCTATCACAAAGGGAAGAAATGTTTAAGGGATGGAAAGTGCTGTGACACAATTGTGTTGATGGTGACAGAAAGAAGTTTGAGCAGGGGATGTAGTTCAGTTGATAGAATGCTGTGGGATAACCTCTGTACACCATGAAAACGTGTTGCTTTCATTGTTAATAAAAAGCTGATTAGCCAATAGCTATGCAGGATTTTGAGAGCAGAGAGAATGCTGGGAAGAAGAAGGGCAGAGTCTGGGGAGTCATGAGCAGACACAGAGGAAGCGAGATGAACATGCCATGTTAAAAGAAGGTACCGCTACATGACGGAGGGTAGATAAGAAATACAGATTGATTTAAGATGAGAGAGCTAGCTAGTAACAAGCCTGAACTATTGATCGAGCATTTATAATTAATATTGAGTCTCCATGTCAGTTATTTGGGAACTGGCAGGTGGGAACTCAGCCTACAGTGCAGTCTTGACTAGCATGCATGAATCCCTGGATTCGATCCCTCTAGCCATATAAACAGGTGGGAAGGCACATAGCGACTCCAAGAATACAAAATTCAAGGTCATCCTTGATTCTATATTGAGTTCAAGGACAGCTTGTACTACAGGAGACCCAGATGAAGAAATCAGGAGTGAGAGTAAGACAAGAAGAACGCTGTAGAAGGGACATCCTTGGGAGTCAAGACAGCATAAGCACAGTGCCAGAGCTATGGCCCTTGCCTACAGAAAGAACATTTTCCCCACTTCAGTGAGGTAGAAGACACAGGCTGTGGTTACAACTCAGTTGTACCTAGAGCAAGGCATGATGAAGTTCCAGGCAAAACCTTTTATCCACTGTCAACTTCATCCTAGGCTTATGTGTTCAAAATACTACATTTCTGCAGTTTGGTCTGTATATACATATATATATTTACACTTCGTACCAACTAACCTTTCTTTTTAAGGACTCTCATAGCTTGATTGAGTACAAATTATGTGTATGCCACTGAATAGCTCTAAAGATATTTCTGCCCTATTTAACTTTAAAAATTCTTCTTAACAAGCAAGCATTTAAACAGCAGAGGCAGAAGGATTGTGTGTTAAAAACCAGTCTTGGCTACATAGTAAGTTCAAGACCACCCTGATACATGAATGCCCCCACCAACCCCATAATGTAAACAGAAGTTTCACAACAAGTTTTAAGCATCCTATTTAGTAATGCTAACTGAACACACACTGTTGTAATTAGCAAGAATATTTTTATGCTCTGTGACTGTAAAGTCTTTGAGTAGTGTTGCCTTGTTTTCTGCCTTCTCCCAGTCTGAAATAAATGTCATTTTAGTTTCTATTCTATGAGTTTGGATGGCTTAGAAATCCCACTTTAACGGAGTCGTGCGGTCCTTCTGAGTCTGGCTTAGTTCCCTCTGCGTGTCCTCAAGGCTTGACCATGTGGGAGTGTGGTGCACATGTCTGTTGTCCATTGCCATGTCTATTTTGGAGAAATATTTATTTGATTGCTTTGTCAAATTTATATTTGTTGACTTATTGTCTGGGTTGGGGAGCACATGAGCACCATGGCACACAAGGCAGGAAGAGGACAGCTTTCAGGGGTTCTCTCTTCTAAAGGGAACTTGTTACATTCTTCTCTAGTGTGTGTACATGTTGTGTTGTGTTGCCCCACTTTATAATTGGGTTTCTTACTTGATTATTTATGGGTATTGAATCATAGGAGTTCTTATTTATTTATTTAGTGCATGAGAAAGAGAGAGATGGGGCACATATGTCACGGAATGCATTGCATGTGGAGGTCAGAATTAAATCCGTGAAGGCAATTCTCTCCTTTCACCTCTGCCTGATGTTCAGGAACCCAGCTCGGGCTATGAGTCTTGCACAGATCAGCATCCAGCGCCTTCCCCCACGGAGCCCCTTAGATGACTGTGGACATTCATGATACCGTAGGCAAACATTCTGCAAACAGTCACCCACTCTACACTGTCTTTTCACTCTTGCTTCTCTTATGCTTCAGCAGCTCCTGTGTTTGACATCTCCCCTCTTGTCTATTTCTGCTTTCCTTAGCCATGTGGCAAGCATCATCAAGACATCCCTGCCAAGACCATTCGGGTTCCCAACAGTATTAAGAGTGTGTGATTTCTCCCACAGTTCAATACTCCTCCAAATATCATATTTAAATTACTTCTGTGAAATGTTGTATTTTTAGCAGTGTGTGGAAACTGAATCAACAACAGAGCTAGCAATAATGTCAAATATTTCATCTATGACAGAATGCACTTGGCTATACGGATTCCATAGATTATGTGGAGACAAACAGCCATAATTGGGCAAGGTTGAGTTTCTTTCTGAAACACCTGATGACATTGTTAAACCTTCATCGTTAACCACTTGAATACTTCTGCTGCTTATAGTAGAGCTAAGATATGTATTGCATATTTTTCATCTTTGCAAGAAAACTAGAAAATTAATTTAGAAGTGTTTTTATGTGCTTTTTATTTTTGAGATGTGTTTTATTATACAGCCCACACACTGGCCTTGAACTCACAATCCTCCAGCTGCAGCCTTCCAGGTGCTGGGTGTAGAGGTGTGTGCTACCACGTGTGACATGAACAGACACTCACAACACAGAATGAAATAGGTATAATTGTGTGCTACATGTCAGATTATTATCTTTAGGAATAGCCACCTAGAATGTCTTCCTCAATAAACATTGACAGCACATAATATGAGCCCATGTATCCATGTATTTGATCATATTCGCAACCCTTTACTGTCTCTTGGCACCGCCCTCTTGTTGCTCACTTTCTCTCCCCTTAAAGAAGTCCCCATCTAGCTCCTTTTTCATTTTTTTTTTAAATTTTTGGACACAGGGTCTCTTTATATAGCCCTATCTGTCCTTGAACTCACTATGTATACAAGGCTGGCCTTGAACTCACAGAGATCTGCCTGCCTCTGCCTCCCAAGTGTTGGGATTAAAGGTGTGAGCCACCATCCCTGGTCCCTTTCATTTCAGTCTAGATTCTGCATCTCACAGAAACATGTGGTACTTGTCTTACTCATTCAGTGTGATTTTTCAGCTCTGTTTTCCTGGAGAGGACATAATTTCACTTTTAGTGTTGAATAGTTTTCCGTTGCATGTATGTGTCCCTAGTACGCATTCCTTCATTGCTGAGCACCTAGCTGTGTCCATGACTTGGCTGTTGAGGATAGTGTAACAGTGAACGTCAGCGTGTGACAGTTTCTGCTGTATCAGGTATATGTCTCAGAATGCTATAGCAGGTCTATTTGTTACTATTAAGAACATAGCTCATAGGAAGCAGAAACAGGCAGATAACTGGTTTACAGAGCCAGTTCCACACAGTCAGAGTTGTTACACAGAGAAACCCTGACTCAAAAAAAGAAAAAGAAAAAAGGAAAACTGAAGCATTTAGCGTGGTTCACAGTTTGAGGGTAAGCCGCCAGAGCAAGGAAGTCGCGGGAGAAGGGGCTTCATTACACTGGCCCCTGGCTAGGAAGCTGCAGAGAGCTGAACACCGGCACTCAGCCTACTTCTTCTCTTTATGCCCCCTGGGACCCACCCTGTGGGATGATGCCACAGCCCCTTAGAGTAGATCTTGCCACCTCAGTTAACCTCATGTAGAAAATCCCTCACAGTCACACCCAGACGTGAGCTTCCATGTCGATTTCAAATCCAGCCAGGTTGACGATCAGGCTTAAGCCTCACAGTAGAGTCATGGCGATTCTAGGTTTAGGCTTGCTTTTTTAAAAATCTCAGTGTGCTTCCCATGGTAGCTGAACGAATTAACACCCCACGATCAGTGTATAGCTCTCCCAGCCCAAATACCTCATGTTGCTGGCCAGTCATTTTAACGAGGATGAAATGAGATGGCTTCTGTTTGCTTCCTCGTGTAGCCACCAGGGCCGCCTGCTTGCTAGACGTCCGACCAACGTGGCTTTGTCATCTTCACACCGCCTAGAGCCATCTGAAGTGCTGACGGAGGAGCTATGTAGACCAGGCTGGCCTGTGGGGTGTCTAACGGAGAATTCAGCCCACACTGAGCACCTCAGCAGTTAGTCCTGGGCCAGTTAAGGATGAGGCTGGAGTAAGCCAGCAGGCAGCCTTCTTACATGGTTTCTACTTCAAATTCCTGTTTGAAACCTTGCCCTGACTTCCGTCAGTGATGACTGTGACCTGGAAGTGTAAACAACTTCCTGTGACCTCATATGAAATGCCTTCCTCAGGTGCCCGGTGAGCTTTGGTTGTGTTCATCAGTGCATCTGCTCATCTGCTGGGCTTGCCAGCAGGCGGACCTTTACCACAGGATGATGGCAGAGCACTTGGCTTTTTCTCGTGAACTCCCCAGACCCCAAGGTGACACCATTCACACTGAAAAATCTGTGGACTGGTAGTCCGCCAGAGCTCTGCAAGGCACCGTCTCGCAGAAAAGTGGCATGCCAGGACAGTGTCTCAGGATAAGGTTGTGCCTGTGACTTGTAGGAGTCCTGCTGGGCTCTTGTGCCACACACCCTGGATCAGGGCCTCTCTGGTTCACCCTCTGCACAGCAAATCTCTGTCACCTGCCAATGGTGTGTGAGCAAGGGATCAGATCTGGCTCCATCTTCTGTGGACTTCAAGGGAATCCTTGTTCTCATCCTCTCTCTGTCCTCTTTGATTTGGACAGGCCTGAAGCTTCCAGTTCCTAAGACTTTTGAGGATCCACACTGGACTCAATCTGCATTTTGTTGCCTTCTCCAAGATGGACACTTAGCAGAATGGAATAGGCTGACTTGAAATGGGAAGTCCTGGGTACAAACACTGAGCTGCTTGCAAAGTCATGCTGACACCCTTTGGATCACCGCAGCTTTCACGCCATCTAGTTTCATTCTTGGCTGGAGAGAGAGCACAGGCGGCTTGGAAGGAGAGTCGAAATGCCAGGATGCATTCAGCTATGAAGGGAACAGCCGGGTTCCAGTTCCAGATGGGAAGTCAAACCTAACTGAGGCATATGCCACAGAGTGCTGAGCCTGGGAGTCACCAGCACCAATACGTACACTTAAGGAAAGAGGGCCTGGAGAGTTGGTTTGCTGTGCAAGAATAAGGACCTGAGTTCGGATCCCTAGTGTGCACATTTTTTAAAAGCCAGATGCAGACAGTAACTACAGCATCATGCTGGGTGTAAGGAGCACATGCAGGCGATCTGCGCAGTCATTGTCAGTCTAGGCAAAATAGCAGGGTTAAGTTCAGTGAGAGACCCTGCTGTAAAAATAGGCTGGAGGGACCTGTGAGGTGGCTCAGCAGGTAGCAGAGCTTCCCTCCCTATGACCCCAGTTAGCTCCCCAAGACCCCAAACTGAACTCTCACCTCTACAGCACATGCGCACACGCACACGCAATGTAATTTAAAAAGTTTTAAAGTATGGCTTCCGTGTGGACACACACACACGGATGAGCACACTGGCACATATGTGCATATAGATGGACACACGAGCACATGTGCATACACATACATGAACAAATAAATATACTGGCACATATGCACATGTTTGCACGCATATACATACAACACAGAAAAACTGAAAGACTAGCAAGTCTTAAAATTATTAAGCTACTTCATGATTTTATCTAGAGATGCCTAAGCAAATGAACGTCGACAACAGCAACAGCCTCCTCTTCAGTACTCCACAGGCAGCTGCATGACAATCAGAAGCGTTCCTCTCTCTCTTACAACCATACATATTGGTTAGGCCATTTTACTTCTCCCAGATGTTCTGATGCTAATGACACCATATATATAATGACATAATGTCCTAGTTAGGGTTTCTGCTGCTACAGCGAAGCACCCAGACCAAAAGCAAGTTGGGGAGGAACAGATTTATTCAGTCTGCACTTCCACATTGCAGTTCATTGCCAAAGGAAGTCAGGACAGGAACTGAAGTAGGACAGGATCCTGGAGGCACAGCGGATGCAGCGGCTATGAGGGCGGCTGCTTACTGGCTTGCTGTCCATGGCTTGCTCATCCTGCTTTCTTGTAGAACCGAGGACCACCAGCCCAGGGTTGGCACCATTCACAGTGGACTGGGCCCTTACCCATTGACCACTAGTTGAGAAAATGTCTTAAACTGGATCTCATGGAGGCATTTCCTCAACTGAGGCTCCTTCCTCTCGGATGACTCCAGCTTGTGTCAAGCTGACACACAAACCAGCCATACACATATTATGTCCAAGTACTTTGCATTGACATGTCATCCTCAGACACAGCACTGCAAACACCGTACACTGACATCTTAGCCTCACGACGGCCATTTCCTAAAGTCACCATTTTTCCCAAAGAGGATAATAGGGTACAGAGCAACGAAGTGACCTGCACAGGTTCATGCAGCCAGAATCATTCAAATGAGTGAACACTCGGGATTGCAGAACAGGGTGGATGGGGCTGGCATGGAGGGCAGGGACTGTGGAGATGGCTCAGGCTCCGATGGAAGGACCTGAGTTCAATCCTCCAGAACCTACATACAAAAGCCAGGCATGGTGATGCACATTTGCATTTCCAGCACTGTAGGATGGGAGGCAGGGACAAACAGGTTCCTAGGACTCTCTGGCCAGCCAGTCTAGCTTATGGGAGAGTTTCAGGCCAAGGAGACATCCTGTCTCGAGACACAAGTTGGAT
>JAQHUG010000303.1:1898001-1915210 GCA_028555095.1 Dicrostonyx torquatus | reverse complement strand
GGTTATCTTTTTGTCTATGAATTTCCTGGATGTCCTGAAGCTATAAGGGAGTAAAAATTCCTATGCAGAAGGCCAATGTTTCTTGTTATGTTCAAATTTTTATTTATTTTTTCTTGACAGAAACTAGCCCAACCTGACTCCTGGTCACAAAGCCTCCTCCCCTCTCATATGTGTATGCATTAGATTAGAGAGAGAGAGAGAGACAGACAGACAGACAGACAGGCAGATAGATTGAGTTAACTATCTTCTTAAATTCTGGGAGGTCCATGATGGCTTGACAAGACGGCTGTACAAGCCTGAGTCTCTACACTAGTGGTTCTCAACCTTCCTAATGCAGTCTTGCAGACTGTAAAGCAGCATGGCAAGGAGCTGCAATGCCTTCTTCTGTGGTCCCATCTGTGACTGCTTTCCCAGCTTCTGAAGCCACCTGCACATCTCCACTCAAGCTGCCTCCTGTCTTCAAGGCTAGTGTGCATGAGCCCCAGCGCCCTCCCTGTCTAGCATCCCCACTCTTTCTCTTCCAAGGGCTCTCATATTCTGCTTAGGGTGGACCTGGATAATCATCTCAAAATCTCCACTGAGTCACACCTTCGCAGTCCCATGTGGCACACAGGGACTGCATTCACACGGGGATTAATTAGGACGTGGACATTACGGTGGCCTTCATTCCACCCACGTGGTTTTCATTTTCCTCAAGCTTCTACACTTTATCAAGGTGACACAGCAAGATTTTTACCCAAACATTTATTCATCTTTTGCTCGTCTCCAAAATGTTTTTAATAAGTATTTTGAAATGACATTCTTTTTTCCTCTACTGCTCATAGTTCCTTATTCCACCATTGTTTTTCATCCACTTGCCTAACCCTGATTCTATGAGAAGATTCTGCAATGCTATAACTAAAGACCTAATAGGACTTAGTATAACCTAGGATTAACCTGCCTTTGAGAAAATATCCTCATACCCCTCATGTATTTTGGAAATCCAAACCATTTTTTAAAAAAATGAGGTTTCCCTCTCACTAATTGAGCAAAGACCTGGTTGCAACCTAGCTTAGTAGCGGAATGCTTCCTACCATCAACAGAGCCCTGGGGTTTGTCCCTAGAACCACTTACATATAAAACAATATGCACAAAAGAAGCTCATGAAATAAAGGTGTCTTCTCCTTAAAACCCAAAATGGTTCATGACTCAGCAACTATGAGCAATTGTGGTTCTTCCGGAGTTTAGGTCCCAGCACCCAGGTCAGTATAGGGCTGCCTGAAAGTCCAATGCCAGGGTATCTGATGCCCTCTTGTGGCCTTCGTGGGGTTCCTGCACACATATGGCACACAAATCAAAATAAAGCGATTTATCACATTTATTCAGTTAGTGATGGTTGGGACAGAGGAAGGACACATTCATGCCTGGGTGCCACAATGTGAAAAAGGGGTCCAAGGACAACTTTTGGGAGTCAGTTCTCTCTTCCGCCATGTGGTTCCAGGGATGGAAACCAGGTCATCAGTCAATGGCAAGCACCTTTAATGGGGAAGCCATCTTGTAAGCACTTCTATTTTTCATGTGCAACTGATCCAATATAAAAACAAAGGAGGTCATAGATGGCAGCATAAATAAGCATTCTGCATGGAAATGTGGCAGAATATTTTGCACAATAAACATCTATTTAGGCAAAGGCAGTCACAACCACCTCCTCTTCCCTGTAAAAATACAGGAAGCCACTTAAGGATTTCATGCCGAGGTCCTATTTGCTTGTCCAAATGGTCCCTATGTGTTTCTCTGGCCGTACTGGCTACTAGTCTTGCTGAAGGGTTCTGGGTTTAAAGAAAGTGTATATTTCTTAGATTACTGGGGCAATTTAACAGTCACCCATCTTTGTCCTCAGGAGACGCTCTCCAGGGTCCCCAGGACTGCATCAAGCCCTGCACCCAAGTCCTCAAGGCTACACATTCTGATGAAGGAGATAGCTCCTGATTGACTAACACATGGTGGCACAGGGCAGACATCCTGGACAAATCGACTACTCGCTGTCAGAAGGGATGTGTCAGGATGGCTGCCCAGAATGGGGTACAGTTAAAATATGTGAACTACTGACTTTTGCAGTTTTTCACTGACCATTTTTGAAGCATGGTTGCTCACACAAGTGAGGCAATTAAAATGGTGGAAACAAAACTATAGCACACACTGGGTAGCTGCAAACAACAGGATATTATCAGCCTTAGCTGTCTGCATCTACGAGTCTGAAATCAAGGCGTGCATAGAGCCTTCCCTTTGAAGGCCTTGAGAAACACTCAGCCCGTGCCTCTCTCTAGTCCTTGAAGCTCCTGGGCTTACGGGGTCCCAACATCTTAGTCTTGTCTCCACTGTCACTAGGCCTTCTTCCATGTCAGAATGTTACAAATATTTTTCACTTCTTTCTTATCTTTCTTATAGGGATACCAGACATCAGAGTTAAGGCCCACTTTAGAACCAGGATGCCTCCACTTTTTAGATTCTTAACAGGACTATACCAACAAAACTCTTATTTACAAGTGAGTTTCCTATTCATAGGTGTTGGGAGTCAGGACTTGACCAGTTACCTTTTACAATATTTTTTTGAGATTAAGATATAATTAAATCATTTTCCTCTTTCCCTTTTCTCCCTCCAACCCCTACCATGGACCTCCTCCCCTTGATTTCTCTCAAATTTGTGGCCTCTGGCCTATTTTTCTTCAATTGTTATTACATATCTACTTACTATATATGTGGGTATATGTATTTTCCAGTGTGTGTGTGTGTGTGTGTGTGTGTGTGTGTATGTGTGTGTGTGTGTGTGTGTGTGTGTGATTTCAGGATTTCCGCTTGGTATTGGACTTAGCATTCCTCAGATATCTGTGGTTCTTTGTTGAACCCATGTATTCGTGTTTATTGGTGGAGTCCTTGTGAATATCTTCTTTATAGCTTTTTGGCAATCGCCATTGAATCTGTGCTGGAATCATGACAGTATCTAGCCTTGGTATATGTGTGTATGCATACATGCTGGCACACATATGTGCGCCCGTAAGTGTAGGGGAGTGTGAGTGTGATACCCTAACTTATCAGGAAGCCAGGCTGTACTTAGAGCCGCAATAGGACAGCTCTGGAGGGGTAGAGCCATAATAGGACAGCTCAGCCCTGGAGGAAAGGTGTCCTGACTATCTGGAAGCCAGGCTACCTGAAGTTGGGGTGCGGTGGGGGTTGGTCTCCCCACAGGATATAACAATCCTGCTCCTCTTCTGGAGAGCCACTGCCGCTGAACTCCGCTCTGTTCCTCTAAGGGAATGTCCTAGCACAGCTACCAGCTTCTCCTTCTCTGACCCAAGATGTTACTCCTCTTGATAACACTGCTAAAGGGGAAACCCCTGCAGAAATGTAGCAATCTCTTCCGCTCTGGTGAAAAGTTGTTACTTTTTCTGCTCAGCCGTGTTCAGCCCCCCTAAAGAAGCGTCAGCAAGGTTTTCCAGCTCAGTTCCTTAAAGAACGTCCCAGCCAGGTTTGTCACCAAGATTCTTGAGAAAGATTTATTTGGGAAGGAGGAGTCCAGGAAAGTGGCTGCCTCTGCCAGAGGGATAAAAAAGTCAGCCCCCAACTGAACAGGCAGAGAGGCTTATATAGGGCTTCTCTGGGGCAGAATTTTCCCAGGGAGAAGAAGGATTGGTTAGTTTTCCGTGTTCAGCGATTGGTTAGTTTAGTTGGTCAGGGGCAGAGATGGTTCTGATCTCAGGGCCAAACTGTGTTTCTTGCACTAGTTCTTTTTAGCATTTAGGCTCTAATCTTAGGACCAGGGCATATTTCTTTCACTGGCTCTGATTCTAGGGACAAAGTGTCTTTCCTTGGCACTGCTTTCAAAGTCTGGGCATCTTTCTTTGGCCCTGGGTTCAGGAATAAAGATGTTTCTTTCCCTGGCTCAGGTCTCAGATCCAGGGTGTGTTTCTTTCACTGGCTCTGTTTTCAAAGTCAGGGCGCTCAGTGATTGGTTGTTTTTTCTGCTCCCGTTGGCCCTTTTACCCTACAATATGTCTCTACATAGAGATAAATGCTAGGGTGTCTTTCTCTACTCTTTATCTTATATTGTTGAGACAGGGTCTCTTGGTGAACCTGGAGCTCACCATGCTGGCTACACTGACCAGCTAGCACACTTTCGTATCCATCTGTCTGCACCTGGCCAACACTGGGATAATAGGTATTTACCATGGTGCCAGGGCTCTAAGCTCAGATCCTCCTGCTGGTACACCAAGCCCTTAACCCATTGTGGCATTTCCCAGTCATCACTGTTCTGGCTTTTTGAGACGGGATCTCACACTGTAATACACACTGGCCTGGAACTTATGGCAATCCTCCTGCATCCACCTCTCAAGTGCTGAGCCCTTGCTCTTCATGGTATGTAATCATCACATCGGCCTGCATGGACATCCCCCAGAGAGTTCTAATTGTTTTGGCCTGATTTCTCACAGAAATCATTCAGGGACAATATTCTAAGTCTTGGAACTATCTCATCTGCCAATTGTTTTCCCTGGATTAAAGGACGGCTTTTTTTCAAAAATGGAATTCTGCAAATGAGCGTCTGGTACTTTGCCACCCTTAAAAATAAATTGGAGAGGCCGCTAACAAGTTCCCCCTTAAGAAGGTTCCTGTAAACACCGCGGACCACGTGCAGCTGGGGCTGTAGGAAGCCAGAACTTCCTCAGAGGACAGAAGGTGCAGTGCAGAGCGGAGAGCATGTGCTCAGGCCCCAGCCAGCGGCTAGTCAACGCAAGCACTTTCCATCTGAAGATGGTAACAGACAGGCATTAAGTCTGACAGGAGGATGGAATCCTAGCTGTCCCTCTATAATCTGAAATGCTCCTTAATCTCACCAGCTCTCTTTTTCCCTGATCTGTACACTGGATCTAACAATGGAGTTGCTACCTAGTGGGGCTGCAGATCGGCTCCGCTGGGAAAGTGTTTGCCTCATATGTGCAGGGACCTGGTTCGACCTCCAGCACTTTGTGCCCCACCACTGGGAGGTAAGGTAGGAGGGTCAGAAGTCAGTGTCATCCTTGGCTATACATGCGGTGGGATCGTGACATGTGACATAGACTGATTTTTACCAGGACTGAGAGGAGTGCTAAGCATTATTTTGGGTCTCCAATGCCTGTGTGTCACCATCATTTACAAAACCTGCTGCTTCTTTTTGCCTTATACCTTGTAGCTAACCTTTTTTTTTTTTTTTTTTTTGTTTTTCGAGACAGGGTTTCTCTGTGGCTTTGGAGCCTGTCCTGGAACTAGCTCTTATAGACCAGGCTGGTCTCGAACTCACAGAGATCCTCCTGCCTCTGCCTCCCAAGTGCTGAGATTAAAGGTGTGCGCCATCACCGCCCGGCGCTGACCTATGTTTTGGCCCCTCATCTCTGCTGAAGTGATAACATGGGACACCTCGATAGTCACTGAAGACTGTGTTCCCTGGTCCACCCAAGTCCTGCCACTGCTTATCGGATGCACCACCTGGTGTGTGGGCTCAGGACCTGGATCCTTGCTGAGCCCAGATGTGCCTCTCGTCCAGCCCCTTGCTGCTGTGACCGGTCTGTAGCATAGTCCAGGAAGGAGCTGGTCTAAGCTCAGTCACGCTTGAGCATCTGGGTCTCTGGCAGTGACTTCTCTCTTTCCTGTCTTCTCTTGCGTTTACTCCTTCTGGGTCTCACTCTCAGCCAGTCTCTGTCCCTCTCTGGCCTCCATCAGATTCTTTTTACTCCTGCTCTCTGCCTTCCCTGCTTCAGAGACTGGTCACAACTCAGTAAGTCTGATGGCTTTCTGCTAGAAGAAGCCGCAAGGCCGGGCAGGAGAAGCCACTCATGTGCCTTCACAGCCACAGGGGCGACCATTCATTGATAAATATCTAAGCCATCAGAGATGCCTTTCCCTTCCCTCCATTTCTCTTTCTCCCTTTCTCACCCCTCTCTCTTTTCTTCATTTTTCTGGTTTTGGGACAAGGTCCCATGATATAATCCAGCTGGAACCAAACTCGTGGCAATCATCCTGCCTTCGCATCTTCAGTGCTTGGATTACACACATGAACCATGGCCTGCTTCATGGTTTTTTTGTTCTGTGTTTTTTGTTTGTTTGTAAAATTCATGCAATGTTGTAGGTGACCCTTGAGGGAGGGGTAGAAGGCAGAGTCAATGACGCAGACACTAGGAGCTGGGTGAGCAGCAGAGAGTGCTGCAGACTCGTTTATTACGGAGGTTGGGCATGCCTATATACTATATACCCCCCTCCCAGGGTCCCATTGGCTCGGACTGACTCTGCTGCACTGTCCTTTCCTCCTTGGCATCTCCAGCCAGGTGTCTCTGTGTCAGTAGTCTCTGGGTGTGCAGCAGGCCTTCGGTTGGCTCAGGGAGAAGGTACCTGCTGTGTTTGCTTACACAGTTGGTTTGGTAGGGCAACTGTGGCTTGAGTAGGCTGGCTGGCAGTTTCTCTTACATATCCACCCTTTATTTAGCTATTTTTTTGTTTATTTATTTAAGGAATGTAGTTTAGTGGGAGATGAAGTTCTAGCTTTGACCTCGTTTGTCCTCGCCTCAGAGAGCATCCAACATAATAGACCATGCTTATCTTAGGTTGGCCTGCCTCATGGGTCCTTAGCCATCATTGACTACCAGCCCTTGAAAGATGGCATCTCTGGGAAGCATGCCTGGGTGAGAGGAGCACCCGTCAAACTGATGACTCACAAATTTCTGTGGGCCAGACCTGAACAACCTCCTGAGGAGGGCCATGCTCTGGGCGTTCAGTGCCTGAGAACCTGGAGTGTGCAAACATACTGTAGGAGACACCAGGAGAAGACAATATCCCCAGTCAAGGCATGTGAAAGGGGGGGCTAATGCAGGCCAGGGTGGGGCCCCATGCTGCATGAACAATTTGTGTAACAGGGTTTTGGCCCATTACCCCAAAGTGTTAGTATGTAGGAGGTGTCAGTAAAATAATAACCCCTTCGGATGAAGGCAAGGGGTCAAAGGTCTAAACAACTGGGGGTTAAAAAGATCCCAATTTCCAAGTATTACATCAAGCAGATTAAAGTGGGAGCACGGGTCTGATACAGGGGAGTGAAGGAGGCATTTGACAACTGGTGGGAGGGAAATCAGGGCCCAAAGATGCCCCCAGCAAGAAAAGGCAGGATCATAACCATTACCCAGTGCTGGAGGACAGGACCTGAGAATCTTTCTTGATGTCCTCAGATTCTTCCATCACAGGCCACACATCTTGTGCAGGGATCCATACTGGCAATGTTGTGTCCTGTAGAAAAAACACATGCATATCCCCACCCCCAGGTCAACACTGGGGCAGGCCTTTGGCACTGAAGGGTGATAGGGTCCCACCATTGGACCAGAGGAAAGGGTGTACTTCACAGCAGAAAGGCCCAATGTTTATATGCTGGGCTGAGGCCCTTTGCATCGAATGTGCAGAAATTTAGATGAAATAGGGTCTCAGGACCAAACGAGGGTCACGGTTAGCATCTGGTGAAGTGACCTTGGACAGAAGATCTTTGAGGGCTCTCATAGCTCTTTCAACAATGACTTGGCTCTGGAGGTTGTAGGGAATGCCAACAGTATGACTTATCTTTCAGGAAAAGATGAACCCATTAAATCGCTGGGAAGTATGGTGGGGCCATTATCAGTTTTTAGGGCCCAGGGCACTCCCATAACCAGCATTGCAGACTTGAGAGCCTTAATAATGTGGGAGGCCTTTTCTCCTGGCAGAATGGTGGCAGAGATGAAGGAAGAGCAGGTGTCCACAACACAGGCACGTAGCAGAGATTACCAAAGGGGGCAGTGGATGACATCCATTTGATAAGGGGCCGTAGAGGCTTGCTCCATTTCTGTTACAGGATCCCAAGGGTGCAAGGAGGGTGCAAGTTGCACAGGACCAAGCTAGATGCTTGCACTGAGAGATGGGAAGTTCAGGACGGAGTTCATGTAAGCTCTGAGGGACAGGTGGAACTGTTGGTAGAGAGCCCTGACTTGTCCTAAGAGGTCAATATCAGCAGCCATGATCATGCTATCAGTCAGTTCCTCAACTCAAGCAAAGATACTGAGAAGTTTGGAGTGAGACCGAATGTGGGACACATACCGGGGTGTGCCCTCTATTCCAAAGCATCCTGAAGTGACCTCATGGTGACATATAAGGAGCTCATGGACTCCTTAAGTGAGAAAAGGAGAATACATGGACCAATTGCATTGGAGCAGGATGCCACATCTGTCTTATTGGAGTCTGAGAAGGCAGAGTCGCTCAGGGGATAGGTGTGGAAAAGGGAGCACTAACAAGTCTTATTTCAATGGGGAATGAAGACAAGGTGGTAATCCTTTTTTCCTGCAGGGGGTGGTTATCTACAGCACCAGAGAATCCAGAGACCATTTCCTGAAAGCTGATTAAGTCTGCCCAAAGTGGTTGGAAGTACTGGAGAAAGAATGGGAGAATAATCTTATCAGGCTCGCAGTTATAGGCCCTATGGGCTAATATTCAAACCTTTAACCTGAGGTGGAAGGTTTGTTCAAATTTAGAGGTGATTTTATGAAGGTCAGAAAAGGCATGGTGTAACCACATCAAAGGTCTGGATTGTCACAGGGCTCCTAAGTTAGTTAGTGCCCACAGAATAATGGTCATGTCGACCCAGAAAGGAAGTAGATATCAGAGAAACAATTTTATTAAGACGTGTAATAGCTTTGGCATTTACTGAATTTTTGTGGAGGGGCATATAGGGCCCTCCAACAGAGAAAAAAGATGGCAAATCTCTTGATCTGTGATTGGGAGGAACGGTGTGAGTCAATTGACCGTGCCACATAGTTGCTGGAGCTTGGCCAGTGCATATTGGGTTTGGCAGTGAAAGACCCCAGAGACCTGGGTGCCTTCAACCCACCGTCAAGACGCAAGACATCAGAGGCCAGCTGGATGCAAAATGCAAGAGGGTTCATTTTCTCAGACCTGAGGATGCTCAGCATTCAAAAAACTGAGCATGCCTTTACAGACTAGAGTCAGTATTTATATTTTTCATGAACAGATGTTTATACAGTTTCTATTAGCTACTTTGAGGCAAGGGAAAAGTTCAGTTATGTCAGCTTGACCTTGTCTAGGTACATCTGGTGTTCTCTATTCATCCTTTATCTCTTTGTTAGCTAGGCCCGACCTTCAGACTATAGGCCTACTGTTGCCATGGGTCCGAGTGGCCTTGCTTTAAAGATACCAAGGCACCTGGAATCCTGCTTCTGCTAGCAGGGAATCTTGGCTGATGTCCCTATTTTGGGTTAGGAGAAGGGGGATCATGGCGTTACCGCTGCTGTTAACCCATTCCATTTCAGGCAGGCTAAGTTGAATGAAAGCAGGTGTATTTGTTTGGCAGTAAAGAAGCCCAAAAATGCAAGGGGAAACAAACTGGAACTTTTCCAGGGTGACCTGTAGGTCTAAGGATGCTAGGTCACACGGGAGAGTATGGAATGTCCTTTTTAGGTAGTGAGCATCGGAGCAGGCGTGAGAATGTCATTCATATAATGGAAAAGCAGGATATCCCCCAGGAGGTTTTGAAGTGCCTTCAAAACATATAACTGGCAGATAATGAGTTTACTTTTCATGCCCTAAGGCAGCACGATCCATTCGTATCTCTGGGCATGTTTATGTATGTTGGGTTCCCAAATCATAAAGGCCGAGTAGCATCTTAACTGGGGGTGCTAGGGGTATTTGGAAGAAACAGTTCTTAACATCTAACACAACAGTGTGGTATGGGAGGGTATGACACTAGGGCGCGACAGGCCTGCCCGCGTGGTCGCCATCATTTCCATTTGGCTATTAATGGCACATAGGTCTTGGAGGAGTTGGTAATGGCCTGACTTCTTTTGAATGACAAAAATGGGGGTTTGTGTCTACTGGTGGATGGCTCCAAATGCCCCAAGTCTAGTTGTTCTTTGTCTAACTCCTTAAGTACTGATAATTTGGATTCAAAGATGGGCCACTGCTTCACCCAGGCATCACCATCAGAGAGCCACAAGAGGCATATAGGGTCTGGTAATAGGTTTTGCATGGTTTCTAGGTAGGCAGTGGCCTCTAGAATTGGGGGTGTTGCTTTATTGGAGAACAGGGTCCAGGCATCCAAGAGGCCTATTTTATCATGGGTCATGTGTGGTTAGGATGACCCCCATTTCTTCCAAAATGTCCCTTCCCCAAAGGCTATGAGGGACGTTAGATACAATGGGAGAAAAGGAGCCCTGGTTGCTATCAAGATCCTTCCAGTGGACTGGCCACATGGTGGCTCAGGAGTCCTATTGTCCACCCAACCCACTGATGGGAACTTCCAGTGGGAGAACCAGAGAGCTTGGGTCTGTGAGGATGGTAACATGCACTCCCACATCATCAACCCTTTAACAGGTTAGCCATTCAGATACATAGTCATCATAAGGGAGTCGGGGAAAACAGGCAGAACACCTTGTGGGTAGGATCATGCCCTCTTCCTTGCAGGGCTGAAGGATGGATTTAAGGAGCAGGTTGTCTGAAGGCTGCGAATGGCAGTCCTTAGCCCAGCAGAACCCTTTATTGTTTCTGGGACAGCATGTTTTGTACATGTGTTAGGGTAGTCACACTGCAGGTGGCTGGATTGGTCTGGTGAGTAGAAGGACCTCATCAGTCAGAAGACCATCGCCCAACAACAGGGCATTGATGGAGGCAGTCAGGGCAACAAGAGGGCCAGCACCAAGATCAAGGTCCCTGGTGGCCAGGACCCATTTATGGATCTCATTACCCACAACAGCTACTGCATTCTGGGTAGGGGCATTAAGCCCTAGGTCAATTGTTTATTCAACATTTCCAAGGTTGGGCCTGGATCCACCCGATGTTCCACCACCTTGGTGCCCCATGTGAGGAAGTTGGTAAATGACTCCCCAGATTGTTGGATAAGGTTGCAGAAATAAGCAGAAGGGTTACATAACCCATTGGTAAAGGACTTGTTGAAAGTCAGGAGAGTCTGGGCCATTATTCCTTAACAGCCTTGTGGATAAGGGAAAGGTCAGTAAAGGGTGTGGGCACCCATGGTTGGTTGGCTGCGTCCGATCCCATGTTAACAGGGAAGGCCATGGTTGGACACTGATGCAGGCAGGCATGTGGGGGGTCAGGACAGATGCTGCAACACAGACTGGGGAGCAGTGAGGGGAGGGGTGCCATGGGCTGACGTTGGTGCAAGCAGGGCGGGGGCGAAGTTCCTGCCATGGGTGCTGGCGTAGAGGAGTGAAGACCAGAAGGGGAGTGGGAGCTGTGGAACACAGAAGTTTGGGAGACAATGCTTGTCATAAGGGGTCCAACTCCTCCTTGTCTGAGGAGTAAGGGGCCTCGGCCACAGGTGGCTTCAAGGTAATGGAGAGGCTAACATTGGCCTGATCCTGACAATACTTACTGGTGGCAGCTGCCACTTCCTCCAGAGAGGATTTGAGGCTGGCAAAGATGGCAAGTAGGATGGGGACAAAGAAAACAGAAGGGGTCATTCCTGAGCTGACTTCACACTTTCTGGCTAGAAAAAACCCACACATCCAGAGGTCAGGCTTCCACATGCTTTCGGGAGAAATCCAGGGAGCCAACACCACGGCCTCATCTCCCAAATCCTCCAGATCAGCAGTCTTAACCTTACGGCCCTGGTGGCCAATATTGATTTTAAAGCCCTCCCCTGAGGCTCCTTACAGGGGGAGGGTAAGATCCCCATTTCTTAATGGCAGGAGATGTGGGGCAGGCAAGAAACAAGGTCTAAAACAGACAAAGACAGGCGCAAAGAAAACCAGGAAATATGTTGGACCTAAGTGTAATAGATGTTCCTACCTAGCGTACCAGAGGTACTAGATAGACACAACGAGAAAAAAAAGAGGGTCCCCACACTCAACCTCATGAGGACCAAAGACATGAAACACGCAGGGCCAACTCAGCAGATGAGTCGTTGGAGAGAGGGCACCATAATGTGCTGTGAGCGTGAAGAGGAATCTGACAGGGAGCTGATAAATATAGCAAAAATGCAGTGATGCAGGATTGGCAGATGCACCACCAGCAACAAAGGGCAAAGTTCAGGGTCCCCAAAGCAGTCACAGCAATCAAAATGCATACACCCTGACTCAAGCGGGGTCAAGGCCCATGCCAGCACGGGTTCCACAAGCCCCAGTCTAGGTGACTGATGTTGCAGGTGACCCTAATTGGACACCCCTTAGGGTAAGGATGAGAAGAAACACAGTCAGCGGTGCAGACACCAGGAGCTGGGTGAGCAGCAGAGAGTGCTGCAGACTCGTTTATTATGGAGGTTGGGCATGCCTATATACTATATACCCCCCTCCCAGGGTCCCATTGGCTCGGGCGACTGACTCTGCTGCACTGTCCTTTCCTCCTTGGCATCTCCAGCCAGGTGTCTCTGTGTCAGTAGTCTCTGGGTGTACAGCAGGCCTTAGGTTGGCTCAGGAAGTAAGTGCCTGCCACGCATGCTCATGTGGGCTGGTTGAGCAGGTCAACAGCGGCTTGGGTAGGCTGGCTCGCAGTTTCTCCTACACTGTAGCATGGAACTGGTCATTTTAAAGTCAACAATATAAGCAACAACTACCTTGATCTAGTTCAAACATTTTCATCACTCTAAGATGAAAATGTATGCTGTACGAGAGTCATTCTTCATAATCACAGTTCTTAGAAGGCCAAGAGAGGAGGATCACCAAGCTAGCCTGGGTTACAGAACAAGACCTGTTCTCGTGAGATGGCTCAGCAGGCCCTATCAATAGGCCTGACAACCAGAGTTAAGACCCTAGGACCCTGCTACTCTCCTGACTCCTAGCATCTGCGTTGTTGACTTCGGTCTACTCATCCCTCCCCCAAGGGGTGTCCGATTAAGGTCACCTGCAACATCTAGAACCTAAATGTGGGGCGCATGGGCCTTGACCCTTCTTGAACGGGGGTGTATGTTTATTGATTGCCTGGGCTAGTATAGGAGAGAGTCAACTCCTCAGGCCATGCTCTGACCGCCCCTTGGGAGCCACAGTACAAACGTGCCCATATCCAGACATACACATGCACAAACACAGTACACACAAACACATGCACATACACGGTACAAACATGCCCATACACAGACACACACATGCACAAACACAGTACATACAAACACATGCACATACACGGTACAAACATGCCCATATCCAGACACACACATGCACAAACACAGTACATACAAACACATGCACATACACGGTACAAACATGCCCATACACAGACATACACATGCACAAAATAAAAGTGTTTCATGTTTTCTAAAATTTATTTTTAATTGCGTGCTGTGTTTGTGGGTGCTGTATGTGTGGGGTGTGCGTGTGTGCACATGTATGCAATGTCTTCAGAAGCCAGAAAAGGATGTTGCATTTTCTGGAGTTGAAGTCACAGATGGTTGTAAGCTGCCCAGCATGGGTGCCAGGAGCCAGAGTTGGGTCCTCTGGCAGAGCAGCAGCTGCTCGCAACAACTGAGCCATCTCTCTAGTCCCTGTTCCCTTCTTCCCCACCATCATCATAAGCATGTGTGGGCAGCCTGTTTATGGCCGTTCTCGGGTTGTTCCTGTCCTGGGCAGTGGTAGATGCTTGTGTTATTGTCACTTCCTTCACGCTGTCTAGCCAGCATTTTTTGGGCCCTTTTCTTCACCCCACCCTGTGCCCTCCTCCACGCAGCGCTGTCTTCGGGTGTCTGCCGTCATTCCTTGTCATAACATGGCTGAACTACCTCAAGTGCTGTTGCCGTATCCTGTAGTTTATCTCCTTCTGTAGATGGAGATGTTCCTTAATGTCATCGTTGTGAAGTCTATCTCTTCATGTGACGCCTAGACTCCTCCTGAGACTCGCCATCTGGAACACACTCAGTCGCTGTTCTGAGGAGCGTTTCATTGTCCAGGTTTCGGAGCTGTAAAGAAGGCAGCTCAAGTGTCTCGTAACTGTGCTGCTGTCATTATGTCTCGTGCTGACCAGACCTCTCCTAGCGCCTGGAACGCAGCCCTCGCTATCCCTACCCGCCTCTTGATGTCTCTCCCAGAGAGACAAAGGTGACTGTTTGCTTGAGGTTCTGATTCTTCATTACAGTGTTAAACTCCGTCTGCACCCCTCCCATGTGCCGTATCTCAGTCTTCTCCATGTTTACCTTCATGGAAGGTTTTCACTGACTTCCAACACTTTCTTTTCCATGGCCTGCAGCTTGTTTGGACTTTGAGCAAGTAGTGCTGTATCCATCAAAATGCAAGTTATTGACCTCACACCACCTGTCTGCATGCCTGTCTCCTCATCCTCCAGAGCTGCTGTTATTATTTCAGGAATATATTGAAGAGCAGTGGTAAGAGGACACATCCCTGACACTCATCACTTAGTTCCCATAGACTCTGACTGAAGTAAAGCTATCTTTATAGATATTTTCAAGAATTCTTATGGTTTTCTCTGAGCACTTGTAGAACCTCAATGTTTCCCAAAGTCCTTTCCTCCAAAAGCTGTCAAATACCTTCCTGAAGTCGATGTAACAGACATATAAGTGTTTTCCAGTTGCCTCAAAGTGAACATCTTCGAATTAATCCTTCTTCCCCAGGGTCTGGCAAATACCAGTCTCCTTTCTGTGCTTATGGATTTACCCATTCCAAGTGTTTATATGAAAGGAATCATTTATGGCTCATCCATCCTCAGGTGGAATGACACTATGGCCCCACTTTTCGAGCTAGTGTGGATGGAGTTGTGAGCATTTATGTGTTGTTTTAAGGTATTTGTTTCAATCCTTCGGGAGATGCTCCTGGAAGTAGAATAGTGGTCATGAGATGAAAATCACTGAGAACCCACAGTGCCAGATTCTCCAACAGACCCCATGAGCAGTATCTGAGAGCGCTGACCTCACTGTCACCACGCTGGGTGGCAGCCATTGCTGTGCCGGGTTTCACGATGGTTTTAGTGATTTGTGTCTCCTGTAAAGCTTGCCAGTTTTGTTGATCTTTTTAAAGAACCGCCTTTTGGGTTCACCGATTCTAGTGCTTTTTTCTTGTCTATTTTGGGGATCATTTGCTATCTTTTCACTTCCTTCTGCAAGCTCAGGCTTGATCTGCTCTATTGTCCCTGCTTTGTGAGATATGAAGCTAGGGTGTTGACGACAGCCGGCACCTCCTCCGCTGGAGACATTTGAAGTTAGAGCATTTCCTCTCATCACTTCCTGGCACGTTGTGATTTGTTTCAACTCATTTTCAAGTATTGTAATTTCCCCTGTGATGTCCTCCTTGCTTCCTTTGTTTTTAAAGGTGTTTTGTTAGCTGTCTTATGCCTATAAACCCAGGACTTAAGAGACAGAGGCAGGAGGATTGTCACAAGTCTAAGGGCAGACTGAACTATAGACTGAAACCCTATCTCATATATGTATGTGTGTGTGCTATAAATTTCTATATATGATATTTGCAATTCCCTCCTATTCTTGATACTTTCCCACCTGTGTTAGCTCAGGAAACTACCTTTACTATTTCAATATGTAAGACCTGCAGAGATTGGTTTTTGGTACAACATGTGGTCTGTCCTGTAGCTTGTTTTGTGTGCACTGGAAAACATGGTATTCTGCTAGATTCAGTGTCATTATTTGTAGTGATATATATTTTTTAGTCCTGCATTTTTTCACAGCTCTTGGTAAGACATACTATCCATTATTGAAGGGAGGGAGAGTCATTTAATTATTGCAGACTTGTTTATTTCTCCCTTTGATTCTGACAGTAATTTCTTCTTGTATTTTAGGGCTTGGTCACTAGGTAAAAACATGCTTTAGTTGTCATATCTTCTTGACGATTGGCCCTTTGTGTGGAGAGGTGCTCATACTGGTGTGTACTCCTATGGAGGCCAGAGACCAACTTTGGGTGTCTTCCTTTTTCACCCTCCATGTTAGTTTTTTTTTTCAGTAAAATCTCTCACTGGACCTAGAGCTTAGCTCATCTACAAAGCTGGCTGACCTGCAAGCCCTGGGTATCTACCGGTGTCTGCTTTCCCCACAGCATCCGGACTACAGTTCAAGCCTGGCTATTATGTGGGTGCTGGAGATCCAAACTCATGCTTGCACATCAAGCACATAACCCACTGAGCCATCTCACTAGGACCCTTTGGATTAATATATTGACTTTGTCTTCTGAAACAGTGTTGACCCAAAGTTCACCTTCTAGCTACCCAGCCTTCTGTGGCTCTTGAGTCTTCTTCTTCTTCTTCTTCTTCTTCTTCTTCTTCTTCTTCTTCTTCTTCTTCTTCTTCTTCTTCTTCTTCTTCTTCTTCTCCTCCTCCTCCTCCTTCCCCCTCCTCCTTCTCCTCTTCCTCTCCTTCTTCTTTTCTTTCTTTCTTTTTTTGTTTTCAACGTATTTGTGTCTTTATATCAAAAGATGGTTTAATACAGACTTCAAATACATGCATATTTTCAATTAATAGGTTTTCTTTGTCAATCAGTTGTAGGTGTGTGCAGAAGTATAGGGGAAAACACAGGATTACCTAACCTATGCTGCTCCCCACTCCCCTTTGCACAGTTTTTGCTGTGACTTTTATTTTTAGAAAACTACGCCATGTTGGTTTAGTGCATGAGGACCTTCTCTTTGAGTTGCACCTGCTATGGGTTGAGCGACATGTACATCTGTCATCAGCTCATACAGAACAGCTGCTCTGCTCTTTAATTAGCGCACAACTTAAGGGAAGGATACTTTGTTTTCACTCACAGAAAGAAAGAGCAGTCTATAATGGCAAAGAAAGCATGGCAGCTAAACACTCTTGGTCCCCTCCGGAAGGAGCAGAGTTGCTGCTTGTTGCATGGTGCCGCCTAGGAAGAAGCAATCTCTACAACACTCAGGTCCCCCTCATGGTCACCCTCTTCTTCCGGTGGCTTCACCTCCTAAATGTCCCACCTTCCACGCTCGAGGACCAAGAGTTGGGGACATTTTACATCCCTGCAGCACAACATTGAGTGTGTTGGTCACTCTCTGCTGCCGGGAGAGTTTCTTCTAGTTTACAGTCCCCGAGAGCTGGAGTTCATAGTGGCAGGAGAGGTACAGTGGCAGGAGCAGGAAGCTGAGGAATCACACCTCAGCTGCACACACGGAAAGCAGAGACAGAAAACTGGAAGCAGAGCAAGGCTATACATCCCCAATGCAACCCAGCTCTGGTGCCGCACTGCCTCTATCTGTCGGGGACCGTC
>JAQHUG010000303.1:1832632-1867171 GCA_028555095.1 Dicrostonyx torquatus | reverse complement strand
TGTCTGTCTGCCTGCCTGTCTGGGGGTGAATTGTGTGTGTGTGTGTGTGTGTCTGCCTGTCTGTCTGGGGGGTGAATTGTGTGTGTGTGTGTGTGTGTGTGTGTCGGCAGGGGGAGGGGTGGTGGAGTATTCATTTATTCAGATGCCAGAGGAAGGCCTTTGATAACTGATATTTCTCATGAACAGTCTCCTTGCTTTTGGTCATAGGGTCTTTCAACTCAATGGACTTACCTGTGGCTTACTGATTTGTCCAGGCTGGTGCCAGGGTGCCCTAGGGATCCACTTTTCTTGGCTCACCTAGTGTTAGGATTGTAAGCATGTTCCCTCACACCCAGATTTTTGCATGGGTCCTCAGGTTTGTGCTGCAAGTGCTTTACAAACTGAGCCATCTTTGCGGTGCTCTGGACCTCACTTTTGGAGTCAGGTGCAGTAGCTAGGCTGTCACCTGACATTCCTCAAGTATTTTTCACATAGCAGTTCAAACGAGTGACGGACAGTTTTTAAAAAGAAATAAAAACAATAAATGGGGACCTTAAATGTGCAATTTCCCAGACGGGCAGGGCCATGTTACCCAAGCATGATGGGGGATGTGCTAAAGGACACACTTTGGAGCCCTGATATTGGTCTCAGAAAGCTTGAGTCTGGGGCAGTGACTCAGGGGGTAAGAGCATTTGCACTACAAAGAACTGAGTTTGAATCCCCAAAACCCAAATAAAAAGCTAGGCATGGCCCCAAGCTCCTATAATTCCAGAACTGGAGGGCTGAAGCAGGTGAATCCCAAGAGCTCACTGGCCAGCCATCCTAACTGTCTCACACTATCCCAAAGCAATGAGGCAGAGAATGATGGAGAAGACAGGTGGTACTCTGCTGTGGCCTCTACGTGGATGCTTATGGGCATACACACCTGCATATTCGCATGCAAGCACCACAAGCATCACACACACACGCACACACAAACACACACACAAACACACACACACACACACAGCTTGGGCTTCTACCTTGACTTTGTTTTTTTCTAGCTGGGTGGCCTTAAAAAAGGCACTGAACCTTTTTGAGCTCTCTTCGCAGTGGGAACACCTTGACATTCAGATATTAAATGAAACAATAAAAGTGTGCAGTTGCATGTAGAGATCAGGCATATCAGACCTGCTGAAGCTGGCGTTCTAGGTAGTTGTGAGCCTCCCTTATGGGCTAGAAACGAAACTCGGGTCTTTAGTGAGAAGAGGATGCACTGTTAACTACGAGACAGGCCCCAGGTCCTCCATCTCTGTCAGCTAAATCTGCACCCTACCCGGGCATGTTATAGGTCTGTGACAAGTGTTTCCTCATTTTCACTTCCTCCTGAAGTCATCTTAAGTGAGCTCCAGACAGTGCCTTATTTAAATGTGGTTAGAATGGTAGGAAAATATGGTGATAGCAAGATGTATTGCATGCTAACTATTATTTCTACAAGTAGAAATACATAAAATACTAAAAGAAAAGCCCAGCAGTGGTGGCGCACGCCTTTAATCCCAGCACTTGGTATTCTTATGTAGAAATTTAAGACTGAGCATTTGGCATGTAAGTCAGTGGCAGAACACTCCATTGATGTGATGAAGTCATTGGTCTCACAAGTAAAATGATTTTTAAAGTTCTCTCTTAAGTTGTGTTATACGTATAATACATTGGCCATTTTAAATACCTGTTAAACTCATCTGAATTCAGCAATTTGGGGTAGCACATAATTTTTTCTGGGATACGTGAACAGATGTCTAGCTCCCAGACAGCAGACAGAACACAGGTTTATCTCACCGAGCAAGGGGTTTACTGGGGTTTCTTACAGAGGTGGGAGTCACTCAAGTCAGTCGCACCCCTGAAAAGTACCTGGCTTGGTGCTGACTTAGGAAAGCTGCATTGCCACAGTTCATGACACTCTGCAGGCCGCGCCACAGAAGAGACCCTTGGAGGGACTTCATGAGTCTTAGACATTCCCTTAGTTTTCTGACACCTATGAGCTCTTCCCTGAAGGAGAGACTATCTCAGTGTGGAAGAATCATAACGTGGGACAACAGAACATTTAAACTCTTAGAAATAGATAAAATACAGAAATTCAAGTGGATAACTATACAGTTTTATCTTTAAAACACTTTTGTTATGAAAAATATACATCTGGAAAATATGTAAGACATGAATGTCCAGGTGAACACACTTGAGTCCAGAAAGGAACACAGTATGTCCCTGGGACTGCAGGCTCCTCTTCCTATTCATGACCTTGATCCCCTGCTCTTGTCTTGATCCCCTGTTCCTGTCACTTCAGCTCCACTCTCTCTGTTGACCATAAGGATGACTTTGTTCTTGAACTTGACCTAGATATGTGGGATATCGAATTGCTGTAAAGAAACACCATGACCAGAACAACTCTGATAAAGAAAGCATTTAATTGGCACTTGCTTACAGTTTCAAAGATTTAGTCCACTGTTGTCATTATGGTAGGGAGAATGGCGGCATGCTGGCAGATGTGGTGTGGAGTGGCTGAGAGTTCTATACCAGGATCCATCAGCAGCCAGAAGAGAGCCACTGGGCCTGCCTTAGCCTTTTGAAACTTCAAATCCCACCCCGATGCCACACTTTCTCCAAGGCCACACCCCTAATGCTTTCAAATAGCGCCGCTCCCTAAGCATTCAAAATAATGAACCTATAGGGGCCATCTGTTTTCAAACCACCACATGGGGCAAACACACATGCTCCTAACAGATGAGGAAGTCCCCTCCTGATGTGCCCCTTGTAAGCTGTAATACACTTTGTCACCCAGGTGTCTTCGACTTTGGGGACACAGTATACTGTAGATCAGGAGTTCTCAACATTCCTAATGCTAGAAACCTTTGATATAGTTTTTCATGTTATGATGACCCTCGACCATAAAATAACTCATTGTTACTTCATTGCTGTAATTTTGCTACTGTTATGAATCGTAATGGAAATAGTTTTGGAGAAAGAGGTTTGTCAAAGGGGTTGTGACCCACATTTTGAGAATCACTGCTGTAGAGTGTTGGCTATGGACCCTGAAGGTCACATGACTTAGAGGTGTGACTTGTTGCCTCTGCCAGCATCTCACTAGCCTGGGAGAAGACCCAAGTCCAAGACTGAAGGCACAGTTTCTCCTGAGCACGTGCATCACTGTCCCACCACCGCTAAGTAAAACACAGTCAAGGCAGAGGCTGTCTTCTGTGTTCCCTTGCCTGGCTTCGCCAATAGACATGTTTGTGAGTTTCTTCACCTTGCCGGATACTGGGGCAGTTTGTTTAGCTTTGCTGTTCTTCAGCAACCCCACTGGGACTGTGTTACCATTTCCTTACTAGTATTTCAGGTTTGGGTTACGTTACGTTTCTTTACCCAAATGCTGGGCCTTTAGGTTATTTCCAGATTTTGGTTTTAGGACTCACAGCTCTTCTTATTCTCCTATCCATGACCCTGGGGTCCATATCCTCCCAAGCCCAGAGGATTCCACTTTTGTGATCTGCCTGGACTGTGTGAATGAGGCCTCAACCCACTCAGGATCATAAAGCATCAACTGATGAACACCTTGGAGGTGGGGACCCAGAGCTGTGGAACTTCTCCCACCTTGGTTCTTGTTCATGACAAATGCATATTTCAAAGGATTAAACACCCAGCAGCTGTCTTAAATGTCAAACAAACCTGCTGTTACTCTCAATGCATTAAAATCTTTTAAATGGCAAGAATCAGTACTAACATTTTTTGTTGTTTCAAATTAATAGCATCTAAATGTTAAGATCTCTGCTTCACGACTCACAAAACATTTGCCAATGTTCCAAATTAGACAATTTTGCTTCCAAGATAGAATCAGAAATTTATTGTTTGTGGTATAAGGCATTTTAGAGACATTGCTCAGTTCAGTCTTGTTCACAGCACAAACCAGTAAATGAATCGACCTTCTCGAAGCCATGTGATGTCTCGCCACGGTCATACTTCACTACTATAGACCAGAACTTCTGGTTTCCAACTTTGAGCCCAAAATATTGCTTAGGTTGCAAACTACAGCGTGTGTAGGATATGGAGCATGTTATTCTGTCGTTTTCAGCATCCATCTGCTGCTTTATTAATATGGTCGCTGGGTATACACCCTGCATGGATCGCTTGACATCTCATTTTTATAACAGAGGCATTAAAAGATCATATGACCTAGCATTAGTGAGTGCAGTGGCCATGCTTTACAACAAGGTGATGCTCATGGAAACAGAAGGCTGGAGATTATTGAGTCTTACTTGACGGTAACTGTTTTCCTGGCTATAGAATGGCTGAACACAGCCTGGGAGCTTCAGAGTTATGATCCACAGGGACCAGTCTGAGATCTGGTACTGACCTGTTGTTAATATCAGGGGGCAAAGTTTATTATGAAGTTAACCATGTTTGATTTTAAAGGAGTACCCTTTATGCTGAGATTTGTCTTTCTTTCGTATGTATTTGCCAAGGTACTTAAGAAAGAAAACATGATATGTTTGTGTTTATTTGAAAACATTTGGGAGGATAATGGTCGGGCTTTGTTTACCATCACACACCCCGTTCCTTATATTATACCTGGCTTGTGACAGAGATAATAATGGAGGGTACCTTCATTCTCAAAGTCAGAGGGCTGGAAAGACGGCTCCATGGGTAAAAACACTTGCCTCCCCCCAGACCATATGGTAGGAGAGAACCGACGCCTACGAGCTGTGTCATGTGCACATCTGCAGCTCAGGGACTGATCTAACTGGGATGGGAGGGGATGAAGAAACTACAGATTCACATACAGAAAAGCTGGGATTAGGCGGGCTCTGCACTCTGGTGAAGATACACCAGCAGCAACCTGGAAACTCAGCACATTTATTTTATACATCTGAATGGATGAAGTGAATTTACTATATACAGTCAACGGAGGAGCGGAGTAGCTAACCTAGGTAGGAGGCCTCTTTGGGGAGCAGTCTCTGACCTCCATAGAAGGCAGTCTCCGGCCTCTAAAGGGAGCAGTTTCTGGCCTCTATAGGGAACAGGGAAGGCTTTGCTATTCCCTGTGGATCTGAGGCACCAGGGTCCTTGATGCCCATGCTCATGTCAACAATAAACACCATTCACTTAGAACTTCTGCTCCCCATAACCCAAACACTAAATACAACATAATAAATGAAGTTTTAGTTTTTTTTTTTCAAATTGATGTTCCTGAGGAGAGTCCCAAAGCGTCTATTATACTAGGCTCGATGTCTCTCCCCAGTTTATAGATACACAGACCACCAGGATCAATCCAGTTAGAATAAAGTCAGAAGGATTGGGGTGGGCCCTGGTATAGTGGCTACTGCCTTTCCAGACTCTCTGTGTCTCCCTGAAACAGAATCAGGGAGAAGGGTTCCGGACAGGGCTACAAACCAAGCAATGCTGACAATCACCAGAAACTAAACAGAGCAAGCAAGCATCTGACTGCCTGCATCTTGACTTTGGACTTCTGAGTTCTAGAATCATGAAGGAAAGTATTGTTGTCACCTTGAGCCTCTCAGCTCACAGTCTTCATCATTGACAGAAAGGAGGCCAGGCTACTGGGTGTGTCAGGAGGCAGAAGGGAAAGGGTAAGATCTCCAGGGACTGGCGGCACCTCTTCTAATGTCTGCACTGTGGAGCAAAAAGGAGAACCCCTAGCTGCTTCCCCAAGGTAAATCTGCAGACTCTGAGGATTCATTGTCTAGAGAACGCTTTGCTATTGTAGTCCTAGACAAATCAGAAGATGCTCTGGTATGATATAGGGAAGGAATTGTTAGGAATCTCTCTCTCTCTCTCCCTTTCACTCTGTACTTGCACACAAGCACACACACAAGCACATAACACACACCCATACACACCACTCGGAAAAAGATACAATTATGGTGTTAAAAAGATTCACTAAAATCTGAAAGGTTATCAAGCATATCTATAAAATGTCCAATGAAGAAAGATGGTGCAAGCTCAGATCTTGGCAGAATTCATGCTGGATGTTTGTGAGGAAGGGTGTGACTTCAGAGAGACCATGTGGTCTCATCCTGCCACTGAACTGAGAACATATTAATTCAGTTTGGCCACCTGGGGCCCATTTAGTGCACTAGAGCAGTAATTTGCTAAATGGGTCCCTCATAGTAAAATAGAATGAGTAAACACTGAGCAATTTAGGATGGTAAACCACTAGTAGCTCAAGGGATATACAAATGTGAAGCTATAATTAGATTCCTTGTTCATAATGTACAAACTAAAATTATTACATGGTAAATTGTATCTTTCTAAGTTTATTTCTGGACACAGCTGAGTCCTTAATAGTTCACATAGAAACTATCCCAGCTATCAATTCATGCTTCCATTAAAATTCCAACTGCTTATATTAGAAAATAATCTCAAAAGTGGTTTCTTTTATCTTAGATAAAAGGGTGTACCCAGGATTAACCTAGAGCAGTAAATCAGTTATAAAGCACACAGCAGAAAGTAATAGAATATCATGTTCTCACAGAATTTAGCTGTGGAAATATTTTAGCATTTTTAAGATGTGATTCTTTGGGGAGATGGCTCAGCAGATCAAGTCACTTCCACTATGATTTCAATTCCTGGGACCCACGTGGTAGGTGCCTACTACACCTGTGGCTGGTCCTCTGTCTTCCATATGTGAACCAGGGCACACACACACACATATCACACACACATATGCAGACATGTGTGAGTACACACACAGACACACACACATGCAGACTTGTGTGAGCACACACAAACATATATGAGCAAGAAACATGCCATTCCTTATGCCTGTCCAACATGCAGAAAGACCTGGGGTCAAGCCCAAAACAAAGGGATTGCTTGGAAAGTATGGCTAGGCAGAAACAGGGGACTGCATGCTTGGAACACTTCAAAGGGTAGGCCATAGTGTGATGTGTTGTGGGATTACGATGATGCCTTCCCCACCTGCAACTATTCGAAGCTGCCTGGAAAACATTAAAAAACAAAACCAGAACTGACACAATCCTTCTTTTATTTCCAGCAGGGTATACTATGGGCTGGTCCAGAGGTCTGAGTGATGTCCCACGGTACTAGAAACCTCCATGCTCTCTACCAATTTCTATTTCAACTATAGGGCTCTGTCTTATCTGCTGTTACAAGGACGCTGCACACGCTCAGCAACTCTCATTTTCTTTCTTTCCTTTCACATCCTGCTTTAGTCTCTTCAGGAAGGTTTAGGATCACATTGTGAGCCTCTCTTCTTGCCATTCTGTTCTCCCTGCCAGTGGGATTCCTGAGCAGTTTTCAGATTACAGATTCTAGCCATGAAATCTGGCAAAACTTCATTTTTAACATCTGCTTTTAAAAGATAATTCTTGAAAATTTTATTTATTAAGTATATGGGTGTTTTGCCTGCATGTATGTCTGTGCACCACATCAATGCCCACAGAGGTTACACTAAGCATTGGATTTCCTGGGCCTAGAGTTACACATGGTTGTGAAACACTATGTGTGTGTTGGGACTCAAACCCAGGTCCTTTTGTAGAGTAGCAAGTGCTCATAACTGCTGAGCCGTTTTTCCAGCTCCAACATCTGTTGCTCTTCGTTATGGTGGGAAGGATATAATTTGGCTCACAGTTGGAGGGTAGAAAGAACATCATTGCAGGGAGAGCCTTGGATTTAATAAAGTGTCTGAGTTAATCCTTTGAGCTAACAGTGTCTGGCAACTATTCCTATAACTTTCTTTCGGACACAGGGTGTCACTACATAGATGAGGCTGGCCTCAGACTCACAGATATCTGCCATTCTCTCCTCCTGAGTGCATTGCCACTCCAGCTTACTATAACTATACACACAGACACGCACACATATACTTATATATGTATCCATATATCTATATATTCACATATATTTACATGTGTGAATATGCACACATATTCATATATTACTATAATAAATGATATAGATTATTATTAATATCATCATTATTGGTTCTTTAGAGTCTTACTTTGTAGCTGTGGCTGAAGCTTGCTGAGTAGAACAGACTGGATTTGAACTCATAAAGCTCTGCCTGTCTCAGCCTCCCTGGTACAAGCAAAGACTTATTCTTTTAAAAAGATTTATTTCTATGTGTATGAGTGATTTGTCTGTAGTATGTCTATGCATCACATGGTGCACTGCCTTCAGAGGAAGCTATCCTATGGCTTCTATGCAAGAGAAGCCCATGCTCTTGGCTGCTGAGCTACCTCTTCAACCCCGTTAAAGAGTAGAGGATGTAATGTTTAGGGATTCCAAAAATTCTTGAAAAACTTTTTTTTTTGTCCTGGCTGCTTTCTCCATCCATATTTAATGAAACTGTGTAGATAACTTAAAAACTAGGTGTCTTGGTAGGAATATCAGTTCTCTCTCTCTCTCTTTCTCTCTCTTGTCAGCTCGAATTTCTTGAAGGCAGATCCTGAATAGCGCAAAATTAAAACTCTCAAATGCAAGTATCTAGATTCATAAAGCAACCATGAGAGTGGCAACTCAAAGAACAAAATTTACTCAATTATTTCAAATAGTAAATTGTCCTAGATCTGCTTGTTTCAGATCATTCTGTAACAGTGAACATCCACACAGCAAAGGTGTAGCTTTGGTGGTGAACTCAGCACTGGGGAGGCTGAGGAGGAAATAGGAGTTCAAGAGCAGGCTATACTGGGAATCCTAGCTCCACCCACCCCACCCGCCTCCACTTCCCGCCCCAGTGTTTATAAGTAAAATCCAGAGACGACTAAGGGAAAACAACGGTCAATCTCCTATATTACTATGTCTCCATTCTAATCTTTCTTTTTTCGTCCACTGCTCTGTGTCACTAAGCTCTTTTAAACTTAAAATCATCGGGATACAAGTCCTTAGCTGTTTTTGTCCTGATAAGGAAGGGGATAAGACGAGTTTAATTTCAGCGGTTTCCACGAAGCACGTTCAACTCCCTTCTAAAACAGACTTTCCAAAGGCTGCTAGTCTTCATGGGACTTCAGAAAATGTCAGAAAGACCGGGCCAGCGCTCCTGGGAACTGTGTATTTGTGTCTCATACAAAGCTTCGCCTACATAGAGTCCCTGAAAGCCCTCACCTTCAATTAGCCGGGAAAATAAACTCATCTGTAAAGCGGGTGAGGAGCAAGTTAATGAAAAACGTTCACCGGGCACAGGGTTCAACAGCAGAGGGCATAATACCTACTGGCCAGGGCCAGAGGCTTGGCGGTAAGGGTGGGCAGAACCTGAGGATCTCTGGGTTTTGTAGTTCGCTATCTGTCTCGCCTGCATGCTCTCCCGGGAGCTGAACTACAACCCCCACAGTGCACTGCTTGCTCCTCTCGCCACCTGCCTCTGGTCCGCTGAGAAACCTCCTGGGAAATAGCCCCGCCCCGCTCCCGTACGCACGCGTCACGTTTGTTTACCCTGAGGCCCCGCCCCCAGACTCCCGCTCTCCCCGTCCCGCCCAGGAATGTCGTCATGCTCAATGCATATTCATGATCAACTCCGCCCCGCCCGCCTTCCCGCGCCTCATTAATATTCATGAGCCGAGCTTGGGCCGCAGCTCCGGGGCGCTGAGGCTGTCCGGCGGCGGGCGGGGCCTGGCGCTGGGGAGCCCGCGAGCCGCGGGGAGGGCGTGTGGGGGGGCGGTGGCGACAGAACGGGCGGGCGGGAGCGCGGGATGGAACACCGAGACACCGACGGAATGCTCCAGATCGCCACATAATCCTCTGGAACGGCCGCGCCGAACGCCATCGGCGTCTCCCTTCTCCGCGCGCTGCCGCAGCCATCGTCTCCCACCTTCGCCTCACCTCCTCCTCCGTTGCTGTCTCCGGAGCTGGGGGGGCGACGCGAAGTCCCACTACGATGGAGCCCGCCGCCGCAGCCCCGGCACAGCGACTCACCGACCCCGCGGGTGAGGACCGAGCCCCGGCGGCAGCGGCCGAGGGCGCTCGGAGTCCGGAGCCCGCGCTGAGCGTGGCCACGGCCGCGAGCGGCGGGAACGGCGGCGCGGCGCGAGAGCAGGCCCCCAGCGAGGCGCCGCCGGGGCCGATGCCCGGCCGCGCGGGAGGCACCGGGCGCAGGCGGCGGCGTGGGGCGCCTCAGCCCGCGGCCGGCGGGGCCGCCCCGGTGCCCGCAGCGGGCGGCGGAGCCAATTCGCTGCTGCTGAGGAGAGGGCGGCTGAAAAGGAATCTGTCGGCCGCCGCCTCGTCTTCCTCGTCGCCGTCCTCGGCGTCCTCGGCCGCCGGCGGCCTCCCGGCCTCCTGCTCGGCCTCGGCGTCGCTGTGCACTCGGAGCCTGGACAGGAAAACGCTGCTCCTGAAGCACCGGCAGCTGCTGCAGCTGCAGCCGTCGGACCGGGACTGGGTGAGGCACCAGCTCCAGCGGGGCTGCGTGCACGTCTTTGACCGCCACATGGCCTCGTCCTACCTGCGCCCAGTGCTCTGCACGATGGACACTACAGCCGCCGAGGTGGCCGCACGGCTTCTGCAGCTGGGCCACAAAGGCGGCGGGGTGGTGAAGGTGCTGGGCCAGGGGCTGCCTCCCGCCGCCGCTCCGGCCGCGGCCGTCCAGAGCCCGGACGCCGGGCTCGGGAGGGAAGTGGAGCCACCGCCCTCGAGCAGCACTCTCGGGACTGTCCGGGGCCCTGCGCGCGCGCCTCCCGCCGACCTGCCGCTTCCCGGGGGCTCCTGGCCACACTGCGCACCCCGCGCCAGCCCCGCGTCCTCGGACTGCAGCCCCGGGGAGCTGTTCGCCGGTGGCCTGGGTTCTCCCCCTGGCGCCCCGCACCCGGCCTCCGACACCGAGAGCTTCAGCCTGAGCCCCAGCGCCGAGAGCGTGTCGGACCGGCTGGACCCCTACAGCAGCGGCGGCGGGTCCTCGTCGTCGGAGGAGCTGGAGGCTGACCCGGCCCTGGGGTCGACCAGGGCTCCTGGGCCGCCTCCCCTCCGCCCCAGCCTCCCCGCGCAGCCTCGACCTCCTTCCCCGAAGACCTTGCCCTCACTGCAGCCGAAAGCTCCCAGGGTTGTCGATGGCACCGGCGGGATGGCCGGCCCGGGTCCCAGAGAGGACAAGGTGGTGGCGGCTGCAACTCCGGGCGGCCCTCCGTCGACTCCGGGGCGGATCCGGGAGACCGCGCAAAAGACATCTCCTCCTTCCCTCTACGTCCAGTTTCACGGAGAGACTACCCGGCGCCTCGAGGCGGACGAGAAGCCATTGCAGATCCAAAATGACTACCTCTTCCAACTGGGATTCGGGGAGCTTTGGAGGGTGCAGGAGGAAGGCATGGACTCGGAGATTGGCTGCCTCATCAGATTCTACGCAGGTAAGAAGTTGCCTCCACGTTGATGTGTGGTTTCTAACCCTGGCAGGGACCGATAAATGATTCAAGGAACCTGGTGAGTCTGATACCCTTTTCTAACCAGTTCACATGCCGTCTGTGAACGGGCATTCTTTAAATCTGCAAGTTTTAGTCGGCTGTTCAGGGCTGAGGTTGGAAAACCAGGCGGATGAGATGACAAAGTCGCCTGGAAACACAGGAAACAGGTCAACACGTGAGAGAGGTAGCAACAGCCTGTAACTGGAAAGGTGCGTTCCTTCAGGCCTGCTTTGGATTGCAGGCAGTTTGGGATTTCAGGAAAAGGCCCCATGTTTTCTTATGGACAGAGGACAGTGACCAACCAAAACTGCTCCGGGGTGCCTTCCCTATCACGCCTGTGAGTCCACAGTCTACCTTTCGCAGCAGTGAGTGTAGTGTGGGCTGCTGGGGGCTGTGCTCTTCTCAACTGAGTCCCTTGTGTTTTCCTCTGCCTGCCACGCTCATTTACTCTGAGTAGTTACTTACACCGGATAACTTTATGTTTTGTTTTGAGTGCTGCTTACCCTAGCGCTTTTTAATTGCTTTTGTTTAGTTTCCTCTCCAAGTTTGAATCCTTGCATAAGAAAAGAGTTGGCCTGTTTCTGTCTTAGAGCTTTTATTGTCAGAGCTGTGGCAGACTGGAGTTCGCACCGTTGGTGGTTCCCGCCTCTGATAGGACCCGACTCTTCAGTGGAGTGCTTGTCTTCTCTTTTGCTTGGCTGGAACTAAGTGATGGAGTTCCTTGGGTGCTGGGTGTTGTATCTGAGCGTTGTAAGCCGCACCCTCCCTCTGCTTTAGAATTCTCGGTGGTCATAACTTTTGTTTAAAATAGTTAGCATAGGAGAATTGAAACTTTGCGTGTCATATTGCAAGTGTATATGAAAAATCTTGCTAACAACCCCACCAAGACTCCATAGCTGTTCTAGCTGCAGTTTAGTTTGCATAAATTAGTCTTCAACGCCCACATTGAGATACAAGACAGACAGCATGCCTGGAAGAGGGCTCCTCTTAAGTTGTTCTGGACTTAAGTGGGTATTTTGATTGATATTTGCCTCATAAAGGAAACCAAATTGTAATACAGTAGAGTTTCTTGGAGATAGTATCTTAATGGAAGATATGCCTTTAAATTTTTTTGGCCCAGAAAAGGGTAGGAGCAACAACTATGTCTTTTTCTTTCATGGCTCATGGAACTTGTGAAATATTTCTTTGCAAAGAGATCAAATAGTAATCACACTTGGAAGGGAGAGTATTTTAGGATGAGAATGATAATCTTAATCACATAGAGGGAAATAGCTATAAAACGAGGTCTACGTAGTGGAAATATTTGAGATTGTTTGTATGTATGGAGGAAGCTTTTTCCCTCCCCTTTGCTCATGACTGAATAGGTTGGCTAGAATCAGATTTGTCGGAAAGGTTGGGTGTCCCAGTTCTGACGTTTAAATCTTGGATTCTCTTTGGCTGTTTTTTTCAGCAGTGTTTAAAACATTGACTGGGCTGAAAGCGGTTTGCTTTTATTCTTTCATACTCATCACAGTTTCAAGTTCTTTTTTTTTTTGTTGTTAAATCTTAAATTTCTGGTGTGGTTATTTTAATCTCTTGTTTTTGTTTATGAAAGTAGTAATTGTTACCTCCTGAAGTTAGTACTGTATTTCAGTGAGCACGACATAAATAGATGCAGGCGCCAGCGTTTATGCTCATAAACGTAACTAATAAAGTGAGGATGACCCAGCCTGTTCTTGAACGGGAAGCCTGTGTCCATGTGTTCTAGAAGAAAGGTGTCTGGCTGTTGCAAAGCAACATTTAAGCATTTAAGCAAAGTTGGACTTAATTTAAGCCTAAATCAAAGTACTGGGCATCTCTGGACTGGTATTTATCTTAGAATAAAACTCAGAATCACTAGATGCTGTTTTAGTTTTCACCAGGATGTGTGTTCCTAACAGCAAGGCATTGCTGAAAGGTGGCCCTGCATGTCTGAATTGTCAAGACATATGGTGAAGGTTTGCCCCAGGCTGGGGAGATTCCTAGAAATTGCTTCTGCTTCTGTGGAATATAGGACAGCCAAAAGAAGGCTTTTGTGTATGAAGAGAACAATTGGTATGTTTTAAATGATTCCTTTTAATAAGGCACTGGAAAATTCTATATTGATTTGCTTCAATAACTTCACATATGTACTCTTTGAATTTATTGTTGCATGTCTTTTCTAGTGGAGTTAAAGATAGCTAGGAAATTTGAGATGGCTTGACAATATTTTCCTGTGTCTAAACTGAGGACATTGTCAATATCTGTGTTCTTACCTTCTTGGCCACCTTGCTTCTTATTTTCACAATGCTGTTGTCCAGCAGAGGCCTTCCATTCTCTTGAGGGTCATTGTTCAAGTAAATTTCAGTATTTGTAATCTTCCCCAGGTTGTTTAAGGGCTTTGAAAGCTATTTGTGGTTACTTTGAATGGTTAAGTATTTATTTGGGTAAGTTAAAATGAAAGTCTTTAAGTGAGGTCACTCTTGGATAAGAAGTTACCAAAAGCTTAGTTTGAAAATTGTTACTGCTCCTATTGCAAAAGCATTCTTTGAGTTTTAAAGTGTGAGGGGATTCAATTGCTGTTACCTAGTGTTAAATTTGTTAATTGTAATAAGGGTTAATTTTCTTTTAAAAAAATCATACAAGTTAGGTCATACCTGAAAGAGTAATTTTGTTAGAAAAAAAAATCAGGAATTCAGTGACCTGGCTGGAGTTATGAACACCCAGGCGTGAATGAGCTGCTTTGCATCACTCCCTGGGGCGTGTGTCATAGGACAGGAGTAGACTTGGGGTACATCTTTTCCATCACCATTTGTTTTAGTTCTAGTGGTCTGTTCAGTTCAAACTGGGTGTAGCAACAGTGACAGATTGTCACCATGATGGAGAGCGCACCCTGCACCAAGTGAATCTAGGAAGATGTGTTCATGCGGGCTTCCTTGGGGCTGCTTGGTAGTTCGCCTCCCTCCCCTTCTCATATTTCTATCCTCTCTCTTGTGGGAATGCTCAGTCCTTCCGTGATTTCCTGCATGGAAACCAAGAGGGTGGTTAGCACCAGCAGTGCATTGACAAGTAGGTTCTTATTACTATAATGACAGCAGTGCTGAGTAGTGGGGTGTGTGCCTCAGTAGTGCTGTGAAGTACAAAGGCTTTCAATTTATTTTGTTTTCTGTGCTTAATACTTTGTCATGTTCATATATTTATTTACCATATGAAGCGTGTGATTCTTTAACTATGGTTTGGTAAAATCATACATTGAGGCTTATTGTCTTCAGAATATTACAGGCTTTCACATAAATGGTCTCATTTGTCTTTTCAAGAACCCTTAGGGAGGAGTCCTGGTGTCAGGCAGTCCTCCTTTCAGATGGAGATGGTACAGTGACAGCTGACTCTTGCTGAGGGTTCTCAGCCCCTGGTAGAGCTGAGACAAGGGAGCGGAGTTTGTGATTCAACTCACTGTCTATGAATTGGTGCTGAATTTCATTTACACTTGAGTTGTCAGAAAATATGCTATGTTTATTGGTAGTGAGGTGCTGTTATCTGCCAGTTCTGGGTGCTTCCTTGTAAAATGCAGATGACTATTTTTATCACATGGCCTTTACAAATGTAAAGACCCAAGATTGACAAGTAAGAGAAGTGCAGAAAGTATTAGTGTTCTAAATATTCTGGTTATAAATCATGATTTTAAAGTTGATAAGGCTTATATAGTGATTACATTTTATCTAAGTATTTCTTTTTGTTAAATCTCTATTGGGACATCATCTGAATAGATAACCTCAGAGTGGGTTTTATGGTCACTTCTTTTAAAGCAGTGAAAACACTCATCATTAAAGAGCTTATCTGTTTGTTTGGAAGCTGAATTACCAGTACTCTTAATAGTAAATAGTGCGTTATTGATATTTTCTTGTACTGTTTTGTGATTCTTAGGTTGTACAAGAGCTAGAGAGCATTTATTCTCTGAATTTCATTGTAGTGTTTTGAAAATGGTGGAGGTTGTGTACTTAACGATTGTAGCAAGCACACAGGATAGATCAGGCTGTGGGAAGTTTCTTTCTCGAGGTGGGATTAATCAAGAGTGCAGACCTAGCGTGTGAGTCTCAGAGGTCAGTCCACACTGCCAGGACAAAACTAAATAAATAGACTGTCAGCTGCTCTAAATGGTTGAGTAATACATGCTTGTTACTGTCTTCTTAGAAAATTTAGCCTTTGATTTATTAGGAAGGTAAGAGTCCCTGACATCATATAGGAGTCATGCCTTGTATAAATCTTGTAATTTTTTCTTTCTGTTTGGATTGAATTTGTGTAGTTTGTTAAGCAGCTGGTGGAGTGTGCCCTGATTCTTTTGACTTCCATCCTGTTTGGGTCCCCAGGGATGTGTTAAACACACATGCACACAGAGGCATTTCTCCCATGGCAGGAGATTTCAGATGTGCCACATACTATTAATATCTTCTCTTCCACGTGACTGAGCTCTGTGGACTTTTAGAGAACAGTTTTCCTGGAGTTAATAGCTCAACTCTTTCAAAGGCATCTCTTACCTTGACTTTGAGATTTATTTAATGAGACACCTGTCGAATGAGACATCTTACATTTAATGATTTTGTTATGTGTCACATTTCATGCTGCCCAGGTTGCTGGACAGGAGGAGGCTTCATTATAAACTGTGAAAGTCCACACAATGGGAAAGCATTTCTTTAAAAGCACCCAGCATTTGTGAAAATTGAAAAAGGGGTCTTATGAAAATGCCTCCTCCACCCCACCTTTTTAAATTGTCCCCCCCTTTAGTCACATCCATCTGCTGAAGCCCTGGCCCTGAGGGTTTACCCCACATGGGGTCCCCGGACTTGTAAGGCAGACCTCTGGGTTTCTGGAGAACACACCAAACACCTGCCGGGCTAAGAGGTATGCACGCTTTTCACCTGCATTTGTAGAACATGAGATTGTGCCCAGAGTGGGCCGGTGTCTCAAAGGCTGTTTATTGGCTGAAGGAGTTCGCACAACCGTGGTATTTTAGGTATTTTTAGCCTAAGACTATTTGATTGTCTGCTTAGATTTACATGGCGCCTTAATTAAGGATTTAGAAAATTCTAGTAAGCTGAAACTCAAGGGTCTGGAAAGAATGAATTTTAATGGCACTGTGATTAAAGAACATTAGGATATCAGGTTAGCCGTGATGTAGCTCTTTCAACATATGTCGTATAGTAATTTTTATACTGTATGCTAGTGGTCACCAATTAACGAAATAGAGCTTAAATATTTTGGTTTTCTTGTAAACTTTTAGTATGTTAGATGGAAACAAAGCATATCTGATACTGTTTTTATTCATTTTAAGACATTTAATGATGAAATCTGGTTGAAGGAGATGTATGTCTAGTAGTCTCCAGTTGCAGTGCTCTGTTAAAACTGGGCAAAGTACTTTATTTGGATGTAGAGTCTATATTTTGAGTTGGAAAACTTAAATATTTCCGTAAAAGGGCAAAATTTCTAAAGTGTTTGATATAAAGTTTTCTAAATGAAGCTTGACTAAAGATAAATTAGTTTTAGTTCCGGTTACATAAATGTATTCAGTTAAGATTAAATATAATTTGAAAAAACTTAGTTGTGAACCATTTCAATAATCAGTGAAAATTTCATTTAGAAATTTAAAGTCTAGGGTCCCGGAACTGGAGGGGTGCCACCGCTACCCCTTCCCAGGCGAGAGCCCCAGCCCCTTAGGACACCGGCCTTCTTCCCTCGAAGCTCTGCCACCACCGGCAGCCCGAAGCCCGGGAGCCCTCAGAGAGCCCGGCCTCCGGGCCGTGAGCCTCCCATGCTGGAGTTACAGGTGCCAGACACCACAGCCTGCTGAAGATGAAAGTTTAACTGTGAACAGATTCTCTCACTGATGTGAGGATAAATGAGGTTCCCAGCAGTATGCCTACCACAACTGAACTACATCAGCAAAAGGAGAGCAGGCCAGAACTATGCGACTTGAAGGGGTCACTAACTACCCATCTCTCGAGGAGACTGCTTCCAGGTCATTAAAATATAAAAGCATAATGGTCCATTTTCAAAGGTGCCTTCAATCAGCTTAGATCCAACTGTGGATGAAAGATGACACTGGGTCCCTGCCCACATTGGCTAGTCTAAAGTGTTAAGTGCCAAAATTGCCCCATGACCTGCAGACATGATGGGTTTATGCTCCTGAAAAGCTTTACAATTAAACAGAATGTAAAATGTAAATTAAATCTTTTTTAAATAAAAAAAAGAAATTTAAAGTCTAAATAAATTTGAATGAGTGTTTTTTGTTTGTTTGTCTTCCTCGTTTTTTCCAAGCAGGAAGAGGTTTGTTTGTCAGTGTTTCTTCTGACTCACGTGTCTCATGAAGAGCACTTGGAGAATGAACGGATCTTTTCATATTCCTGCCTCAGCTAGTAGCTCACAACATTTGGGCTTTCTTGTCAAGCACACACATATGCATATTTTTAAATGTAGCAACAGTAAGCAGGAGCTTTGCTGATTTTCATTGCATACTTAATAATTATTGGGTCTTGTATTCGGTTAACTTCTGAAATGTTCCTGATTTAGAGTTTTTTTTTTATGAATAGATTCCGTTTTTGAGCTTTACTTTGAGAACTGTACTCCTTGGGAGAACTTCCTTTTTTCCCATCCACACTTTGAGAGTGTGGCTAGATGCAGCCTTACTGTTGACACTACATTTCTTGGTTTTGGGGAACAGGGAATAAGTAAACTGTTTCTTATCAAAACACAAAACTTCGGGGGTAAAAGTCCTCTCTTATTTCAGAGTCTGCTTTGGGAGAAAGTGGTTTTGTGATTTGGAGAGTCCACTTTGTTCTGAGAGTTGGTAAACTTGATATGATTTGGGCATTTACTTATTTTTTCTCCTTGGTGCTGAGGAGGGGAATCTAAAGTCTTTGATACATGTAAGACAGGACGATCCGGCCACATCCTCAGTCCTTGTTTTTGTGAGACACGTCTTGCTATGTAACCTAGTCTGCCTTTAGAACAGGAAGTCTTTCTGTTCTGTCCCTGCTGGACTCACAAGTGTGATTTCGTCATCTGTAAACAGTGAGTCCAAGATTTCTTCTGATTCTTAAATTCTGAGATTCTAGTAGCAAGCCTAATTTTAGATAGATTCTCAAAGTAGTAGTTGTTTGTAGTTCTGTAGTTTTGGTTCAAAACTGTCAAATCACCTAGAAAGGGCTCACATCTAACTTACGGTTTGCGGTAAGAGCAGACTTTTGTTTGGATAGGATTCAGACTAAAGAAGATAAACAATGTTTTATTTGTCCTCCCCGTCATTAATACTTCCCAAAGTAGAATATGGCATGCTAGGGATAAATTGAGGTTAAATTCTTTTCTTAATTGATTCATAACGCTCCCTTCACAATCTGTTTTATATAGCTTACTGCAATATTACATGTAGAGGAACCTCACTGTTCAAAACTTGCCAGTCGATTTTTTTTAAAGATTGTTTTATGGATGTGCATTAACTTGAGCGTGTGTGTGTGTGTGTGTGTGTGTGTGTGTGTGTGTGTGCGCGCGCGCACGCACGAGTAAGTAGGTACCCATGAAAGCCAGAAGAGGGAACCAGACATGCTAGAACTAGCATTTAGGCAGTTGTGAGCTGCTCACTGAGTCTGGGTCCCCTGCAAAGAGCAGCAAGCTCTTAACCAGTGAGCCAGTCTCCGTGTCTTATTAGTTAGTTTTAATTCATGATGAGCATAGTACCTAAGTTCCTTCTGATGACAGGAAAAACACAAAAAGTAAATGAAAATTCACACTACATTTATTAGATTATGGAATTCAGGAAACTAAGAGCTAATTTAGCACAACTGTGTTTTACTGGGTGAGGAAAATAAACTTAGAGAGGTTGTTGTTGAGAACCAGTGATAAGTCAGTATCAGAATTAAGAACACACCCAGATTTTGATAGCTGCTCCAGTCCTTTCCCACACATTATGAACTTGTAAAGTTAACTATTTTTAGATGTTCTTTATGTTTTAATTGTTTATTACAAAGGTTTGAAGACTGTTCTTTACACATTTCAACATTTCTTTATTGTTTCTTCTAATCAGTGCCTTTGAGAGGTGGCATGTCACTGTGTCAGACTGTAAGGGGAGAACTTGTAACTGAGAAGCAGACAGCTAGGTCCTCATTGCACAAAGGGAGAGTTAGGGTAGAATTGATAACAGCTTGCTGAGAAGAGGCTGAGTTTGACAGTATCAATACTAGCTTGCTTCAACTTTGAAGTTGAAGTAGTTAAAAGAATGGAAATGTTTGAAAAAGTAATCATGCTTTTAATCCCAGCACTAGGGAGGAAGAGGCAGGCGGATCTCTGAGTTCAAGGCCAGCCTGATCTACAGAGAGAGTTCCAGGACAGTAAGGGTAACGCAGAGAAACCCTGTCTCAAAAAAACAAAAAAACAAGCTGGGCGGTGGTGGCGCACGCCTTTAATCCCAGCACTCGGGAGGCAGAGGCAGGCGGATCTCTGTGAGTTCGAGACCAGCTGCTCTACAAAAGCTAGTTCCAGGACAGGCTCCAAAGCCACAGAGAAACCCTGTCTCGAAAAACCAAAAAACAAACAAACAAAAAGATAAAAAATTAATTAGTAGAAAAAAATTAGAATGAGTTTACACTAAAAACATTAATTGTAATGTTTATTAATAATTTCAATTAAAATATTTTAATATAAATTTAATTGTGCAGTTTTTATTCCAGTGCCTATGTTAAGTTCTACTGAAGTTCTTGTTCATGGTTCTTCCTTTGTGTAGTGTGAACAGTTGAGAAAGCTTTGTTCAGTGATCCTTGTACTTCTGTTGTGTTAAATTTTGAATTTTGCGCTTTCTGAAAGCGCAGAAGTACAAAAGGGTAATGTTACTTTGCATCTGGAAGATAAGTATGTATCTCAGATGCTGAAACAAAGAGGGATTTCTCTGGATAATCTCTTAGAAAGATGGGTTGGGTGCGCTGTGGTTGACATTCAGATTTAAATAACAAGGAATTCTTATACATAAATACTGCTCTAGTTGGCAGACTTCTGCACTGTCCTCACGAGCACACTGTGTTTTTAGGTAGACTACATGCTTGTATTTGAGGGTGAAGTCTATGCATGGGATCTTCTTGGGGAAGAAAAAACTTTAACACATTGCTATTTGTATTAACTTGAGTCTTTTTTCCCACACTAGTGGTTTTAATGTGAGTGCCTGTTTATGTCACTAATCTGTTTTGGGTGGGTGATTTTCTCTTGATGATTTATAAGATTCATTTACGGAAAGGTTTTGTTTCCCAAGTCATTAATATTTTCGTTATCTATTCCCCTCTTATTGATCTTTGAGTCTCTGTATCCTGTTATCCTTCCTTATCCCAAGATTGAAAACCGGTCCTTTCAGATGTTCTTCTGTAATTTCAGTTCTCTCTCTGTTGTTTGATTACATAAGAAGTAAGGAATTTATATTGTCCCCATATTTTTTATTGAGTAATTGTCTTCTTCACTCATTGAAAATGTTACTCTGTTCCCCAGAGATTCTTGTTTTTAACTTGATAGGAAATTCAGATTTTTGTTATGGAGTATTTTTGGTTCAGTAACTTGAATTTGTTGAGGAAAAAATAAGAGAACGAGGGCTATTAAGTCAATTTACTACAGCCATTTATTTATTTATGCTTTAAATTCCCTATATAGCCATTACTTAAAAAAACAAAAGACTTATTTTCTGTGTATGCCTGACTGAATGTATGTGCATTCCATGTGCTGTGCCTGCAGACGTCTTTTTTTTTTTTTTTTTTTTTTTTTTTAGTCCTGGCTGTCCTAGAACTTCTTGTGTAGTCCAGGCTAGCCTCAAATTTACAGAGATCAGCCTGCCTCTGTTTTCCAAGTGCTGGAATCAAAGGTGTGTGCTACACCTTCCATATCCACACCCACCTGTGGTGAGAGTTAAACCACTGAGCCATGTCTCCACTATCACTGAAAAGTGTCGCACACAGGACTCTCTTCTCTTCTGGACCCCTTAGGATCTCAGAGGGGCTAGGTTGAGAGCCGGCTTGCAGTGGAATGTAAATCCTGTTTGGATATAGTTCTTTTCATTCATCTATCAGAGTCACTTTCACATTCCTAGCCTACATATCTGCATGTTCACATGTGGAGTCATGCAGGGCCCAGGATGGAACTCAGGTTGTCAGGTCTGGTGGTACATACCTCTCCTCACTGAGCTTGCTGGCCCTAAAGGCATTTGAAAAAAAATTCATTCTAGTTATAATATATCTTGGCCATATCCATCCTTCCTTCCCTTCACATAAAGAAAATCTAAAAACATGATTCTGTGTTTCAAATTTGAACTTCTTTTGATTAGGCATTAATCTCACTTTCTTATTTAAATTACCAAACATTCCTTTATTTCTCTTTGTGGAGAAATCTGAATTACCTTGATGGCTATTGTGAAATACAAGTGGTTTATTTTTGGAGTTTAGAAAATGGAAGGCTAAGGCACCTTTTGAAATCAGTAATTCTGGCTGCTGTTGGAGCTTCCACGTTTTTTCTGGTGGACTTGGGAAGGAAGTGCATGAGTAGTGACCATGAACTGATCATAATTATTACTACTGTGTTGTGGTGCTAGGGATTGAATCCAGGGCCTCATGTGCTAGGCAATGTATATTATACTTTGGATGACATCCCCAGACCCTCATCAGTTAAGGGTTGGGAGATGGCCTGGTCAGTAAGCGCTTGCTTTTCTGGCAGAGACCCTAGTTAGATCACCAGAACCCTCCAATGCTGGGTGTGGCCGCGTGTGAGGAGGACTTGCTGTGCTGGCCAGCCCTGCTAGCGCAATTGGGGAGCTCCAGGCCCATCAGAGATACCGTGTGAAAGGAGTTAGGTGTGTTCCTGAGGGTGACACCTGAGTTGTACAGGCCAATCAGAGATACCGTGTGAAAGGACTTAGGTGTGTTCCTGAGGGTGACACCTGGGTTGTACCTGCACACACACACACATTTTAAAAAATGTGTAATTTGAAAGAACTCTGATTTGATATAGCAGAGCATCGTGATACTGGGACTAGTGTTCGCTTGGAACCTTCTGTACACGAACTCCCAGAAACGATGAAGTGGTTTTTAGTGAGGTTGGAGGAGGGTGAAGCGGCGATGCGAAGTGTAGAAAATGAAAATGATGAGCGCATTTGCCATCTGCGGTGGGCGGCCACGCCTTTCATTTTAAGTGTCCACAAGGTAGAAGGTGTACTTTTGGTTTTACAAGATTTTACTTGATAGAGGACTGGGTTTCTTTTCTATAGAATTATTTTAGCCAAAGTCTTACAGTGTAGCCCAGGTTTTCCTTGAACTTGCAGCAATCCAGCTTCAGCCTGCTAGGTGTTGGATTCCAGTGTATTCCACTACAGTTGGTCATGGGCTTTTATTGCTGAGCTTCCAAGTTACCATTGCTGAAAGTAGATTTTACATTTGAATACATTCTTGTTTTGAAGACAAATATTCAGACCCATTGCTCTGAGATACTAAATGAAATACAACTGTAGTTGGCAGGCTGACTTAAGTTACATGCAAGTGGGTCGTTTTGCTTTCTATTGGTGCGGTAAAGAACATGAGCAAGATAACTTTGGGAGGAAAGTGTTTATTTCACTTTACAGCTTATAGTGTTTTCATGAAGGGGAATGGTGTTGGGGCGGAACCTGAGGCAGGAATGTGGAAGCAGGAACTGAAGCAGAGGTCAAGGAGGAGTGCTGTTCCCTAGCACAGGGTGGCACCACAGTGGGCTGGTCAAACAGTAATCAAGAAAATGCCCAGAAACATGCTCACAGGCCGCTGTGATGAAGGCAGCTCCTCAAAAGAGGCTCCCTTTTCCCAGAGCACCAGCCTTGTGACAAGTCAACAGTAAACAACATTCTCCCCACACTAACAAATCAGCTCACATCTTTTAATTTGTAAAATTAAGTGCAAATTATTTATACTGCCTCAGCATTGTTGTATCCTGCTGTGTAGTTTTAAAAATGCATAGCAGTTTATTACTTAGCAAACACATCATAGTTTGAGGCCTTGTATCAAGTTTTCTTTTAATACATATTAACTAATTTAGTTCTTATAATAACCCCATGAGGTAGATAATGTTATTCCACAGTATTGCAGGTACAGAAACTGATTGCCAGCTTGTAGTCTGGATTTGTATAAAGAGCAAGGCAGAGGTAAAATTTAGGTCTGTGTCTCTTATGCAGAATTAATTAGTTCACTAGTAAGTGTCCTCTTTGTCGGTTTTAGGAAGTACAGGCTCAGAACTCTTTAGGGTTCTGGGATTGAGTTCTCTGATTGTGTCTCCAGCCCTACTTTTGCTTCCTACTGCTTCAAGTTGTTGAGGATCAAGTGGGACGTGAATGGAAGTGCCGAGGAACACAGTGTTACAAACCAGGTACTAATTAGCCACACATTGCCAAGTTTTTCTTTTTGGTGGGAAGAGCCTTGACTGAGAAACTGGAGACCTGTGTTTGACTGTGAGCCTCTCTGCTTAATATGCCTTAACCTCCCTCAGCTCCCTTTGTCAGAGACGGAGAAGAGGTGATTAAAAAAAAGTCCATCTGAAAGAACTTTGTGAGGTTGAGATGTGAGGATATATGTGGAAGTGCTGTGTAAACTGTGAGATGTTACATAATGGGGTTCTATTATTTTTGGCAAAAGTAAATTGCCACAGATGTTAATGAGTGTTAATTAGGGCTCATTAAGGAAGATGAGATATAGTGTTGGCCCTGCCGCTTAGATGCTGGAGGACCACATTCAGCCAGTAGCTACTGTTGAAAATCTAAGATGCCAAAGGTGTTTTTAATCAGAGGCAACTGATGCGATCTCCCAACGATGCTTGAAATGCTTGTAGACTTGAGGGCACCTTTCACAGTAGCATGGTAGCGTTTCCAAAGGAAAGGAGGGGCGTGCTCTGGGCAAGCGGGAGCCGTTGAGGGGCCAGAATGTATAATGCTGCCTTAATTCTGGATCCTGACTTAGGTAGGGCCACCAGTTCTAGGCCCAGGAAGTCTGTTAGTGCTAGCCATTCCAATTTCATCTTTAAATTGGCCAACTACTCCTCTAGGCATTTTTATTTGTTTGAATTATTTGGGGCGTGCTTTTGGGGAACATCTATTAATTTTGCTCTTTTGGTTAGATGTGAATGTGTGCATGTTGAGGGTGCCCTGAAGCCTTGTTGTGGCCCATGTTATACTAAAAGTCATTCTCTTCTTTTTTTAAGACCTGTCATGTCTTATTTTTATGCCACTTTATGAATTTTTATGGGACATGCTATGTTTATCTTTTGAAAGATGTAATTTTAACGGTATGTATTGACCATACTAATGTAAAATTTGAATAATAACAAACTGCTCATGACCTTGATGCTTTTAAAAAATTCTTAGACTAGAGAGCCGGGCGGTGGTGGCGCACGCCTTTAATCCCAGCATTCGGGAGGCAGAGGCAGGCGGATCTTTGTGAGTTCGAGGCCAGCCTGGTCTACAAGAGCTAGTTCCAGGACTGGCTCCAAAGCCACAGAGAAACCCTGTCTCGAAAAACCAAAAAAAAAAAAAAAAAAGTTCTTAGACTTTTACTGTCTGAAACTTCATGGACTGTATTTTTTTTCTTTATACCTTTGTGTTAACTAGGAATAGCTACAACTCTTAGGTGTTCATGTAAGCAAAACCAACTTACTGGCTTTCCCCTCCTGGCTATAACATCTGTACTGCACACATGGTAGGGTGTGTGTGTGTGTGTACATGTGTGTAGGTGTGCATGCCTACAGATGTGTATGTATAGATGTGTTGATGAGTATTTATTTATACATGTGTAAGTGCACAGACATGTATATGTGTATTTATGTGTATGCATGCATGTATATGTGTGTATGTTCGTGTGTATGCATTCCACACACACGAGGACAACTTTCTGTTCTCATTGGCAAGGTGAAGTCTTTACTAAGGAGGTCTTATGAATTATCTTGCTGACTCTGTGAAATACTACTGAATGTAGTAATGTGAATGACAACTCTGGAAGAGCTTCATTTGAAAATTTTCACATTAGCTGTAAAATTCAGAAATATATCAAAATATATTTCCAATTCTGTCTAACAAAAATAAGTCCTGCTTCTAAGTCAGATAAAAATACTTATAAATCAGGCTGATCAGCATTCAGGCTAATTATCTGCCAATATGCATTTTCCACCACTGTTAGCACTATTGCCCTCTGGAAATGTTTTCAGCGGCTTTAGCTGACTCGACCACAGCATCCGTACCTGACAGGCTGGTTTCATGGGATGTATCAACAGACGGCTATCAGCGGTGTGATCCTAAGAGTAGTACTGCTGCTTATGCTTATAAAGCAGAAGCTCAATGAACCCTTGTTCTCTAATACAGAACCCTCGCTCTCTAAGTGTATATCTTGGAACTGCTTAAGAGGGCAAGGTTCTAAAGATACCACACAAAAGACCGTTTCTGAGAGCAGTGATTGTCTGTGTTCATGGTGCTTGCGATCTGCTCTGAGTCAGCTGGTAACGAAGAGAGACTTGGGGCTGCCATTGCTCCTTCTTCCCTCACTACAAAGAAAACAAAGTAGTTTGCAGTCCTGGTGTTAAGGAACTGACAGATCAGCCCAACTGGCATCTACCTCCAGATAATACTGGTGGGAAAAGGCATAAATAGTGTTCATTTATCTTTAAAGTGCTTTGATATGCACATTAATGCTTAATCCATGTACAGTCTATTCTTTCTTATAGAACCTTTTTTTAAAGAATAGACCAGTATTGTTTGTAGACAGTCATCAAGGCAAAACCGAGTGAGCATGATTGAAGTGTAATGTTTGCTAAAGTATAGTTTTGCCGGGCTTTACTGATGTAAATTGGGTGACAGCCTTGGTGATATCCCAGAGGGTTTATTTATTTTTAATTTTTTTAAAGATTTATTTATTATGTATACAATTCTGCCTCCATGCATGCCTGCAGGCCAGAAGAGGGCACCAGATCACAATACAGATGTTTGTGAGCCACCACGTGGTTGCTGGGAATTGAACTCAGGTCCTCTGGAAGAACAGTCAATGCTCTTAACCACTGAGCCATCTCTCCAGCCCCATCCCAGAGGGTTTAGAATCTTAGCATTGGAAGAGATCAGAGGGCATTTAGACCATTCCTTGATCCCTACCTACCCCATTCCTTCTGATAGGGTCTCATTATGTAACCCTGGCTAGCCTGGGAACTTTGCATGCTTCTGTCTCAGCCTCCCTAGTTCCCTGGCTGGCTAGCCATCCTCTTGTCTCAGCTTCCCTAGTGCTGAATGAATTACTGCTCTGTGCTACCCACTCACCACTAGTCCAGTTTTTACCTCTCAGAGAAACCTGCATGTAGAAAATTCTTGTCCTTCTTGCCTACAGTTAGGAATGTAAGCCCTTTTTTTCCAGGACAGCATTTCTGGGACTTTGCTTCGTGAAGTGTGCTGTTTGGACCAGCAGTTCCTGGGAGCCTTTTAGAGGCACAGACTCTCAGGGCCTCCCTGTAGACTTCCCGAGGGTCATGGTTTTAACAGGGTCCTCAGATGTCTTCAGAACCTTAGGATTTGAGTGCTAGTGCTGAATAAATCAGGGGATGGATTGACTGTGTAAGATTGAGGTATGATTCAGGAGAGACATTGGGGCCCAGGATAGAGCAGTTAGAAGGAAGGAAAAGAGACTTATGGGTATTTTCCTGGGATTGACTGTCTTCTGGTCTGGGTCAGTGTATGAAAGTGGTAGGTATGAGGTGTCACTCATGTAGTAAGATGTGTGTACTGGGATTATAGGTGAAGCTGGCGTGAATGAGGGTTTGCCTCCTGCTCTGTTTGTAGAGCTGCACATTGGAGGACCGAGCTGGCTACAGCCGCCTGCTTCAGCTGGCAGCATTGCTTTACACTAGCTTTCAAGTCTCAGTACAGGCTGTTGTTCCTTCCACTGTGTGTGTGTGTGTGTGTGTGTGTGTGTGTGTGTGTGTGGACTCAGGATGGTGATAGAAATATCATTTGCTTAGTTATCCTTTTTAAAATACAAAATAAATGTAAATATTGCCTATGGGACACAAATGAAGAGGTCTAAGAATGTTTGTATTAGATTTATGAAATTCTCAGGGTATATGGTGTATTATTTTTGAATAGCAATGTTTTCCTGTCTAGTGGGGTGGGGACTTCCATAAGCAATTAGCATCCAACTTCCTGAAAGTAGAATGTTCTGGAAATGCTTCCTGGAAAGGGCTGGATATGTGAGGTACAAAAGTATTGAACACTCCAGGCATGGTAGCTGTAGTGCTCATCAGAACTACTACTTGCAAGAGACACAGGAGACTGGGCCTGTGGAAGGACTTGGTGAGGCGAGTCCTTGGTTTCTCATGACCTCCCAGGCCACGCCTGCTGGCATCTCCCAATTTAGCTGTGTGTAATTCTGCCACAGGTGTTTATGTTTCCAGAGATGTGAGAGTATGTTGACTGTGGAGGGTTAACTGAAGGGAGAGTCCATCTGTGCAGCTAGGAGAAAGTTGATATGTACACTGGAATGAGACCTTGGCTGCTTTGTGGGTACGCATTCTCCTTTATCACTCTCCATCCGTGCTCTGTAGCTGACCCAGTAAACTCGGTGGTCCCTCAAGTTGAGTTTTGGTGGAATTATATTGTGGTTTATCAGTGGGACCCTATAAAGAGTTGGTAAATGTTTGTCTTTCCTGGAAAAAGGTTCCTGAAACAAAAGGGATGAATGACAGCCCAGTGTGGATGAGGAATGGTGAGTAACTTGGACTGGTGAAGGGTTAGAAAATGAGATTAACAATGGTAAGAAATGGGATTAAAATGGAAGATTAGGGTCACCTGATGAATGACCTTATGTGCTAAGTAAGTAAAGGTTTGATAAACTAAATTGAAGGGTGACATGATTAGTTGTGTATTCTAGGCTATTAATTGACAGCCAACTGAAGGATGAGTTGTAGGAAGTTCCTAGAGCCAGGGGGCTGGAGCATTACTAAACATTCATGGCATGCACTTATGCTAATGCTTCCTGTCACCACACAGAGATGTGATGCATAACCTTTGCCTCAAGTTCAGCCTAAGAGGAAAGAAGAAAAAAAGTAACAGTATTCACCCTGCCACTTTGAAGGTTTGGAAATGTGGTTGTGCCAAATAGGAAAACAATCACCTCTGCTTTGGTTGAGGAGGTGGCAGAGGTTTTGAAGATCAGAACGCGTGGAACAGGAAGCAGGCCTGTGGGAAAGGGCATGGGGTGGAGTGGTAGAGCTGCCTAGCTGTTCCACGAGGAAGGGCGTGTCCAACCTGTCGGCATTGACGTGACAGAGTTCATGCTCAAGATTCATACAATCGAGTTACAAAAAAAGGAAAAAAAATCCCTCCATGTTTAAAGTGATTTTATGATATGTTGACCACATTCANTGTGTGTGTGTGTGTGTGTGTGTGTGTGTGTATTTATTCATTCTCTAATTTCTGTTATTCTAGAGGACCCTGACTAATACAGTGTTCCTGCTTTGTTTGATAGTGTGGTATGGTTTGAAAATGCGTGTCCCCATGCACTCATCTCTTGAATGTTGGTCCCTAGTTGGTAGCAATATTTAGGAGGTTCTGGAAACTTTAGGGGGTGGAGCCTAATTGAAAAGTAGGGTCACTGCGTATATGTCTTTTAAGGTTATACCTGGTCTCAGCCAGCTTTCTTCACTGTTTCCTGCCCATCATGAGATGACAGTCTCCTTCCCATGCTCCCACTGCATGGTGTTTTTGCTTTGTTATAGGCCTCAATGCAGTGGAGACAGCCAATTAACTCTGGATTGTAAATTGAGCTAAAATAAATCTTTCCTACTTTAAATGGTTTTGTTTGACATTTTCTGATGGCAGTAGAAATAGGCTAACCCTAGCCTTAATACTGCCAAATGCTGAGTTGGCATGTGTTAAGTGAAGGAGACAGAATTCACCCCTCAACCCTTTTCACCCATTTTCTTCTGGTAGATGGTGTTGATTGTACCTTTATGAAGCTGTGTGTGCTGTGGGTAGACATAGTGAATAGGACCTAGTTCTTGTCCCCATGAGGCTTAGAGTTTAGATAAACTCACGGGTAACTTTGGACTCTTGTTTCTGTCCTTCTCCCACTTGCTCTGCTCCCTTTGTGTGTGTTACCCCATCCCAGCACACTGCTGTTGTGTATGACGTTAGCACAGCTGCAGGAGAAAAGGAAGATGTCTTTAAAGTGTGGCCCATGACATTTTTACGGTGTTTTAGAAAGTTTTGCTCCATTTTAATGTCTATTAGATTTTTGCCTTTGGTCTTTATTTCTTTTTAAATTTTTCTTGAGTTTCTAACTACTTGCAAAACTTAATTGGAAAGATGTTATTCTGTAGTTCTAACTTAGAGGGATTTTAACAAGCTCCTCGCTTGTATATTTTTTCTGTAATTCATTTGTACATTTCATTTTGTTATACCTCAAAAAAAGAAAAAGCTGCCTTTTAGATGTAAAATCAATCCTTTTTGAAGGGAAGGCCTTAGTGGAAGAAAGAAATACAAATTAACATATAATGATACAAGGATACATTTGTGGAGTTCGTTTATGGGTTTGTTCACTTTATTATTTCTATTAATTTAAAATTACATTTATTTTTACATGCATATATGTAGAGGTCAGAGGACAACCTGCAGGAGTTGGTTCTGTCCTTCCATCAGATAGATTCCATCCTTACCTGTGGCGCCGTCTTGCTGGTCCTTGCTGTCAGATACCTAGAGAGACAGTTGGAGTTAACAAAAACTAAGTGGAGGAAATAGAAAACGATGTCATCTGTCATCTAGGGTCTGAGTATGGACACCAACGTTGGTCACCCAGAGTGAGCTGTGGGTTGATTCATAAGGAAGCTGCCTATCTGAGAGTTTGGGAGACTTACCTGTGGGCAGAGCTGTGTGGAAACTATATTACTTTGTAAGGGAGTGTGAGGCAAGCGGGCTTTTTGAGGGAATAAGGAGGTATTTTTCCCTGTCTGAACACTCTAAAACAAATCGTGTGTGAGAACTTTTACAGGAATTAAACTTGAATGTGTAAGAAATGACTTTAGGTGGGTTGATTAAATTATTATATCTGGTATCTTCTTCCCAAAGTGTTGGTCTAAGAGTAGAACACTTCAGCTCACAGGAGAAGGGCTAGCATGTAGAGGAGGCTCGTCTGGCCTTGTTAGTTCAGTCCAGCTCCTTGGAAAAGCCTTTCATTTGTATGCTGCCTAATTATACTGTAAAATAAAGGACTGAATGCATTAACTAGCCAGGCCCTTTGTGTGGCTCCTGAATCCCTTTAGTTTCATGGCTGCATAGAAGCCTTATTCAGAGAATTCTTCGGCCTGCAGTATCTTTCCTGTCCGCATGCCAGACCCTATTCATAGTGTTCTCACTTCAGGAAGTTCTCACAGTCATTTGGGGTGGTGTGGAGGAGGGGCAAGATGGGGAGGGCTGTGAAGATCTCTTTTCCTTCTTCTGTTTCCTGTTCTGTCCAAAACCAAACTCGGGAGAAAATGCACACTCAGGAAGATAGCTCTAAAGGAGATTCTCGAGTGACCCAGTGGATTGATAACTCCTGCTATATAACAGAAAGTGTGTCTCCTGGTCTCTATTCATAAACACGTAGAAAAAAAGCACCAAGGTCAGATGAGGGTAGCAGGCATGGGAAAAATAGCTAGCTATGTGCTGCAAAGTATTTATTTCCTTCAACTGAATGCACTTAAAGTACTGTTTTCTTTCTTAAGGTTGTATTAGCAGTGAAGGTACGAGAAGAGAAGCAGAGTGGGGGGTTGTTAGGTGAGCATCTTAAAATCCAAATGAGAAGAAAAAGAGTCTAAAGGAAGCCATTTCCCCTCCTTCCACAATTTAAAGATAAATATTATCCTAAGTCTGGTTTAGAATATGCTATCTATTAATGGATGCAGAACTGTGCTGTATTCTGTTCTGTTTTCTCTTTTCTTTGAATGCACATGCAAGTAAGGAGGGATGCGAGAATGATTTAAGATCTTTTTGAGAAGCTACTGTTAGCATGCATAAGATGGGCTCCTGGGAGTAAATAAGTGATGCATGGGTTCCCAAGTGCTAAGATGTAGTCTCCTTAGCCATAGTATCTAGATGAGCTTGGCTTTCCTCTTCTCCTTCCCTCCCTCCCTCCCTCTTTCCTTCCTTCCTCCTCCCTATTGTTTGATCATTTTGCAAAGTAGAGTGATGGAGTGGGCGGTCACCTGAGGTTTATTTTGATGTGTAGTGTTTTCTTCTGAGTCTTGGGGCCTCTGCACCAGCTCACGTGTGACCTCTTGCCTCCTAGAGCCTTAGCTGGCTGTGCACTCAGACAAACCAAGTTAGCTTCATAAGTCTGAGAAGCATTTGATAGAAAGCAACACCACTGAACAACTGGTGAAGATGACAGACATTTTGAGTACTATGGCGTTTCAACTGTGAGGTAATTTAAACCATGAACATACAAAAGCAGCAGTCTAAGTGGTATGATTGAAAGAATACTTATAGGTGAAGTCCTCCACTGGATGAATGAGAAAGCCATAGGATGGAATACAGATGGAGAATAAACATTCACTAGTTCTTTTTGGAAAAAATAGTGCAGTGTTTTTTTCTGTCTTTTTTTTTTTTTTCTTTCGAGACAAGGGTTCTCTGTAGCTTTGGAGCCTGTACTGGAACTTGTTCTGTAGACCAGGTTGACCTTGAACTCACAGAGATCTACCTGCCTCTGCTACCACCACCCAGCTTGACAATTTTCTGGCAACTTGAGATTGATAATTATTGCAAATTTTGTTATATAAGCTTGTAATTAAGTAAGGTTGTCTTTAAAAATGTGTTTGTNGAAGCATGGAGAGGGAAGGGTTTGTTTCATTTACAGCTTAGTCTCATGAAGAAAAGTTGGGAGGAACCTGAGGCAGGTACTGAAGCAAAAAACATTGGAGAAACGCTGCTTTTTGGCCTGCTCAGCCTGCTGTCTTAGACACTCAGGGCCTCCTGCCCAGGATGGAATTGCTCATAGTGGGCTGAGTCCTCTAACAGCCATCATTAACCAAGGAAATGCCCCACATACATACCCACAGGCCATCCTAATGGAGGCAGTTCTTTAATTAAGGATCCCTCTTCCCAAGGGATTTTAGTTTGGGTCAAGTTAATACAAAGTAATCAGGCAGAGCGAGTGTTAGGATGAACGCAGTTCTGAGGAAGCGACTCTGAGGAACAACACTTTTACTTAAGTGTTGATGGGTTATATTGAATGAAAACAATTTCAGCCATATAAAAGATAGTCTGTATGCTATGCAGTTAATGGCTAGTTTTTGGTGGTGTTTCTTTTAGAGAGTTGGTGATGGGAAAGGACATAGGATCTGAAGTTCAGTTTCCTGGAGAGATAAGTCAGACTGGCCTCCAGTTGTGGGGATGAGCACATACAAGGCAAACCTCAGCCGAGGAGTAGAAGTGCATGCTGCTGAGAGGAACATTGTTTCTGTCCTAAGATGAAAGAAAGAGGAGTAGAAGTGGATGCTGCTGAGAGGAACATTGTTTCTGTCCTAAGATGAAAGAAAGAGACAGTGGCAAAGGATGGTGGATGAATAGAAAAGGAAAATAAAGAAAGAAAAGTCCTGGAAGAAATAATAGGAGGCAGAATCGCTTGCATCCATGGCCTTACCCTTGGGCTATCTAGCTGTTTCCCCGAGACTACAGAAAGGATGAGCAAAGAACAAGGGCCCTGGGTGGAGAGAGGCTCAGCAGTTGGGAGCACTTGCTGCTCACACATGACCTCTTTTTGGACAGCACCTGTATCAGGTGGCTCAGCACTGTCTGTATATAAGTCTAGTTTCTGTGGACCATGACACCTCTGCAGGCTCCTTCATGCACAGGTGGTGTGTGAAAACTCAAGCAGACTCACTTACATACCCATAAATTAAAATAAAATGAATTAAAACAAAATAAATTTTTTTTTTTAAAAAAGGAAAAGATTCTTTTTCTAAGAGTTCAGATTTGAGCCTCAGTTGGCTTCAGACTTTTTAGTGAGTTAGAAGGGGAAGCAGGCCTTTGTATTTCTTGTAGTGTCCCTTCTCTGAGTCGGTCGGTCAGTGAGCGGATTGGGAATTCTGGACTCTGAGCTGCTGCTGAGCTTTCCAAAGGGGCCTGTGTAGACTGCTTTAGAGTGTCACAGCGCACCGGAAGGAGGGTGACGATAAACACGAGATAGGGAGCAGATTGCCAGGTGTGGGTTTGTAGATTTGGCTGGACTTGCTTTGATTGGGCAGGTTGTTTTGATAGCAGTTTGTGATTCTCTCTTAATGTAAGAGTGTGTGGGTGGAAGAGGCGTGGATGGAGAGGAGGCAGGCAGTGTGCTTAGATGCTTTATAGTTTCTGGTAAATGACAGACTGGGATTTTGCCTTTTCTATTGTTTTTTGTTTGTAAAATCACCTTTGAATTACTTTTAATTAAATTTTGACTTTTTCTTTCCTCTGAAAGGAATATAATCTGACTTGATTATATTTGCAGATAAGAGCTGTTTGCGGAATGCTTTTTTCACTTTTTATATCAATAAAGTGATTTAGAGTTTAAATCTGTTTATAAAATGAGCATAAGGCCATAGCAAAATTTAAATATATATGTGTGTGTGCCTGTGTATGTGCACATGCACATACATGCAAATATATGTCTGCAAACCAGACAATACAGAGGACAGTTAATGTATTCTAAATGATAAATACTGGTAAGGAACAGCTGTGTCCTCTTCCTTCTTCATTATAAGCATTGAATCCCTATTCTGTGCTCATCACTGGGCTATACGCAGAGACTTCACATTGATGCCCAGTTTTGGTATTATTTTGATTGTTCTTAAGAGAATACATTTGAAAGTTCCTAGATCATCTAGCGATTTTGTATCTAAGTTCCAACTTCTTTGTGTGTGTGTGTGTGTGTGTGTGTGTAAGTGTATATGTGCCTGTGTGTGGAAGTCAGTGATCAACCGTGGGGGAGGGAGCTGTTCCCCTCTCCCTGAGGCTTCCACTATGTCTTGACTGGCTTGCCACCAAGTCCTAGGAGCTTGGTCCCTGCCTTTGCAGTGCTGGTTTACAAGCAGGCACTGTTATGGTTCTGGCACTTTAAGAGAAAAGTCACGCCCAGTCCCTCCCCCATCC
>JAQHUG010000303.1:1787910-1825887 GCA_028555095.1 Dicrostonyx torquatus | reverse complement strand
TAGCAAGCAGAGCAGACCCGAGGAATTGCTGCTACCAAGAAAACATGCTTTACTCTATTCTTTCTCAAGCTTTCTCAGGCTTTCTATGGATGCAGTTATCCATGTGGGCACCAGTTTATAATCTAATGTAGACTCTCTGTGTGATTTTCTTTGGGACTTGCCAGCTGTGAGGTACCGGGCGGGACATAAACCCCAACAAGGAGACCCTCAAAGGAACTAAGAAGTCACTGAGGTTTTGAATTCCTGCTCAGCTGCCTTGCAAGACGTGCTAGTGCAGTGGTGGCATAAAGCTTGTGGGAGTTGTCAGCCAATAACTAATTTGACTTAAGCCTTGTTCCATGAGATGGAGCCCAGCACTGCTTATGTGCCTCTCATTTTTATGGTAGTGTTTTTTCCCATTTATTGCTGCTGACATTGTGCTCACGTTGACTCATGAGCTGGTGAAATGGATGGATTCTGGAGCCAAGTAGAATTGGTTTTGAATCCCGCTTTCATCATGTATGTTCTTTGTTTTCCCTTTCCAAGCTTCGGCTTCCTCCTCAGTGCACATATGGTTCCTGTCAGTGTACCAGCGGCTAGACATAACTGCCTGCCTCCATTTTCTTCCCTTTCCACTCTCTTTCAACTGTTTATTTTTTATTTTAGTTTTTTACATTGTACCCTAAATAACACAATTTAATTTTGTAGGAATTCCAGATTTTGGGGCAGGGGTGAATATCAAGCAAACTTTATGCACAACCGGATTTTGTCCATTATTGGTGTCTGCTTATACTTGCAAGAATATGATAAAATTTGCCATGAAGGACTTGAATGTACATCCCACTGGCATTGCTAACAAGGCAGGGTCTCTATATGTACATGCCAAATGTATCTCAATATGGTGAAGAAGTGTAGCCTGGGGAAGACAGCTCAGTGGATAAATTGCTTTTCTTATAAACACCAGGCCCTGACTTTGATTCCCAGAACTGATTTTTAAAAAGCCAGTCTTGTGGAAAGGAATCAAGATGGTGCTGGTGGTGCAGCAGTTGGAGCCTCAGCCAGAGTGAGTGTTCTAGTGCCTCTCTTCCGGCCCAGTGAGGTGGGACTCAAGGAGGACCTAGAGGAGGCTCTGAGGAATGGCTAGAGAGTGGCACCTGTGCCTGGCAGGCACCATGACTGAGGTAATCCTGATACCCAAGGGCTACCCAGAGTTGGCCCCGCCCTTCACCGACTGCAGCATAGAGCTGAACCTGAGGATGTGAGAGCAGGAGAACTAATCCCTCCCTTACTTCTTTGGCAGTGGGTGAGCTAAGGGGGTGAGCTAAGTGGGGAGGTAGTGCTAGAGAGCTCACTCTGGTGGTGAGGATGTGGGAGAGCTGACAGTCTAACCCAGCTACCACCAAACCCAGATCCAGGGCTATGAGTTGACCCACCCCAACATCCACCCCATGTATGGATTGCTTGAGCACATCAAGGGGCCGGTTCTGCAGATCCAAACCTGCAGGATCTCCGTGACACAGGGCAACAATAGGATATCTAAGGTGAGTCCCAGTGAGGGTCCAGTATGGGTAGTGTAAAAAAGCCAGAGGCCTTAAACCAGACTAATGACTCACTGCAATGACCATTTGCAAGTAAAGATGTGGACTAAAGGGTTTACTGTGTGGCTCACTTTAGCACAACTACAGCTTCCAAGATGAGATTTTTTTGCTTCTGTCTTTTTTTTTTTAATTTAATTTTTTTTGGGGGGAGTGGTTTGCAAGAACAGAGGGCAGATATGAAGGGATGGGGAGATGAGTAGGGTTAGGGTGCATGATGTGAAATTCACAGAGTCAATAAAAAGTTAAAGTGTCACTGGAAGTTGAAGTCAGGAAGATCTCTGGAGCAAGCTGATTGGCCAAACTAGTTTACTTGGCAAGTTCTGGGCTAGTGAGAGACTGAATCCAGCAGCAATGAGGCATTTTCTCACTCCTAGTCTTCGATATGTTCTAAGTGCTTTATTGGGAATATGAGATGGGCAGTACTTTTAAGGTTAATAGAAGCATTTTGCACAATTGAAGCAGTGGTATCAGAGATCCACCTTCCTCTGCTTCCTGAGTGCTGGGATTGCCACCAATCCCAGCGTGTTCTGGCCAGAGTTTTCTTCAAGCTTAGCGCTGTATCGCTTCCCACTAAGAAAGATGTTATATGACATTATTCATGAGGGAAGAATACACAAGTGCCTACATGTTTTGAGAGAAATATCCCTCATAGGCTCATAGGGACTGGCATTATTAGGAGGTGTGGCATTGTGGAAGCAGGTTAAGTGTGTCACTGGGGGCAAGCTTGGAGGTCTCAGATGCTCAAGCTACTTCTAGTGTGGTGTAACAGGAGGAGCGGGCTGCTTGTCGTCCTGGCCGCCCGGCTGTCTTACACCCGAAATAATCACACAGAAACTGTATTCATTTAAACACTTCCTGGCCCATTAGCTCTAACTTCTTATTGGGTAGTTCTTACATCTTAATTTAATCCATTTCTATTAATCTGTATATCACCACATGACTGTGGCTTACTGGCAAGATTCTAACCAGCATCTGTCTCAGGCAGGAGATCCCTGGCGTCTGCCACTCTGCCCTTCTTGCAGCAGTGTGGTACTCTCTTCCTTCTGCCTGTGGATGCTGATGTAGAACTCTCAGTGCCTCCCTAGAGCCATGTCTGCTTGCACGCCACCATGCTCCTGCCCTCATAGTGATGGACTGAAGCTCTCAACTGTAGACAGCCCCAATTAAATGGTTTTTTTTTTTTTTTAAATAAGAGTTCCTGTCTCTTCACAGCAATAAAACCCTAAGACACTGGCTTAAACTACTTTTTAACCTAGCCTTTATTAATAAGAAGTTCTATTTTTATTCTTTGATTTGTTTAAATTTCCCATTTTTCCTTTTGTTGGTTTGAATTTGGGTAGGGAAAAATAGGGCCTTTTAGTTTTGAATCTCTTTTAGTTTAACACCAAAAAGTCTTATCTGTAAAATTAAACTGCTAAGCTCTACCTCTTGGAGAATGTTAAATGAGATTTTTTTTTTTTGTGGAAACAAGAATCCCAAGCTGCTTTTGAACTTGGGTTTCTCCTTTAACAACTTTTTAAGATGATGCACACTGAAATTACAGGATGGATATGCACATTCACATGTGTATATGTGAATATAGACACAAAAAATGAAAAAAAAAACCCCACATGCCTAGGCACGAGACCTGGGGATTAGTCTATCCAGCATTGTAAACCAAACCAAACCAAAGCTCTCTTTGAATATGCACTTGGTATCAGGCTCTGAATTATACTATTACAACATCAAAAATGTTCTAATGAGGGAATAGCAGATCAATAAAATTAACTTTCCGAAGGGATTGAGGACAGTTTAAATAATGTTTATAATAGATTAGGGAAGCCTGAAGTCACAATTTCTACTGACACTTGAGAAAGCCCCGCAGTATGCAAAAATACATTCATTGCCATAGAAGCTAGAAAGAGGGAAATTATTTGTACCTCTCCTTATATGTAAAAAGATAGAGCACACACATGATAGGCAGCTCACTTTTCACAAGATTTAGACGGGGTGCTTTGATGGTGTGGAGCACGACAGCTGTGGCACAGTCATGGAATCTGAGGCTATGACTCAAAGGAATGACTGTGGCCAGGGAGTTTTAGACATCAGGGACTGAGCTGCTCCAGAAAATATTTGTATCTAATTGTAGGTCACAGCTATTTGGGAAAGACAAGAATGTGTTGTTTTTACATTTCAGAAATTAATGTACCCCCCCCCGTTTAGGTTTATGGAATACCATAGCAAAATAATAACAATATCCTCACCACCATCACTTTAGGGAGTAGCCCTTTGTACTTCTGCCGCCTTTTCCCACAAAGTGGTCTGTAACGAAAGATGCTAACATACAGTGTTGACTGGTGTTGGTAGCCACCTCAGACACTAGTGAATATGAGGCTCCTAGAAGATGTATGAGAAGTCCATCAAGTGCTCCTGCATGTGGAACATGGGATTGTTACCAAGGATCTGTTTGTACAGTTGTTTTCATTGGTGCTCAGTTTTGATTTTTATCTTAGGAGCTATCCAAAGAATTGTAATATTAAGTTATTGAAAGGTGCAGTGTAGTGAAGAAGCCCCAGCCTGACAAAAGGTTTCAGCTACTGTGGTTAAATAAAAACAAAAATTAAAAAAACAAACTACAACAACCCTAAAACACAACATTCTGTCCCATTATCTAAGGCGATTTGGCATTTTGAGCATGAAAGAGACTGGATGGAGAAGATCCCCAAACGGCCTGTGGGGCAGGAAGCACCGCGCTAATCCTTACTGCTATTGGCTAGCTGTAAAGCAGTGTGGTCCATGACTCTGGGAGATGAGTTTAATAGTTACATTGCTCTGTAAATGTGAGGAGTACTGCAAATGGGTCTGGAGAAACTCTATGTGGGATGTGAAAATATGCCACTAAATTCTCTGAATATCCCAAATTTATGTCACTAAAGCTCATCTAGATCAGGTTTCCTTGTTGACATATAATCTTGCCAAATTTGGGTGTGGTTACACTAGAACTATGCAGCCGGGCAAGAGACTGCTGTGGGCATTTACAGTGGCAGTACCAGAAAAATGTGGGTGGGGATGGCAACTAGATCATTACCTAACGGGACATTCATGCTTCTTTAAATTTTAGGTATTTAAGTTATAACTATTTTATAGACATCCAAATTGGTTTATATTCTGTGTTCTCTGGAGTGATGGGATGGGATGCAGATGCAGATATCATAAAGATTATGATAGAGTGAACTCATAGAAATTGCTCACATCTAGAAACTGTTATGAATTGTTCATTCATATAGCATTCAAAGTACGTACTTCAGAAAGCATATGATTGAAAGAAACAGCATTAAATGTAATTAGAAGTTATAGAATAGAGACATACTTAATTTTCATGGAGGGCTACATATCAATCTTAACTAAACAGTATCTTGGATTCAGAAGCCCAGCATTGAGCAGCATCATACAGAGGGTTTGCTTAATGCTGGGTGTTTATGGTTTTGAAATACATCATTGTAGAGGACACGTTATTGACCAAGATTGAAAGAAATTTTTTGACTTTGAAGAATTAAATGTGATTGCTACGAGGAAAGATAATAAATAACACAAACTTAGGACAAATTTGGATATTCTCTTTCAAAAGTCTATCTTTAAAAATAAATGTCTGTTACTTTATTTTCTTTACGACAGGAAAAATACCATACTACATCATTTACTTTTTTTAACTTAGCAAACCCAAATTCTTATTCACTGTTTTCCAGGTTTTGAAGAGACTTAAGCAAAAGTCAGTAATTTAAATGCAGGTAACTGTCCATTATTTGTTAATGCTTAAATCAAGTGTTTCTCTATCTTGTTACTATTGGTTCCATACTGTAAACATGTCCCTGCCATTGCTTCTTGTTTTTGTAGTTCATCAAATGTCATGCTTGTTAATTTTTCAAGATCACGGACAACTCCTAGTTTTATCAAGGAGAGGCATTATCTTTACTTTGTAATTGTAACAGATTCCTGTTCCTTGGTTTGTAAAATAAATTTATATTGTCAATTGAATGAGGTTATTTTTGTTCTCATGTTATATATTTTTTTAGTTTCCTGCCTTCAATATATATTAATTTACAATCCACCACTGAACCAAATGAAGCAAATTTTGACATACTAATACCATGAGATATATGATCTGGTCAGGCCTTTTTTTGGCAAAATGGTATGTTTCAAGCTACTGCAAAATTAAGATGATCTTTTTTGTTAAATAACTTATTGAATGAGAATATTATAGTATAATTTGTATACTTAGAAATGTATGGGTCACACCAGGTATGTAAGGAAAAAATCTAGAATATCTTCTTTTAAAAACCCATAGTTGAATTGATCAGTATCATCATTAAAATCTAGAGTCCATTCATTTTCTGATTTAGTTGTAACACATGTCCTCCTTTTTAGGTTTCTTTGTTATAAAGGCAGAAAATGAGAACATCAAAAAATTCTCAAGTCTGTTCAATAAAAGCTAAAAGATTATGTTTTTAGCCTAAAATGGTCTTTTACTTCTCATACTTTGGGCAATATAGCAGGAATATACAATGGTGACAGTGCACTGGTACACCCTTCTTTTATAAGTATTGTCACAGTTTTTTATTATAGTCACGTTCTAAACATAATGGATAATTAAATAATTCTTATGGTGATAAAATAGCAAAGGATTTTAAGTTATAGGCAAAGTAAGATCACTAAGATTTCTTTTTTTTTTTTTTTCCTCGAGACAGGGTTTCTCTGTGGCTTTGGAGCCTGTCCTGGAACTAGCTCTTGTAGACCAGGCTGGTCTTGAACTCAGAGAGATCCGCCTGCCTCTGCCTCCCAGTGCTGGGATTAAAGGCGTGCGCCACCACCGCCCGGCCAATCACTGAGATTTCATAAGGCTTTGTTGTTCATAAAATGCTACAACACATCCATTGGGCAGCTGAAAGGAGTGCTTTGTCACTTTGTTTTAATGGGATGCTTTCTTGTTTTTCGGAAGTTCTTTAAGGAAAAAAATTATGAAGTATAGCCCCTGCATATGATATTGTTCAAAGAAAGGAAGTCGAATGCTACAATGGAGTTCAGTGAATCCACTGAACTAGTATGTGATCCCTAGTGAAGGCCACTCTTCCCCTCCTCCCAGTCAGATTGTTCTTGTAGCCCTATGAGATTTATAGGAATGGTTTAAGGCAGGGCAAAGACTTTGGTGTCAGGCCAACTGAACCTTGAGACTTCGTCCACTGGTGATGACTTTTCAACCTGGGATAGTAATAGCTTTTTCTCCCTTTACAAATGGATTGAAAAGATCAGAAGTTGTGATATCTAAATATGATGATGTGTGAGAAAGTCTTTGACTGACAGGTGACTCTTCCTTACTCAGAGTATGTCATGTGGTCAGTATTGTTTCAGTTGCACTGTTTGAAAGTTGCTTTGAGAATTTGTAGACCTTGATTGCTCAAGGTAACAGCAACTACACTCTTGATTTCCCATTTAGAAAGCCAACCTTTCTTTATCATGAGCAAATGTAGATACGTAGGCCTGCATATAAAATAAAGTCAGTGAAGGGAGCAAGCTCTCTTGGCTCTCATTTCTATTATCAACCTTCCTTCTCTTCATTTTATAGGTAGCCTCTTTTAAATATATCCCTTTTATGGTCTGGAGAGGTGGCTCAGAGTTTGGGAGCTTGTATTGCTCTTGTAGAGGACCCACTTTTGGTTCCCAGTGCCCATGTCAGGTAGCTCACAATTGCCCAACTCCAGCTGTAGGAAGGTCATATCCCTCCGGCCTGAATAGGTGCATATCCTCGCATGTATTCACACACAGACACAGTGTGTGTGCATAATTAAAAATAAGAATGAATCAAACATATAATCCTTTAATCTTGAAAAAAATTCAGTTACCATATTTTCCTTTCTAAAATTGACCCAGTTCTATTTACAAGTCTATTAAAATTGATCCTTAAGTTCATAAAAGACCTTAATCTGAGATGCTGTGGGGTGTTTGTTGTTTTAGTTTTTAGTTTGTTGTTACCAAATTTGTCACTAATTATGCAGTTAGTATTCTTTTGTGTACAGCTCTGAAAGCAGCATTTATTATAGAGTCACCTTTTAGATCCTTTGGAGGCCTAGACTCACATTCATGAGCCCTTCTGGCTTTAACTAAGTATGCTGCAATAGAGCTAAAGTTTGATATGAATAAAAGTGACTGCTTCAGTATGTATATTTTCTGTTGTTTTGAGTCTACTCAACACCTAGTTCCCTATGTTAGCTATAATTTATTGAGGTATGATTTACACATTAAATGTATATAATATGTGGCAATATCTTGACTACCACCATAGTCAAGAGGTAAAATATTTCCATTACGCAGACGTTTTCTTATGGTAATTTGTAATTCATTTCTTCTCTACCTTGGGTGTTAGGGAACCAGTGAATTGCTTTCAGTCATAGACTACTCTGCATTTCTATAAGTTTTATATAAATGTCCTATAAATTACTTAAAATTATCCAAGTTTTAGTTTTCTGTAAATTTATGTTGTATGAGTCAGTATTTTCAAAAGAAACTTTGATATTCTATCATACTTATTTTGTTGAATCTTGTCTTAGCCACTTTTATATTGTTATGATAAAACAAGAGCAAGGCAACTTATACTAGAGTTTGGATTTCTGGCTGCATTTGGCGGAGAGCACATGTGCAGAGTGCAGGAAGCGTGGCTGGAGCTAGAAGCTGAGAACCTACATCTTGAGCAGAGAGAGAAGTGGGAATGGTGTGAGGATTTTCAACCTCAGAGCCCACCCCCAGTGACACACTTCCTCCAGCAGGTCCACACCTCCTAATTCTACCCAAACACCACCACCAACTAGGGCCCAAGTATTACAACATCTGAGCCTACGGGGGACATTATCATCCCCCATTCATATATATATATATATCTCCTCTATATAGAGAGACAACTGAATTGTTTTTGAGGACTGGCAAGTTCAGAGCCTTTAGGACAAACTGACAAGCTATAAACTTATTCATTGAAGATTATTTTACAGTCTTGTGAGATATTTATAGTTAGCTGGCAGGATTGGAAGCTCAGATAGGAGCTTATGTAGTCTTAAGTCTAAAACCTATAAGGCGGTATGGAAATTTAGGTAGGGTTTCTATGTTAGAGTCATAGATAGTCTGAGAATCTCAAATTTTGGCCTAGTGGCCTAAAATTGGCTGGATCAAACGTACTCACATTATTCAGGAAAGTTTGCTTAAGTCAACTGGTTGTAGACCAGTTAATCCTTGTGTGAAATATGCTAACAGAAACATTTAGACTAATGTTTGACAAAAAGTTGGACCTCAGTGCCATGTTAGCATGCAAAATTTAACCATCTGTTGTGTGTACTTTGTTTTTAAAAGTTCTTTGGTAGGATTGCATGCGTGTGTGTGTGTGTGTGTGTAAAAGAATGCACATGTACATTTGGAGTCAGAGGAAAACCATGGGTGTCATCCACAGGAATACTGTCTAACTCTTTTGAGACAGTCTCAGCTGTGTTCTCTGCTTAGATTGCTTGGATTCTTTGTGACAATTTAGACCTTCATTTACATTATATTCAGTAGCTCATTCATCTTTTTTTTTTTTTTGGATTACTGAATGATACTCTATTGTATGAGCATGAGGTTAGCCGTTCTTTTGATGGAAATGAACAATTTTTAGTTCTTTCTGATATGAATAATATTGTATAAAATTTTCTCTAAATATATTGCACCTTGTTGTTGTGTTTGACAACATACTTGTAGCTACTTGTTTTAAAACTCTGCAAAAGACTGCCAAGGAGGTTCAGTGGTGGTACCCTTGCAGTATTTCAAAAATTTCAGTTATCTACATCCTTTTCAGTGTAGTCAGTCTTTTACATTTAACTGTTCTGATGGGTGGGTGCCTTTCTCCTTAAATTTGCATTTTCCTGATGAACAATTTCTGAGTTACTTTTTTGTTTGTTTTTGTGTTTTTGGAGTCAGGGTCTTTCTATGTAGCCCAGGGTAGCCTCCATCTTGGGATAAGCCGTCCTCAGGCCTGACTCTTGACTCTCTCTTTTTTCTTGCCATTCACATCATCTTCATTTGGGATGCGGGTGTGGGTTTTTGTCGTCTTTTCTCATTGGTTGTTACTGGGTTTAAGAGTTGATGTGAATGTGTGTGTTGTACATCTCTTAACCTGTTCTTTAGCTTCTTATGTATTTTCTTTGAACATTTATTATTAACAGGTGTGCTTGTGACACAGCATGTGTGTACAAGTCAGAGAATAATTGGAACTACTTTAATCCTTCCCCCTTCTGCAGATTCCCAGAATTTCCCTTAGCTCACCAGGGTTGTGCTGCAAGTGCCTCTACTCCCTGGTTAATCTGAGAGATTCTAGCTGATGATCCACTTCGTATGTTCTATCTTCTGGCATTTCCCGGGGTTTATTGCTTATTTGGTAATGCCTTGTTCCCCCATGAAGGACCCTTAGACTCTAGCTTTTGTTTAAGCCTTGGTTTTGGACTTAACATGAAAACATCTTCCTTGTTGGTGCCCTATGTTTGGTGTCTCCCTTAACTGATCTATTTTCATAATGTCACAAGTTATTCTATTTTAAAGCCCTGTCTGTGCATGTTATTACTCTGTGTGTTGAAAAGTCTTCAATAAATAACCATTTCCCAAGAAATACCTTAACCTTAGGTGATGTCCTCTAATGGAATTTCATGTTACAGGATTTGGTGAGGAGATCAGGCTGCCTCTGTGGAGGAATAATCTCAAACTTGGAAGACCTGGTGTGACTCACTACTTATGACCCCTATTACTATTACTCATTGTTTATACGGTGAATTTTATATTATCCCGAGCACCTAACCTACTATGGGGACCCAGAAACCTTTAGCACCTATTTCTTCTTGGGGAAGTGAGTGGGAGGGGGAAGCTTTTAGAGTTAAGACAGATACTGGTGCTGGATGATTGACTTCAAGAGTGTCATAGGCAGATTAGAAATTGTGATTTTTTTTTTTAATAATGTAATTTTACAAGCCCCTAAACTTAAAGAGAATCTATGAGAGGAAGATTCTTCACTGTAATTAGGAAGTAGCTTTTGAACTGGAAGTTGAAGATGTCTTGAGAATGATGAGGGTATTTATTAATTTGAATCTTCTTTGATGTTATATACTATGGGAATTCTGTTAGGGTTTTGCTATTGTTTTGCTTTGAGAAACAGAATTTTTAAATGTATTTTTATTTTATGTGCATTGGTTTTTCCTTACATGTATGTCTGTGTGAGGGTTATCAGGCCTCCCCCAAAATGGAATAACAGACAGTTGAGAGCTGCCATGTGGTTGGCTGGGAATTGAGCCCGAGTTTTTTGGAAGAGAAGCCTGTGCTCTTAACTGTTGAGCCCTAAAAACAGATTTCTAATTAAGATTGCTGTTTTACTCAGTGTTCTATCGCTGTGAAGAAACACCATGACTGCAACTCTTATGAAAAAAAGCATTTAATTGGGGCCTCTTACAGTTTCAGAGGTTCTGCGGAAGTTGAGAGTTATGCATTTGGATCTTCAGGCAGCAGGAAGACAGAGCTACTATGCCTGGCCTGGACTTTTGAAAACCTCAAAGTCCACTTCCAGTGACACACTTCCTCCAACAAGGCCACACCTCCTAATCCTTTCAAATACTGCCAATCCCTGGTGACCAAGCCTTCAAATCTGACTGTATGGCACCAATCTTACTCAAACCACCACAATTGTATATTCTTAGAAAGACACGTGTGTTTGCTCAAACTAGGTTTATTGTTTAGTAGGCTCTTGAAAGTTAGAAAACTTAGATTACTGTCATTGTAGCTAATACATAGACAGAGTATCCAGAAGACAGATACATGCATACTGTGTGATATCTTTTAGTTTATTGATTTAATTAATGTCTAAAGCCTGGTGGTATGCTTAGGTTTAGAATTGTATCTTGGCATGCCTCTTATTGTCACCATAAAGTTAACTGTGGCTTGGTCATCTTTACTTCAGGAATGATTGTTCCTGGTGGTGAAATCTCAGAGGGTGGTTAGTCTTCATAATTATTTTGTTGTATTTTTATATATTTAGACCCTGTTCTGCTCTATTTAAAACCTTCCAGGGGTTTCCCATCATGCTGAGGAAGATATAAACACTCCAACAGTTCACTCAGACCCAGGGACTCCTCTTTTGCCATTTCTGGTTTTACTCCTTCCTTCAGGCCATGTACTTTTTTTTCAGGCACCATTGTTAACCGCCTAGAAAAGGCTTTTTATCAGTCTCTGCTCCCTACTTGTTGCCTGTTCACTGGGCTGCTTTTACTGTCTTCTCAGTGCACACCACACTCTTTGGTCAGTGATCCTCTCAACTGCCTTCACCTTTCTGCTTGCTTATCTAGTTACTGGTGTGTCCCTGTGGAAGGTAACACATGATGGCTGCCCTAAGTGTTGGGAGAAATGACTGTCATCTTCATAGTTATTCTCATTGAAATAAAATGACTTGTCAGAACCAACTTGTCACTAAACAGGTACTAATTCATACTGTTGCCATTTAGATTGCTCAATAATTGATCTGTCTTTTCATTATGTGGTACAGAATTCAATTACTGTAGAAACAGATACCCTGCATCTGGAGCTGATGTCCAGATGTAAAGTTCTGTTTTGTATTTGATGTTATGTTGTCATTTTACTTCCTTCCATTTATTTAAGACAGATGGCCGAATAATAATCTTCTTTTTAAAGAAATTCATATTAATTACGAGGTATTGAAAACTTGCTAAACTGTTGCTGGTGTGTGTTGGTTTCTTGTTGTGTTAACTCACAGTGATGAAGGTTGAGAGCACCAGACCTAGAGGTAAAGAAGCTCAGGCTCTTCTTGTAATTCTACTGGTACGAGCTCCATGGGAGAAGCTCCTGTCTCTCACTTTCTTAATTCATAAAATAGTAGGGTTGAATGAAATGATTTCAAATATCTGTCTCTTTTTAACAGTGTGTAATTATGTAATTCTGGGCATAACTCAGTCATTTTGCATGAGTATGTGGTATCTAGGATAATGTTTAGAGATCATTTACTTTTTGCAAGAATGAAAAGTCAAGTTTGTTTCACTTAGCCGACCATCAAAACAGCTGTAGAGACCATGCCATGGTGGCGCACGTCTTTAATCCCAGCACTCAGGAGGCAGAGACAGGCGGATCTCTGTGAGTTCAAGGCCAACCTGGTATACAGACAGCTAGTTCCAGGACAGGCACCAAAGCTACAGAAAAACCTTCTCTCGAAAAACCAAAAAATCAAAACAAAAAAACCTTTGCAGAATTTGGAAATGATTTCTTTTTATTATTTCACTTCAAATATTTGTTTTTGGCAGTAGTTGTGGTAAGGATACATGTATAATTTATGGAAGGCATTGATTTGAAAAGAGACAGTATTACTTATATGAACAGTAACAGTTTATCTTTAGGTTGCTTCTTTGATTTTAACATTAGTTCAGGATCCCCAGTGTTTTCTTGGTTGAAAAATAATTTAAGAATATTTGTAATTTTAGCCTAAAGTGTATCATATAATTTTTAAAATGAAAATCATACTATTATAAAGAACTTGCAAATGAAAATATCAGAGAGCTAGATTAATGCTAGAGCCACTCAAATGGGTGATGACTAGACCCGATGTCTACACATCTCAGTGAACTTCTATACATTTAGAACAGCCCTTCTGAAGCAGCAGGGCTTTACTTTGAATTTTATACTTTCACTGTCTATTACATTTTTATTCACTTATCCACGACAAAAACGAAACAAAACTAAATGTCTTTGACAGATAAAGCTAGGAAAAATGATTAGATTTTTATTTTCCTTCAGGACTCATCTGTACCATACTTTCTTCTTTCTGTCCTCATCACCTGATGCTCTTTCTTGCTACATGTGATACTATGCCAACATGTATTTCTCTTTGCCTTTGCATACACACTTGTATGCGTTATAGGCCAGGCTCCACATAAGAGATACCACGACATTTTTTCTTCCTGACATTGATGGCTTTGCTTAATATTACGCATTCTAAGTCCATCCATTTTCTTGCCAATTTTGTGATTTTATTTTTCTTTAGAATTGACTAGTATTCCATTTTTTTATATTTACCAGGTTTTCAGCATCCATTCATCTGTTGATGGACAACTAGATGTGTTCCATCTCCTTCTTTGTTGAATAGAATAACAGTTGTAAATATGAGGGTACAGAGACCTCTGTGGTGGGATATGGACTTCTCTGGAAATATGCGTAGGAGTGAAGTAACTGGGTCTTGTGCTAGTTCTGTTTTTAATTTTTTGAGCAACCTCCAAACTGAATTCCATAAGGCTGCATTAATTTACACTCTCACCAGCAGTGAATACAGTTTTTGTAATTCTTTATTGACATCAACACACACACACACACACACACACACACACACACACACACACACACACAAGCCATAGCCTCACTGTGTAGCCCTGCTTGGCCTGGAGCTTGCAGTGTGGAATAACCTGGCCTGAAACTCGTAGAGATCTGCCTGCTTCTGCCTCTGCCTAGTTCCGCGGTTAAAGTTGCATGCCACCAGCTCAGTCACATGCCAGTTTTAAGAAACATAGAACTGTGTTTCATTCCGTAGTCTGTAGTGAAGCAGCCTCATAATCTGTTGACTTTCTCATGCTGGATTGATTCCTTCTTATGGTGTATCCTTTCCCAACGTCCTGAGAGCGTGAGACATAGGAGGTTTTCAAATGCAAATGGAGTCCTCAACAACAGGGCGCTGCAAGTAACTAAGTTTTTGGGGTTGTATTCCTCTATGATGGAGTGTAAGGACGGAAATAAACACGTCCTTCCTCCAATTGCTTTTGGTCAGTGTTTTATCGCAGTCATGAAAGCAAATGAGGACATTCACCTAAGCTGCTTTCTGAGCCTCCTTCTGGCAGCAGACAGCTAGAGTTTGCCGTGTTAGCGTGGATCCCATGTTTTCTTGCTTGTTGGGAATGCTGTGGTAGCCGGGCCATGTCCTGGACATTAACTTTGCTCCTAGTTCTTCATCAGGCCCTTCTTGCTCTGATGACCTGCTGTGGTCTGTTCTTGACTGCAGCCTGAAAGGTTATAGTGTGATTTTTGAGATTCTCTTCTGCCTTCACATAAAAACAGTGTAGCTAGAAGTAGGTAAATGTATGATCTCGACTTTGCTAGGTTTAGGACAAAGTTTTCTTATGAATATTCAGCTCCAGTTTTAAACTTGATTTGTTTTGTTTGCTTTAAAAGAACCTGCAGTCACATATTTTAGTTAGCCTTGGATATACTTGAGAAATGTTCTGTTGTGAATTCTGATACTTGGATTCTGAATCCAACTGTTAAGTGAGAGGGAGGGCCAATTGCTCCCATCACAATTGCCTGTGGCAGTGTTGGAGGGTCAGCGATTTGTCCTTGTTATCACATTCTCTTTTTGTTTCTGTTGTCCTAAGGCCTTTTGTAATGCTGTACGTTCAGCCATACTTATGATTTCATGCTTTTCAGACACTAACGGGTTTGGTTTGTGTCTAACATTTAAACAACATGTTTTTTTTTTTTTTTTCCCCTCTTTTTATTTCACTTCCACCAGGATCCATCTGTTCAGAGGATCTTTACAGAATGTATGGATTTGCCCATTTGAGCACTGTGGTTGTTGTTTACATCTGTGAAGAAAGACAGAAGCCCCAGTTTACACGTTACCATTTACATTTGGAGTCACAGAAATTCTGATGAACAAAGCAATGAGATGTGCTAGTTTCACTTGATTGAACATTGATATTTAAGTATGGTAGAATATTAAGGTGGCATGCAAGATTGTCATCTGAAACTGTGTGATGTGACTACTATCAATGTGTGAACATTGTTGGCCCTTGCTGGCCACAGATTATTAGAGTGAGGACACTCCCTTCCCCAAGCAAAATCTGAGGATGGGTAAGCCCTGTGTATAAATAGTATTTGTTAGAAAATCTTTCCCTATCCCTCTACATACTTTATCTAGTACAATGTAAATAGCTGTCATGGACTCATGACATAAGAAACTAGTGTGACCATCTTCAGTGCAGATGTACAGTCTTGCCTTTCTTCCCTTGAGTGATTGGGAGCCATAACTGGTTGGATCTGTGGATGGAACTGTGTGGCTGTAGAGTTTGTGAAAGGTCCACTGGAAATGGCGTTGTGTTTGCTAGTTCTAGTGTGGCTAGGTACCTTGATGCAGTAGAGACATCATATACACATTTTATTTGTATCAGTTTAGATATATGACTTCTGTTGTCTGTATATGTTTTGTAAATATAGGGAATATAGGAAATTTACAAAAGAGAATTTACAAAGGTAATTTTACCCTATTCATCGATTCAAGTATCTACCTCAAAGATGCAGCTTACAGATACATTTTTCTGAGTTGGGGAAGTAACAAGGAAAAATGACTTCTAGTGTTGTTGAAGATGGCATATATAAAAAGCATTGTAGTGATTTTGACTGATTAGCCTCAGATCTTTTTGAGCAAGAGAGCTACTTTTTTCCTCCATTGATCTACTCTTTGAAGCCTGTACTAGAGTTAAATCAATTTAATCATAATAAAATCAATCATATCTAATGCATATTTATGTTACATATACATTTATATGGAGGAGGGTGGGTGCCTTGAAACTCACGTGGAGGTCAGAGGACAATTTACCAGAGTTGATTCTCTCCTTACACCATGTGGGTTCTGGAGATCAAATTCATGTTGTTAGCTGCGGCACAAATGCCTTTAATCCCTGAGCCATCTCCACAACCTGTCCATTGTTTAGATAGATTCTGATTCTCAGGTGTCCGTAGTTTTGTTTTTGTTTTTTGTTTTGTTGTTATTGGTGGTAGTTTTTTGTTTTTGTTTTGAGACAGAGTTTCTCTGGAACTCACTCTGTAGTTTCTCTGTAACTCAGAGATCCACCTGCCTCTGTCTCTTGTGTGCGCCACTGCTGCCCGGATGATGTCAGTAGTTTCAATGAAGTTTATGAGAGATTGAGTAGTTTAGTGGTTAGTACAAAGTTATTCTTGCATACAATGTAATAGTATTTGTTAATGGTACGCATGCAAAACTTGCTGAGTTATATTTCCCTCCAGAGTTAAAAGATGCCTCACTTATAGTTACTAGATGTTGATTTTGTTCCTCAGGTCTTTAGGTAGATACCACACTTAAGAGTTACTTTAAGAAAATTGTGTTACACTCCTCCATGGATAGAATACTAAGAAGGGCACACTTGAAACTTTGAAGAACTTTTCTGCTTTTTGCTAGAGTCCTTTTGTTTGTTTGCTTGCTTTTTTAAATGTAGGATCTCCATGCCAGGCAGTGGTGGCACACACTTTTAATCCCAGCATTTGGGAGGCAGGGGCAGGCAGATCTTTGTGAGTTCAAGGCCATTGTGTCAAAGGCTCTGTGCGCTTAGGCCAGCAGCTGGAGCAGCTCCGCTCTAATGAGACTGCTTTGCTCCTGACTAGCAGACTAGATCCCTGCTCTGTCAGCCACCTAACTCGCAGGTCCTTGAATGAACCATAAGAAAACTGAGAGCAGATGCATTTTCTCAAGAGTTCCAGGAGAGCTGTTGCACAGAGAAACTGTGTCTTTAAACAAAACAAAACAACAAACAATGTTACTGTCTCCATAGTTCTGGCTGTCCTGAACTAACTATGCAGCCACAGGCTTGTTTCAAACCCTTACTTATTACTTCTGCTTTAGCCTCTAGTGTTGGGATTTCAAAGTGTGAGCCACCATCACCCACCTGTCCTTCCCCTTCTCTCTCTTTTGGTTTGACTTTTGAATAGAATATTTTATGCAGACACTGGCCTGGAATCTGCTATGTAAACCAAATTAGCCTCATACTTGAGTGATAGGGATCCTTTTGCCTCTGCCTCCAAGTAGTGGGATTACAGGAATAATGCTCCATGCCCAGGTTTCCTTTCTTCTTCTTCTTCTTCTTTTTTTTTTTTTCCTTAGAGCAGCTACCAGTTCATGTTTTGAATATCATAACTAATGATTTAATCTAATTGAACCATCATTCATCTTGGGCAAAATAAATGACTATAGGCAGTCTACACAATGAAAATAAAAAAGTTTCATTAGAAAATGCATCTGCTCTCAGTTTTGTTCTTATGGTTCATTCAAGGACCTGCGAGTTAGGTGGCTGACAGAGCAGGGATCTAGCTGCTGGCCTGAGCGCACATTAGCCTTTGACACAATGGGAGAGCTTTGAAATTACTGCCCTTCTTTGAGCCCATCCCTTTTAGGTGGAGGCAGATGGTGGGACAGCTCTAGACAGTGGTTCTCATCTGGACTGGTTTTGCTTACAAGGACATGTGGCTACATTTGAAGATATTTTGCTTGTCAGAACTATGAAGACTAATTCTGTCCTTTGTTATTTTTGGACAGTGATATATCCTACAATCCACAAGAAAGAAGTATTCGACTCAAAATTTTAGTAGTGCCTAAGGTGAGAAATGTGTATTAAGCATTATCCTTTCAGAAAGGAGTAGGAGATGTGTAATATTCTGACCATCCAGAGAAACTATAGGAAAGAAAGAATGGGAGATTCCATTTTAGTTACTTTCTTAGAATGAAGTTGGTGTACTAGGTATTGTAAGTTTCCCACAGGTTTTGTGACCTTATTTACAGTCCTTGTCTTTGGATGGAAGAGAAGTTTAGGGTCTAGGTTAATTTCAGTGCAGGACAGTTTGCTTTACATGAGTGGTACAAATTCAGAAACTGCTTGTTTTACTTTACTGTAGGTTGTGATAAACATCACGACCAAATGCAGTGTGGAGGAAAGTGTGCGGCTCACAGGTATCCAGCCAGCAGTCATCACTGAGAAGTCAGGGGAGGCACTCAAGGCCAAAACTGTGGAGGAAGGCAGGCTCATTACTGGCTGGTGTTCTCGCTCATTCTCAGCTAGTTGACTTATACAACTCAGGCCATCCCTTGAGGGGTGGTGCTGCTTTCTCAGAGGACTGGGCCCTCCCACCTCAATGCTGAATGCCCACAGTCGCTCTAACTGAGGCAGTTCTTCAGTTGAGGGCTCCTCTTCCCTGATTCTGTGTCAGATTAACATTGAAAACGAGCCATCAAACACTGCTAAAGCCAGTGTGTCCGTGTGCTGAAGAAGTGAGAATTGTCGTCAGTGAAGCCTGCTCTGGTTTATAAAGTGGACTGTGCTCTGCTTCTGAGGTGCTAACATGGCTAGCTTGCTGTTTTCCGGTTGCTTTCGGAGGGTGAATTACAACACAGCACCCCCGCTTTGAATATTTAAATCACAAACCTTTTAGGCCCTGTTTTTTTTTTTTAATTGAGAATAGATTTTTTTCATATAATATATTCTGATTAGAGTTTTTCTTTATTTTTTTTTGTGATTAGAGTTTTTCTAACCCCCAACTCCTCCTAGATTCTTCACCATCTGCCCAAATCCACACCTTTTTTTCTCATGAGAAAACAAATAGGCAACTTAAAAAAAAAGAACTAAACCAGAATAAGACAGAACAAAGAAATAGAAAAAAAGGCAGAGAAAAAGCCTAAGAGACACTCATGCAGAGACACAAAGATTTACACACACAGTAATCCCATAAAAACATCAAACCAGAAACCCTAACATAAAAGCAAAAGCTTGTAAGGTATAAACAATGCCAAGACAAAGCATTGTGAGACAAAAAATTCTCCAAAAATACCATTGAGTTTATTTGTTTTTTTGCCATCTACTGCTGGTCATAAGGCCTGCTTTGAAGTGTGGTTTGTATACTCAGTGACACTATGTTGGAGAAAACTTATTTTTCTTTGGTAAGTGGTTATCAGTTGGAGATAGTTTCTAGGTTAATGCTGGTACCTCATCTGGCTTAGACCTTTGCTGGCCCTGTATATCCTGCTACAGTGTCTGTGAGTTCATATGTGTGTCAGGCCTGTTGTGTCTCGAAGGCCTTATGTTCTTGGTGTTTTTCATCCCCACTGGGTCTTAGAATCTTTTCATTCTCATTTTTGCAGAGTTAGGACCCTGTTTTACATTTAGTGATTTTTTTTTTTGATGTAGTTGATTTAATTGAGAAATTGATGTCTTTTTAGGGCAGAATGAGTCAGGATATATAGATATTTATGGAAAAAAGATTAACATAGTAAATATAGAAAAAAAGGAGAATAGCCGGGCGGTGGTGGCGCACGCCTTTAATCCCAGCACTCGGGAGGCAGAGGCAGGCGGATCTCTCTGAGTTCGAGACCAGCCTGGTCTACAAGAGCTAGTTCCAGGACAGGCTCCAAAGCTACAGAGAAACCCTGTCTCGAAAAACCAAAAAAAAAAAAAGAAAAAAAAAAGGAGAATAATTTGAAAAACTAATTATTTTCAACTTTTAAAAAGACAAATTAGAGCTCTAAGGTTTTGTTTTTGTTAAACATAGAAAACCAGATAATTGGTGTGCTTTTCTGTTTGACTCTCAATTTTAAAAGAGTCTAATTGATGTGTTGTTTATATTGCTCACTAAACACAGTGTTTGGATGGTGGAGAGGGAGCTGAGGATGCATGTGATGTGCTCCTAAAACAATTACAGTGCAGGGCTGCCAATGGTGATGTCACCCTCAACAGAGAAAGAACGCTTAAAGACTCAGTGAAATAATCACGGGGAACGGAGGATGGGGGAGAGGGGACGTTTGTGGAAAATTGGAAGCAGTGTTAAGATTCCTACTGTGTTCCTCTGTTGCTTTAAATGCTGTTTACAAGATTTAATGATTTATAATTTGCAAATTGTATTTATTCTCAGGGGAAGAGAGAACACTGTTTACAGGGGGAGTAGCAGTTGCTCTTTGTTACAGCAGCTGCACACTGGGACTGAAATAGAGAAAATAATGCTGGTTTCTTTCCATACTGTGCTTGCCTGGATATGGCCGCATGGTGTGACAGTGAAACTCAACTGTGGATTAATACTGCTCACACATTAGTGCTGTCTTACTGGGAAAACAAGGAACACAAAACCAACCAAACCCACAAAGCTTTCTCACAGGTGGGAAGAGGTTAATTTAAAATTTAAAGCTGGTTTTCTGCTTGTGTGGTGGTACAGGAGGCCAAAACAACCCTGAGTAGCCTGGGCTCTATGGTGTGACCTGCCAGACAGTGAACCACCCTGCTTTTCTGAATGCCAGAGGCCCTCTCTGTCAGCTGTCCACAGCCTGTTGGGTGTGTCTCTACTGGATTTGGAGCTCACATAAGAAAAGATGATGTTGCCTGGTCGTTCTTTTTTGGCAGTGAGGAAACCGTGCCATCCTTTGGGGTAGCCCACAAAGGAGAAGAGTGGTACCGAGTCTGAGCACTAGGTGAGTTAGGCCTTGAGCTGAATTGTGTTTTTGTACATTTTCTGTCATAGACAAGTGTATCAGTATCTATAATAATTTCTAGGTAGCAATAATAACAGGCAGATATAGGGATGTGCATGCTTCCTAAATGTATCTCATCAAGTTCTTTGTCTGTCTTAGGTCTTAGCCCTATTTAGCTCAGGCTCCCTTAGTTCTTGTTTCTTGTTATTCATGAACTGATTAACAATAGCCATTTGTGTTCTCCAAATTCCTTATACATTCTTGTACACAAATACCTGAAATAATTAAAAAAAATTTTTCTGCGGGACAAGCATTCTGGTTCATTAATTCATTTATTCATGCGTGTGTGTGTGGAGGTGGGAGAACAGGGTGTGTGGTGATGTGTACTGGCTAGAAAAGGACTTTGGGTGTCTTCCTCCATCACTTCCCACTTCCTGCTCTAGGGCAGGGCTTCTCTCTGGTCTGGGACTCACATTTTCTCTGCAAGGCTAGAAGCCAGCAAACCCCAGGGATCTTCCTGACTCTTATCCCCTTGGAGTTGGGCTCCACGGCTTGTGGATTGCCTAGCTTGTTATGTGGGTGTTGGGATCTGAACTCTGGTCCTCACGATTGTTCAGCAAGCACTGTAGCCCAAAAGTATTCCATTTCTTAATATAGATATCTGTGGATAAAATGTCTATCGGGGAGAGTGAGGATGTAAAGAATCTGTCCCCATCTAGAGTGACCTCGAGTTAAAAGCTTACATTATTTTTACTGTATTTTCCCAAGTAGACTAATTAATCTAATGCTCCTCATTTCTTGAGCTTTGTTCCCTGGACTGTGATTCTTACTGTGTGTTTTTATATGACCATCATGGTCCTTACCACTTTATTTTTTTAGTTAAAATTTAAGTCCATGAACTCAGAGTACCTTGGTTATATTATTTTCTAGCTCTGTGACCCTTGGGTATGTTATTATTAACCTGTTTTCGTCACATTGTACTAGTATCTTTTTGGGGAGAGAGGTGTACCAAACTTTCTGTTTGAGCATCTAATTCTTTTGAAAAACTGTCGTTTATAATTTAAGAATGCTGTTTACAAACAGATGTATGAAAATTGTTCTGCTTTTCCTGTATCCCCACTTAAAGATTGTCCATAAATAATTGCCATTAATTATAGCTATACTTGTTGCAAATAATTTGGACAATGGGCCCTGGTTGCCCTACCATTCAGTTTTTTTTCTGCTAAGGAACTACCTCTTTGAAAGCTGACACTTGTCAAGCAACTGTTGACATTTGTCTCTATGCCTTGGTATGGTTCATTTTGATCTTTTTTCATGTAAAACTTCAAAGAACATGAATAGAACTGGACTTTTATCGGTGAAGTTAAAAACTAAGTAATGCAACTTAAAATAATAAAGATACTTTTTCATATTTTCTCATTGTAGACTATATAGAGAACCAGGAGAACTGCCTCTAAACTATCAGAGCAGTGTTCTCTAGTGTAACATTCAGAGGGCCAAGAGTGGAATTATTTATTTCTTTAAGAATGAGGAAACAGACTTTTGTCAGCCCTTGCTCCATTATAGTTTCTCCCTCAAACTGTTTCATTGTTTATTAATTGATCCACTTTGTTGATTTTTCTACAAAGTATCCAATTTAGTACTTTTTAAAGCATTTATTTTATGTATATGGGTAATTTATCTGCATGTATATCTGCATACCAGAAGAGGGCATCAAAACAGTTGTTGTAAGCTGCCATGTGGGCACTGGGAATTGAACTCAGGACCTTTGGAAGAGCAGTGGCTCTTAACCACTGAGCCATCTCTCCAGTCTTGAAAAACCAAGACAAACAAGAAACTTGTTTTCCTATTTTACTATTCTATATAAAATTTAATATGAAAGGTATAATTAGCATTATATGTTGGTTTAAGTCACCATTCAGTAAGAGAAATAGAGACATGCCACATATACAAGTGAAAGACCCCATAGTCCCGTGAACCTCACTGCTGTCTTTTGCCCAAGGTGTTGGAAGTATTTGGATAGTTTGCTGGTTGCCTCAAAGGAGGTTAGGATAGTGTTTTCTCTGGTGGGAGTAAGTTGCCATGCTTCAGAGAACACTTGTAGCTTCATCAGACCTTATTGGCTCATCTCCTCCTGTCCTAAGCAGTGCAGATCTTCATGTTATGTCAATTGCTGATATGACCTCCAGTAATGTTTCTGTTTGTTTGAGGTGTGATCTCCTGGGGATTAACAAGATGCCTGTTTTGTTTTAAGTTCCTTCCTTTGCATTGGTTGTTATAGAACTCTAAACTGTGTTTTAGTATAGTAGTTATTCTCATCACGGTGATGAAAGTAACCTGAAAGAACAAACTTAGGATGGAAGGATCTGTTCTCACTTTTGGTTTCTTTAGTCCATCAAGTTCAGGAGGGCATTATGGAGCAGAGCAGTTCACATCATGATGGCTAGAAAGGGGACAGGAAAGAAAAGAGGCTAGGGATGAGATCTCTTCTAGACCTGTCAGCAGTGATTCCCTTGTCCAGCTGTGTCCTCCCACAAAGCTTCCATGTCGGCTATTATGAACTGGTTATCAAGTGTTCAACACTTCATATTCATGCCAGAACAGTCTACATGTGTCTCTATAAGACTATGGCATCTCATAATGCAAAATACATTTGGTTCATTTCTAAGACCTGCCAGTCTTAACAATTCCAACATAGTTTGACAGTCAAAATCCACAGGCTCCTGTGAAACTGTGAAACTCAAGGCAGATTCTTTACCCTAAGTTCTTGTTAAAATAAAAAAGCAACTTGTAGACTTCCAATACATAGCAGCAGGGGGTAAACATTTTTATCCCAAAAGGGCAGAATAGAATACAAGGAAGGGTTGGGCTAAAGTAAGACCCAAACCAAGGAAGACAGTATTGTGCTTTATGACATTGTGTAAAAGCTCAGTGTATGGCAGCCAGAGTGCACAGTGGCATAGGACGAGCTCACCCCAGTGGCCTTGCTGTCTGTAGCAACTTGTCCTCTCTGCTAGACTCAGCCTCATTTGCTGAGTATAGCTCTCCTTGGCTGCTGTCTACTTCCTGGCATCACCAATACCCAGGCTCTTTTGTATAGCTTTGATTTTACCCTCTCAGCTTCACACACTGTTCATTTATACTTTGCCTCCTGAGATCTTGACTTGGCTATCTATTGCCTGGAGTCCTAGACTTTTCTTGTATGTGTCTGTGTCGGGGGGTTCCCCTTTGTATGCTGTGAATATGTTTTATTACCATTGGTTAATGTAAGAAGCTGCTTTGGCCTATGGCAGGGCAGAATGTAGCCAGGTGGGAAATCTGAGCAGAGATCTATAGAAAGAGTAGGTGGAGTCAGGGAGACACCACGTAGCTGCCAAAGGAGAAAGGTGCCGGAACGTTACACGTAGGCCACAGCCTTGAAGTGATACATAGAATAATAGAAATGGGTTAATTTAAGATATAAAAGCTAGCTAGAAATACACCTGAGTCATTGCCCAAACAGTGTTGTAATTAATATAGTTTCTGTGTGATTATTTGGGTTTCAGTGGCTGGGAAACATAAGAGCAGTCTCTCTTTCTCTCTCTCTCTCTCTCTCTCTCTCTCTCTCTCTCTCTCTCTCTCTCTCTCTCCCTCTCGTGTGTGCACATGTCTGTGGGCATACTGTGTGCACATGCTTATGCAGGTGTTTTGCCTGCATATGTGTTAGTATACCCTGCATGTGCCTGGAACCCAAGGAGGCTAGAAGAAGGCATTGGATCCCCTGGAACTGGAGTTACAGATGGTTGTGAGCTGCCATGTAGGTGCTAAGAATTAAGACTGGGTTATATATAAGAGCAGCTAGTTTTCTTACCTGCTGAGCTATCTCTCCAATTCCCCCTTGAAATCTTATAAGTCTCCACGACCCCATAACTATTCTCTTTGTCATGCTTGGCAAACCTATATGATGGGGATGACAACATGGTTAGCTGCCAGTGATATAGGTGGGTCCCATGGGCCATGGTAGCAGTGGTATCTGAGTTCCTAGATGACTGGGCTCAAGAGATAAATCCTGAACTATTTCCTAGGTATCCTTGTGTGAGCAATGTACTCTAGATCATGGGTAATTCCTGAGAGACCCTCATCACACACTTTCTTTTGTCCCATGCAGAGCTCTTGACTTTGTTACTTATTATTTTGAAACAGTGTCTAACTATAATGACCCAGACAGTCATATCTGGACAGGTGTCTTTGTTTTGTTTTGGTATTGGCCTACATGGTGATTGAATACTGAGCCTTTTGTGTGCTAGCTTAACTATCAAGGTTCATCCTCAGCTTTTGACTTATTTTGAACGGCACTAATCTCTTCAGAAGCCATATGTGTTCTACAGTTTCAACTTCACACAGATTTTAGATTTGCTTTTTGCACCCAATTTTCATTTTAAACTTAGATGAAAATAGTTAGCAGTGGTCATGTCTTAGTGCTTAATGTTAATGGCAGACTTAATGTTTCAATAACTTAACGTTTTCTCAGCTAAATGAATGATGTCAGCTTCCCACAAGTTTCCATGGGTATAATATGAGCAATTCCTTACCAGAGGATTATATGCTCAGCTTCTAGGTCAGTCCTCAGAAGCATCTTTCTTCACATGCAGAACCTCATCAGCCTGGCCTTCAGTGGCATCCTAGTCTTCTGAGCTTCTACCAGAATCACCCATTAAAAGCACTATAGCATCCCACAGTTGCTCTCTGAATTTTTTCCTGCAAACCAGTTCCTTCCCTCCCTTCTTATTTAAAGATAGGGTAGCCTTGGCTATGTAGCCTCAGCTGGCCTGGAACTTACTATGTAGACTAAACTGGCCTGGAATTCTACCTCCCAAGTGGGATTAAAGACACACCCCACCTACTTGTTTTACATACATAGAGACCCAAATGCTTGCTAAGGCATGCTGTTTGTTTTTGATAGTGGATGGAAAATCTAAGACTATTTTAATTCAAGAGGATGCCCCTCCCTTCTTTTTTGTTTGTTTTGAGATTAGATTGCTTCTTGTTTTTTTAAATGTAGCTAATTTATTTATGTATGTAGACTATAGGAAGTAGAAATATCTGGAAAATCTTACTGCCACTGTTATCTACCTGTCTCATTTGTCTTTAGTTACTTACTGTATGTGCTCATAGACTACTTTTAATCTTCAGGAAAATTATAGTCCATCAAAATTACTTGTATATTTGAAATCTCATGTATTATTTTTTCCCTTGTTGATGTGTATAATTGTATGCAGAATTTCTTATATCTTATTTGTATATGTATTTTTATGCATTTATGTAATTCCCCCATTGTTTTCTGTGACAGGAATCAGTTCTACCTAGTCCTTCTATCTTGGTGTAAGCAAATAATGGAACAGTGAAAAACTGGCTCTAACCTACTAGTGAGGCAGCTTATTTTATTTTCCAGTATTGGAGATGTTGATAATTGTGGCAGGGAAGCCCATAAAGCTAAATTAAACAAAGCCACATAAGGCTTTGTGTCAAGGTAGAGAACCACACAGAGAGAGCCACACTTTTACCCATGTGAAATGGTACCTATGGGGGGGGGGAACACCATGGTGAACAATAAAGTAAGACTTATGTCTGCTGTGGAGTGTTGTTCCTCTTAACTGGGAAGGAAAACGTGTGTGTGTGTGTGTGTGTGTGTGTGTGTGTGTGTGTGTGTGTGTGTGTGTGACCTTTTGTTTTCATGCAAACCAACCGTAGAGTAAATGTTTCCACGTGGCTAGAGACATTGAGAGAACTGCAGAATTATGTCATTAAAAGTCTCAGATGGCTTTATGTGCATATGTAGAGCTGTATCAATCACATGACACCAAGTTGGTTTTGAAAGAAAGTAAAAACAATAATTTTGTTTTTGAAAAACCAGATGCATCCTGGGTTTAAAAAAATAACTTGTTAAAATAATTTTCTAGTCTGTTTTTAAAAGTTTTTTGGAGGTGGTGTGCAGAACCGTGGTCTTCCTGTGCCCTGATGGTATGGGTGGTGCAGTAGGCCAGGCCAGCAGCAGAAGGTGGGGTTGGACTGCCTCTGTCCTTCCTCAGAGTCAACAGCACCAGACTGTCTACACTCGCAAATTTTAGTCTGTAGGTTCCAAAGCTTTTGTTTGAAGTTCTTGGTTTGTCTGGCTTTGTTTCTTTGTCCTACAAAATCCTGTTATAGTTTTTTAGTTGTGTCTAATGAAGGTAAATGGGCTAACACTGCACTTGAAAGGCCAGGTTTATATCTATTCTGTATGTGCACATGCACACATAAATACAAGAAAAATAAGTGGTATAAACCTTTGTTATTTTCTATAGCAACAACTTTAATGGGCTCCATATATTGTTTATTATGTTTAAAGTCCTGTTTGAAAGTACGTATTTACCAGTTAATTAAAAAATTCTCCATGAGGCTGATGAGTTCATGAATTAAAAAGGTGATGAAACAGTAGCAGGAGTAACAGAAAATTTAGATTGCATAAAAAAGACTTTTTAAAGGGAAGACTTTATAAATATGAATGTAAATACAGACACACATTTGTTCAGTGTGATGGCTAATATTGTCAACTTTGATAGGATGTAAAATTTGAGACCACCCTGGGCACATCTGTGGGGGTGATTTTAGATTAAGTTGAGGAAGGAAGGACCACCCTAAGTATTGACAAACCTGCTTTCAAGGGCTGGGGTCTTGGCCCAGTGAAAGGAGAAAGGGGGTTGAGCTGTAGTATTCACCTTTCTCTGCTTCCTGGCTGTGGATGCAATATGACTACCTAAGCTGCCTTACTCCTGCTCCATGATTTCCCTGCCATGATGTCTGTAAATCGTGAGCCAAGATAAACCATCTTAGGTTGCTTTTATCACAACAGTGAAAAAATTAACTAATACATTTGATGTTTGGTTTTGAGATAATTTTATCACTTCCAAGAATAACTTTAATCCTAGAGGCTAGCAGAAGAGGCCTCTCTGTAGCCGTGAAAGAATCTGTAGGTGCGTAGACACTTCAGGTGTGGTAGAAGTAGTACCCATAAATTGAAGACTAGCGGGCCTGGGACCCCTGCCATTTCTGTGAACATTTTTATGAATATAATTTATTACTTTCTTAGGTATTTTTGCAATGATAATCTGAGGTCATTAAGAAAAGAATATTCAGTATTTATTTGGTTTGTCATAAGGCAGGACAAGTTACACAACATTCTCAAGTACTGAAGTAAAACTAACTGCCAAAAGAATTAACTTGGGCATCTGTAAAGCCCTGTAATCTGGATCAGTACATGAACCACAACCCTCAGAAAGCTATTTATTATTTTTCATAGCTACAAAGATTGAAAATGAACTAGACACAATCACAGACTTCTAAGTAAATATACTTGTAACTCCTGGTAGTGGAAGGAGACCAGAGACAGGAAAAGGAGCAAGGTGACTATTGCAAAGTAGGGCATGGGGAAACCAAGGTCAAGTACCTGGGGCTGGGTACTTGAAGAGTGGGAGGATTGGATGCAAGACTTAGGGAAACATTGTAAAAGAAGTGATTTGCTGGATATAAATGGATATAAGAAATGAGGGACTAAGTAAAAGAGTGATCTAGACTTTGCAGTTTTTTTTGGTCCAGCAGTGCGTTCATTACTACTGCAGAAGCGGGCACTGTGTGTTGTGCAAGGAGGAAAACTGGCTTTGTTATGGAGTGCTGACTTGAGTTGGCAAGAGACCTGGCAGGAGCTTGGATGTACAGGCCTGGAGCTCTGAGTGGTTCTTTTCAGCAGATCCCCAAGCAAGCAAAGACAGGCATGCTTCCATTGTTGCCCTGGTAAATGCTGAATAATTACTGCTTGGTTTGTAGTTCTTTTGAATTTTGTGGGATGACTGCATTTGCTTGGAAATAAACTTTGTTCGGATACCTAGTTTTTACTTACAAAGAGTAAAAAGACATGTTCGTGCACTCTTAGTGAGAGGAGAAACAGAAGCTAGCTGTGATCACTGTGCCTGCATGGTCTGTGGAAATGGTACACCAACTCACCATTCTGCTGTACTGTGCAGTACTTACTCCCATGGAGTGTTAAAAGTACAAGTATATTAATAATTACCATCAACCTCATGAAAAGTTCCCACCATATTTGTCTTGTGGCTTTGCATTTCTTCTACGAAGAGATGACTTGCTCATGACTGCCAGGCTACAAAAAGGATATGCCGTTTCCTGCTCTCATTGTGATAGCTCTCTTGCTGTGTCTTTGAATGTTTTGCTTAGACAAATATTTCAAGTTTATAGCTGAGCATTGTGGAATGCTGTTTGGACAGCACAATGCTATGGCTCTGTTTCTCTGAGTTGGTTTCTGATGGCAGCAGGAACTTTGGAGTGGCTAACATGTTAGTCTTTTCAGTAGATCACACTGTTTACTGAAATGACTGCTTAATAATGGCAGAGACTGTCGCCGAAAGCCTGAGAGTCAGTGGTTAGGAGGTAGACATAGTGGAGCAGCATAGATGATTTGGATTAGTACCATTTTTGTTTCCTGTCTCTAATAACTACTCTGCTAATTGATGAGCACCCTACTTATTAATTAGTGAGTGAGGCATTTTTCTCTATCTAAATAAAGAACTCATAAAAATAAGTTTTCTTTTTCCAGTCTGGATATAGTCAACTGAATTCCTATAACCAAGGAGATGTTTTTACAAACCTAAGCATATGTTTTTCTAATCAGGAATGTTGACTCATAGACCTCTTTCAGCTATCCCTTCCCTGAGCGTGTTGCAGAAAAAGCAGCTGAGCTGCAGGGGAGTGTACTGTACTGACTAAGTTTTATTTCTAGAGTTGGAGAGGTGCCTGTCTTTCAAAGTGCTTGAGCCTAAAGGCTTCTGGAAAAGAATACTTTCTCAGACATGACATGACTTATTCAATTTCTGATGATGATTTTTTGGTTCTAGAGCAAAACTAATTTGCTGTTCCATTTGTGCTCTGTGGACATAATTATGAAGCGGTTCATTTGTTGCTGATGTTCTTTTAGGATAAATGATTTCTCAGAAGTTTGAGATGGTATCAACTATTCCTTTGGAAAATACTCTTTTCTCACTAAATTATCACTTTTATCTTTGCTTTTTTTTCTTCCTCTCACCTTCTAATCAACACATTTCTATAATTTCCTCAGAGTATCTGCCCTCCCTGCACACAGTATAAAGAAGAACTTACTGATTTAAACTACTGATTCTCTTTCACTTTCAGGCTGAATTTGCATTGGAATTTTTAAACAGTTCAATCCCAATGAAAGTTTTAAAAATTAACATAAAACTGGCCTGTGTGTCTCTGTGGGGGGGGTATGGAGGAGGATAATTTTTAGGTGGTTTTTCTACTTCTATCATGTGAGTTTTGGAATTTAACTCAAGTTTTTAAGGCTTGGCATCAAGCAACCTTTCCCACTAAGGCAGTTGCTGGAGCAAAGTGTTTTTAAAATTTCTTTTCCTGTTTCTTCTTTTGAAAAAAGGGGCTATCTCCATTTTTGGACCTTTGTAGGCATTGCACAATGAAATAACCTGTGGTTAAGAATGTGTTCATGATTAAATAATGATGAGAGCACAGTCTACTAGAAAGTATGGCTGAGGCTTGCAGAGTGTGCTTGAACAGTGCTTTCCATTGCTGTATCAGAGGAGAGCTCAGAGCTGCCTTGGTCCAGTTCTAATGACTGAAGTCCAAGTTAGGTCTGCACCATCTGCTGCGGACTCCTTCATGCTAGCTTGTCTGCTTGCCAGTTTGAATCACCACATTCGAAATGCCAGTGATAGAATTTGGTCTAATGAATATTTAGTGTCAACCATTCTTGACATGGGCTAGGCCAGTCTCCTATAGTGTTTTCTTTTCCTGTAGTAACCATAACCTTTATCGGCTTGAATGTAGAATGCTTACTATATATCAGAAACTGACAAATACTATAGACAAACAATTCCGTTTCCTCTACTTCACAGAAGAATATTTTAGTATTGTCTCTGTCATCAATCTGACAGTAGAGGCAGGGTTCCAGCTCCCGTGTCTGTGCCCTTAACTCCAGTGTGGTAGCTGCTGTGGTTAGACTGATTGTTTTACCAGCCTGGACCTTATTGACCTAGCATTTGATTCTAATCCTATAGTATCAAATCTACATCATAGAGTTTGCTTTCTTTATGTCAGTGGGTCTTCTTTGTTGTTGCTGTCTACATATGTAGTGACCTCTGCTAGAAACTAGGTTAAATGTCAACATTTCTGTGTTGGGAGTGGTGGCTCTCTCCAAGACTGCGATATCTTAAAAAACTCAAGGGAAAATTTTATGTAATTCTATGCACATTTGTATACTTGTGCATGTCCATGAGCACACAGAGACATGCAGCACTCCCCACCCCCCAATGTATTGGTTGTGCTTTTCTCTCCCCAGGAGAAGTACCAAGTCAAGTCCTCATGGAATATTCTGCAAGTCAGTGTACTAGTCTATGATTTTGAAGATTGAGAGAATGAACTATCAGACAATTTTTCTGATGAGAGCTTTTTACTCTTTCTGATTTCAGTTAACAATTTAACTAGTTTTTTGTTTGTTTGTTTGTTTAAACAACAGGCATTAGATTGTTTTCATATTTCTTGTTTAAAAAGGATAAAAGGGGCTGAAGATATCTTTAGCTATTACGAACACTTCTTACTCTTTGCAGCACTATAGTTTCATTGTTGTAGTGCAGGTTTCTTACTGTTTCTCTTGCTAATCTCGTCTACACTGGTCTCCCAAAGGACTGTTCTTGAGATACAGCTCTGCTCCATTACCTCTTAAACCTAAGGTGTGTTAGTGGTTTCTTAATTTCTTGTTTGGTGTTGACTCTTTAGAAGAGCATTCCATACGCTGAACACTTTTCTTACTTTGTTCTCCAAGCCTGCACTTTAATAGATTATAGCTTATGATTGATTCCTTAACAAATTAATATTTATTAGTAATACAGGTCTTGTGGAAGTAAAGTGTTAAATATAGGTTTTAAGTTTGTAAAGCTTGCAGGTAAAGTTTAACGCTGTCATCATACTGTGTGCCAGTCAAGGAATTTTAAAGAAACACTGGGTTGGGGTGGTATTTATCACACACTCTGGAGGAAGGGACTGTTGTTTACAGTTTTAGAGGGAGCTAAGAGGGGTGGCTGTTGGGAGTGGAGCAGATGTAGGCCCATCTGGCTCAGAATACGGTTTTTAAAAGCACCACTATATTGCTTCCCTAATGAGTTGACAGACTGAAAAAGGAAAGGGAGGCCGGAATCCTACAAGCAGAGCTTTAACCTTCATTCCTTTCCCTGCCAAGGTTTCGGGTCCTTTGTATTTTGTAGTTTTGGCAGATAGTTTGTGAACTTGGCTGAACTTTGAGACAGAAGTATTTGAATATTTGAAGTAGGGAAGAGTTGAAGGTCATTGGACCAGGAGAAGTTCAGCCTTTCCTTCTGCATCCCATCAGCTAGGTGCCTCTTCATGACTGTGCCAGGGACTTAAGAGACAAGGGAAAGCATCTGCACACATTTTTTCATTGTGAGAATTTATTAAATACACAAACAGAACACTGCTTTGGTCAGCCATCTGCTGGAAGCCAGAAAAGAATTTATTAAAATAAATTTTTAGTTGTTTCAGAAAACTGTTAGTGTCCTGTTTATGCATTGTTAATTGCTTGAGAAGAAAAAAATTCTGTTTTTTGGTTCCTTTTTTTTGTACTCGAAACTTAAATTGCCATTTCTTAGAATTCTGTTTTTAGCGAGGCAATCTATAAATGTTAACCAAGTGAAGTCCAGATGTCTGGTCATAATATATAATTGCTTTAGTTAACTCTTAAGATTCTTAGGGAAAGAAAATGCATAACTAAAGTATTTTGGGAAAGAATTGCTTTTGTCACTAGCAGGATTTTACATGATAAAGCATATCATATATATTGCAGCTCTTTATAACTCTATAAGTGCTTATTGAAGCTACTGTGTGTGTCAGACTCTGAATGACTTCTTTGTCCCAGTACTGTCATAGGTACCCAGGATGCATTCATGAATAAAACAAAGTTCTCTTTTGCCACAAATCCTCATTCTATCAGCAGGAACAGAATAATAAACAGTCAACATGACGTAGACATAACAATACATGAAGTGATAATGTGTTGTAAAAGACAAAAAACAAGTGATGCTGAGGGGAGGCAGGCTGTGCTGTTAAGGATCAGGTGGTTAAGGCAGGATTGTTGGTAGTTGCTCAAAGATTTGACAGGCGTGAGGGCAGCTATGTGACCTCCTATTGTTATCAGTGTCCTTCAATTTGTGTATAGAGCTTAATTTGTGTTCCTAGTTATAAGACATTTATGTATTGTCTTTTCATCTCAGCTTTCCCTATACAAAATGGTCTGGTTTAAGGATCTATATTACCTTAGATGGAACTTGATTATAACTTCAGTTAAATATAATTGATAAATTTGAACTTATTGTTAAAATATCAATTTTAAAAGATAATGTATTACTATAGTAATGGAACTGATAATTAAGTGTTATACTTTCAAGTTAGCTTATTATTCTTCTAAATAATTTTATTTTAAAATGCTTTTGCTGGTCCTAAGGTTTTGAGAAACTCTTCATTCTTCTGAAAGATATCATTTTCAAGGTAGCAGGTAGCACTTCCAAGGGTAATAGAAAATGAAGGCTGTAACAGGAGGGCCTGCTAGTTGGGGTTTATGTCCTGCCCAGTTGCAGAAATGAGCTCTAGATGCTGGTCCTTCCCCCAGGGCTTCACACCCTGTCCTCCCTGAGCCCTGCTGTTCTTGGGTCTCCACTCCATGTTTGCTCTCTGCCTCTCGTCATTGCTCTTCTGTGTCTGCTCCCAGTCAATGTCCTTGCCTGTTTCTGCTCTCCCCATGCTGGAGATTGGCCCCAGGACATGTTTGGTAAGTGCTCATGTCACTAAGCCACAACTCTAGCCCCTACCTCCATTTCTCACTTGCCTTTTTTCTTCCCTGTGTGTTCCAAGTTTCTCTTTTTATAGACTATAGTCATTGGGTTAGGAGTTGTTTTAATCTAATAAAAATCCATCTTAATTTAGTTACATATGCAAAGACCCTGCTTATGTATGTATTCATATTCATAGGTTCTGCCCCTTAGGGCCGGGTGTTACTGGATGTGGATAGCTGGCACAGTGATTGGGGAGTGGAAACGGGAGCATAAGTGAGAGGAAAGCATAGCCACATCATGACTGTTAGATTCAGGCTCTGTCGGAAGATTTGTTTTAGGTTGTAGGTGTGAAGCTGAGATGTGGGGTTGACTCTTCTGCTTCTGTGTATGTAGAGTTGATAATCCCACAGGGTCACCTTCAATACATTGAAGTCATTTTAGAAGTTTACTGGCGTTATCAGCATGTCACAACTATTTGAATGTTGTGGCAATTATTTTTTTAATTGTGCTTTTCCTTTTTATATTAACTGTTCATTTAAAACACAGTGTATGTTCAGTGTTTTACAGTAGTCACGGAGGTCTTCTATATGGTAAGTGGACTTGTAGTTACCATCTACTTCAGATTTAATGATGGATGCTAGCTCTGTTAGTTGTGAGAAGGTGATGAGATACATTGAATCTGTAAGATTATGATGGTTGGCAGGATCTTTGTGGTTTTGAGGTTCTTTTCAGTTGCTAAGAGCTTCTCTTAAAATAGTTAAATAAGCCATGTTTACATTAGAATGAGGTGTTCACATTGTCTGCTGATAGATTGACTGGACTTTGTGCTAAGTTATTGTCCTCCTGCACCCCTTTCCCCAAAGAAAACCCTCACTGTGTGCTTCATGTGCCTTTAGTCACTTGGATTTGCAGACAGGATGATCAGAGGGTGATACATTCATTTTGGTGGCATTTGCCTTTAGTATTTTGAAGTCAAAACAATATATTGTGCCTGCAGTATAGGGCTCTGTTAGGTTCATTGCTTGGTAGTAGGTGATTTTAGGTTTTGTAAACACTCTCAACAGCATTGTACGGAGAAAGTATTATAATAACGGCCAAAGGTAGTAAATACTTAATTTTCAAATTAGAAAAAATCAAGAAAATTAGATTTCTTTAGATCAGAGGTCAGTTGTACAGTCAATGGTTATTCCAAAAATTATTATCCTGCTGGAGCCTCAATATGCTGTAATTAGTTAAGATGAGATCATTATTGATTAGACTAGACCCTGAATCCAACAAGACACCTTTGGAAGAAAATAATGTAGAGATATGAGCCAAGGAGGTGGTGATGTCAAGTCATAGAGAAAGACTAGAGTTAGGCTTCCACAAGCTGAAGAATGCCAAGAATTGTTTGAAGCCCCTGGAGTAAAGAGAGGGGCATGGGGCATTTCTTTCTCTCGAGCCTCCAGAACTCAATCCTCCGACACCTTGACTTCCTTCCTTCCATCCATACAGTAATCACAGTTGTGTGGCCCTTGGACTCCAAGGCTTACTCTCAACAGAAGTGGCTACTTGCTTCTTTCAGGGCTTTGCTGGCAGCTGAGAGTCACTCTTGTATTTGTTTTTCTTTTTTCTTTTTTTTTTTTTTTTTTGAGACAGGGTTTCTCTGTAATTTTTGGTACCTGTCCTGGAACTAGCTCTTGTAGACCAGGCCGGTCTCGAACTCACAAAGATCCGCCTGCCTCTGCCTCCCGAGTGCTGGGATTAAAGGCGTGAGCCACCACCGCCCGGCTACTCTTGTATTTGGTAGTGGGTGGCTTGCACATTGCTGTTGACATCTGTGTGTTCTGACAGGCACGCTTCCAGGTTCTCATTGTTTTGTTTGCATGCTGGAAGAACAGGGAACTTAGTGCCGTGCTCTTGGCATTCCCAGACCTAGAAACGTGCCCCACCGAGGGTGTAATTTTAAACTGAACATAACTGTGATAGAGACATTTTAGTTAATGCAGCAACTAGCTATAGAGATCAACTGGTATAGCATAACAGTTTTTTAGTTCTCTTGACCATGTCCTTGGCTAATCTGTCCAGGCAGGCAGCTCCATTTCACCTGGCACAGGAACCTAGACCTGTCTTGTGGCTTAACCATGCCCTAGAGCCCTCCCAGAGTCTGCTGGTTTGTCTTTCTGTCTGGCAGTGGGTGGGAAGTGTATGGAGTGGAGTGTGGACCATTTCATACCAGTTCTGGAAATAGCATGTATGTTCCAGCCATAGTTTGTTGGTCAGGACCAGTTGTATGGTTTTAGTTTCGTTCCAAGAGAAGTTAAGAAATACAACTGCTAAGTATATTCAGGATTTAAAAATCGAATTGTTAAAAATTTAGGTACTTTATGACAGAACAGCACATTGTATTTTTTGTGCATTCATATAAAAATCTATTTTGCATCATATAGTATTGTAATTTTGGAAGCAAAAATTATTTTTCCTGTGTATATTCTAATTGTTTCTTACAGTCTTCTGTGTTAATTTGAGTAATGACATTTTATGATTTATTGTCCTATAAGAATGAGAATTTCTCTCTATAACTTAGGATTGAAAGTGTGAGTTCAGAAGAAAACCCCTTAGAAAATCATATTGCCTTTATAAATCATAGTGAAAATGAAGACTTGGCTTTAAAATTTTTAATGTAAGGTTTTACAGTGCCTGTAATTTCATGTCTCTGTAGAGATTCTGTACATGTTACTTTATTTGTAGTCTGAGCTACCAAATGCTTCTTTCTGTGGTCAGTAAATTGTAGTGACAGTTTGCTTGCTAATTTCCAAGGATGTGAAACTGATAGGTTGTTATTCCTGTAGCAAGCACAAAACTCTCACCTGATTATTTTTTTTCTGGTATGATTTCTGTTACTTTTTTGGACTTATTTCTACTTTATGAATTTATATCCATATTTGTTCATAACATGCTTCTAACATATACTAATGTAATAAAATCCTTCTAGAATGATTCTAGAAGAGAAGCTGGAGATAATTGGGCTGATAATTCTTGACAGTGTTTTATTTGTTTGTATAAACTGAGCATTATTGGGTAGTATGCAGATTTACTTTGAGACACTCATTTTCCTATTTTTTTCCCTTTCCCCAAATTTCAGCTGAAGTTTTATTGTCTGACTAATTTGATACATAATTGGGAATTGGCTTTCTTTGATCTAAACAGATTAGTATGTTCATTTCTCTTATAGGTAACATACAGAACACTTAATGTATTCCAAGTATTAGGTGAGCCTGAGCCTGCACATAAGGAAAAAGATGTACCCATATTTTGACTATGCTGGAATGTATAAGCCTAGGGATGGGTTAGACTAGGAGGACTCCAAAACACGTAAGAGTGGACGTAGGTGGTTAGAAAAGGGACCCACAGGAGCCCAATGAATGCTTGACTTGTGAATATGTCTCACAAAGACTTAAATCAGCACCCTAGACTGGAATGACTATCCCATAGGGCTCTATGACAGCATAGAGTCTGTGGTTGTTTGCATCTGCTGTGCTGTTCCCTGCGGAGTGCACACTTGCTTTTGATGATTGTTAGTGACTCTTTTCCTTATGGAAAAAACATATTTTTAAAGGTAGTTGGGAACAAAAAGGACAACAATGTAGAGTGATAGATAAAATTAGAATGTATTTTAAGTAGAAATACAAAAGTTTTCACCAGAAAACCATATGGACTTCATCCTCTTCTTTCTTTTTAGGGTATTTTCTTTCTTTCTTTCTTTCTTTCTTTCTTTCTTTCTTTCTTTCTTTCTTTCTTTCTTTCTTTCTTTCTTTCTTTCTCTCTCTCTCTCATTTTTCCATTCAAAAATTTATACTTCCTCCCCTTCTCCCATTCCCCTCCCACTCCTCTACTCACACTCCTCCTTCCCCTTCCAGCCTTAAGAGAGGGCAAGGTACCCTGCCCTGTGGGAAGTCCAAGGCCCTTACCCCTCCATCCCGGCCTAGCAAAGGTGTGCATCCAAGTAAACTAGAGTCCCAGGAAGCCAATACATGCATAAGAGACAGGTCCCAGTGCCATTATCGATGGCTTCTCAGCCCGCCTCCATTAGCAGCCACATTCAGAGAGTCGGTTTGATCACATGCTCGTTCAGTCTCAGTCCAGCTGGATTTGGTGAGCTCCCATTAGATCAGGCACACTGTCTCAGTGGGTGGAC
>JAQHUG010000303.1:1772374-1786021 GCA_028555095.1 Dicrostonyx torquatus | reverse complement strand
GCCCTGAGCTCACTCTGTAGCCGGGGATGACTTTGAACATCTGGTTTCATGTCTCCACCTCCCAAGTGCTAGGCTCACTGGCATCTGTCACCATGCCCGGCTTGTTTTTGATAATATAATCGGGTAAATTAAATGTTAGCTTTGTAGTGTTTTTATGTGTGACTCTGAAGAAGTTTAAAGTTCCTTTCGTTTCCTATGGGATAGCATAGGAATGTGGAAGATTTTTCAATTTTTGTTTTTAAGAGATTCCTAATTAGTTGAGAGAGAATCATGTTTGGGAAGGTGACGCTTAGACATTTGATGAGGGCGGTGCTATTCTTTATCTTGTGTGTGCTCATTGTGTATCTGTGTGAGCGCTGGGGGGGGCAGAACACAGTGTGCAATCAGTTTTCCTTTCATCCTGTGTGCGCAGGGATCGAACTTGGATTGTCAGCCTTAACAGCAGATGCCTTTACCGCTGAGCCGTCTAGCTGGCCCAAGATCAGCTTCTTAAATCAGTTTTTGAACTTTTGATTCTAGATTATTCGTCTCTATTCAACGTTGTGGGGAAAATGGTAGTTAACAGAAAATTAACTTATATAGTAGAGGAGTTTAAATACAGTTTTTAGGAAGTGGTTTTGCCCTTAAAATGAATTTTGACAAATTTATAATTATGGGGAATAAAAATCTATAACCCTACCTCCTAGAGAGAATTCCCTGTAGAAAATATTTTGTATTTTATTGTGAGTGATATGGTTATGTAGAAATAAATTGCTGTTTGCAATCTTCTGAGCACATCCTGGCTGAAATCTGTCTTTATCAGGAAAGGGAAGTAGAGTCAGGTTTCTCACTGTGTCCTAGAGCAGAACAGTGGTATAGGTTATCCAAAAGTCATTCGTGTTTGGTAGTAGCAGTTTTATCTTAGTGTTTCCTTAGAATTGTCTGTATACCTGGATGGAGCAAATACTCCTAATAAAAGCATCTCACAGTGGAAACTTGACTTGGGTGGAGCTGTGACATTGTCTTGTCTAGCTCTGTCATCCTGAATTCCACCCTCAGCAGTTCATCACCTCTGAGAGACTTGGTTGACTTGATTTCCGTTAAGAGGAGGTAGCTGAACCTATGGCTGTGTTAGCAGCCATATAGCTGTTCCCCCTCATTCCTCAGAACTCTAAAGCCTCACAAGAGATAGTACTTTGTAGTTTTCTGAAGACCAAATTTCAATTACGTCTGTGCTCAGGCTTGCTTGCTGCTTAGCTTTCTCGGCTCCAGTAAAGGTTAGCTGCTGCTGCTTGTCACATTCTTTATTGAGAGGTACTGACATCGGAAAGTAGGTAATGGAGTTTGCTAGAGTAATGTTTTCGTCAGAAAATAGAAAGTATAGGTACCGTAAGAGGTTGAATGTGGCAGACGTGTGACCTGTGGACCTGGGCAGGTCTGCTGTGTGTCACAGCAGGAGTTAGTGCAGGTGTTGCTGCAGATAAGAAAGACAGCTTAGGAAGATGCTGCGAGACTGCTCAGGTCTTGTGTGAAGCCGTGCATAGCGAGCGTGAGCCTGCCATTTTGGAAGTGACAGAATGTAGACTGTGCTGACAAGTGAAGCCTGATTTGGAAGGTTTCAAATGTGTTTTCTCTGTCAGAAGTAAGAGCAGGATGTCATATCCACCAGCTACTGTGATGGTTGTTTTTTGTCAACACAAGCTAAAGTATCCTGGTTTCAAAGAAGATTGTCTTGTGGGCATGTCTGTGGTTATTTTCTTCATTAATGATTGATGTAGGAGGACCCAGCCCACTGTGGATGGTGGCACTCCTAGGCACGGGTCCTGAGTCATATAAGAAAGAAATTAAGCAAGTCGTTAGGGAACATTTCTGTAGGTCTCTGCTTTAGATTCTGCCCCCAGGTTCCTGCTTTGGTTTCTCTCAATGATAAACTATGATGTGAAAGTATAAGCCATATAAGCCCTTTTCTCCCCAGGCTAATTTTAGTCACTGTTCTTTTATGGCCATGTAGAAGCAAACTAGGAGCTATAGCTACTTATCTATTGCTTTTGGAACTGAGAAAAAGATCATAAAGTGAGTGAGTGAGTGAGTGTGTGTGTGTGTGTGTGTGTGTGTGTGTGTACACACATGTGTGTATGATAATCTCTGAATGCAAAGTTGTAACAAAACCAGTGTCTAAAGAAATCTTTTTTAAAACAAACAGCCCAAGAAAGAGATCTGAGCATCTACTCTTAAAGTCAGTTTTCTTTGGTGCATAGAGGATAGGGTTAAAGATGCCTGAGAACTTAAAGCAGGTCCGGCTTCCCTCCAGCCTGGTCCATTTGCTTCTGTTAATACAATGAAGTGCAGCAGAACCGGTGTTAGAGAAGAGAACCCAGTGCTAGAGGTTGGTGTGTCTCAAACTACAGTCTCAATGAATTCTCAGGCACCTATCCAGGAGAGTTTACTCTAAAACTGTAGGGGTGAAACTCTACAATCTGTCTTTTATTTACAAGTTTCCACGTAATTTTTGGTGCATGCTAAAAAGTGTGAAATTTTCCACTAGAGCTGGTTTCTATTCAGTATTTATGGTGAAATAATATTATAATTTGAAAGTTCATAACCAATTTTTCTGTAGCTTATCTAGAGTTTGCTCTGGTAGATTTCTCTCCCCACATTTAAATTACTTTAGCTCTGTGTTTATTGAATCATTAAGGCCATTGGGGGATAGTACACATTTTCTGGCATTCCTTAATGAGTATTGTAAAGTGAATTAACCTGCTAGTACTTTCTAGGATTAAGAGCCTGTAGCAGTTTGAGAGCTCTAAATAACCCTATCACACTGAATAGCCATCAGGAAGAAGTAAGAATTACTGGGCAAATGACTTGATGCATAAAGTAACCCTCCCCCAATCTAGTACGTAGCTGGTTGTCATTTTCCTTAGCTTAGAGCAACCAGACTTCAGCTTGTTTCAGAGCTCCTGGGCAGGGCTTGTCATTGCGGCATTAGTGTCTTGGTCAGAGACAAAATTACCAGATGGGGTTTAGGGCTTAGGTCTTTAGTCTGCTACAGGGTCATTTCTGTCTGTTTGCTGGCTCTTGAAATGGTCCTAGACAGGTGATTAAATTCATCCTTTCTATCACAGAAGTAGTCAAAAAGGATTTAAGGATTTGAGTCCAGTAAGAACACACTTTATAGCTTATCAGTGCTTAAGCTCAAAAGAGAGCAGTTGGAGTGAGAGCACTGAGCACTGTCACTCATCCCAGGGCATATTGGCTCCTCTGTTAACTACATCGTCCTCAGATAGTCTTAGTTTTTTTGTTCTGCTTTGACATGAAGCCTTAAAGTCTCATAACATTTGGAAATTGTTTTGACAGCTTAATGTGCCATTTTTACTCTTTTGAAAAAAACTTTTCAGTTAAACTAATTTATACAAAGTTTTAGAGACATTTTTAAGATCCTTTTAGAGAAATACAAGCTATTAAATTTTCACTATGTTCAGTAAACAGAACTAAGTGAAACCAATATGCAAGGTTATATTAGTCACTGTTCTTACACTTGATGGCTCAGAGTTCTTTTAGTTTTTCATACTTTCTTTGAGTCGGGAGCTGAGGTGTGAGCTTGCTGAGTGTTCTGACTTGGGCTCTGTTGTAAAGCTGGCAGTCATGGGGCTGCACAAGCTGTAGCCCCAGAGACTACAGTTCTTTGGGCTCATAGTAGCTTCAGCACCTGTTTGTGTTAGGATTTCTTCCATGGCAGTTGTTTAGAGTCAGTTCCTTGCTGGCTGCTAGCAAGAAGTTCTAACTCCTCTCTTTGGCCGTTCATGAGTTTGTGTGAGTGTCCTCATGAAAACACAGCCAGGTTAAAGAATTTTGTCTGTAAAGTCTTAAGAGAAACTAAGTAGTATGACTTACTAAAACAAGCCCTGTGCCTTTTATGACCCACTTTTGGAGCTTGCAAGCTGCTGCTGTTGCTTCTGCCATTCTCTTTATTAAGAAGCAAGTCACATGGAAGGAGGCTAGCATTTGGAGGAGAAATATACAAATTATATAATATATAATTATATATATAATATATAATATTATATATATATATAAAATGTGGATGTGTTTGTACGTCTGTGTGAGTCTTATGTGACATGTATAGGTGTCCATGGAGGCCTGCAGAAAAGGGTATCTGATTCCCTGGGTTTTTGAGGTGCCTGACATGGGTTCTAGTCATGGAACTCAACTGAGCCATTTCTCCAGCCCCTGCCTCAGTAGGTGTAACATGAAGGCCTGCTTGTTGGGGTTTCTGTTCTGCCCAGTACCCCACAGCCAGCAAGCCCAAAAGAAAATCACACAGAGGTCTGCATTAGGTTATAAATTGATTGGCCCCTTAGTTCAGGCTTTTTACTAGCTCTTATAACTTATATTAACCCATTGTTCTTATCTATGTTAGCCACATGGCTCGGTACCTTTTCTCAGTAGGGCAGGGACACATCCTGATGGACTGGGCAGGAGAACAGGAATCGGCTTCCTTCTTCCCAGAATTCTCCTATTCTCCGTGTACCACCTCTACTTCCTGCCTGGTTTTCCTGCCTATACTTCCTGCCTGGCCAATCAGCATTTATTTTAAACATGATTGACAGAATATAGAATTGTCCTCCACCAAGTGGGCAAAGGCACTTGCTGCCAAGTCTGATGACCTGAGTTTGAGCCTCAGAACCCACATGTAGAAGAGAGCTGATTTCTGCAAGTCTCACAAGCATACACAGAATAAAACAAAACAAGGCTCTACGAAGTACTTAGAGATATTTTATTGGCTTCAAATTTATACTTCTGTTGTTTGAGGAAGTAACCTGCATGTATAGGACTTGGGTGCTAGAGAGGAAAGGGGAGCTCGGAGAGGTAAATTCTAGAAATCTGCAAATGGCCATCACTAAGTTAGAGCATGCATGTGAGGAAAGTATGCAAAGCTGGGCAGACACTAACCAGAGTGACAGAGGTAAAGCTTGACTGGCACTCATGAGCCCAGGAGTAGTTCAAGCTCCTTGTAGGCATAGTGGGAAAAGGACTCATCAGACTGCTGTTTACTAATCTTCTGACGTAAGACTGGTGTCCTGCAAGTTAACAAGACAAACAGCTTCCAGATAACTGTATTTGTAAAACACAAATTAGCATTCACCAGGGTAGAATTCACAGTGAACTAAACTGACAGAGCAGTAGTATGAGTGACAGGGTGACTGCAAGGAGATGGAAGCAGCACCTGCGCTCACTCTTTATATGCTCGGAGGTGAAGCACTAGCATGCCAGGAGATACAGGGACGATTCTTCTGTGTGCTCAAGCACCTAAATTGGGCTATTATATATATACTGTATATCCTAAATTCTGTATATACTATTTTAGGTATACTAGATATATTGTAGATATACTAGAACTGTTTGTTTTTTTTTAAACAGATTTAAACAGATTTTGCAGAACAAAAGATTAGTAAACCTGAAGATACAGTGGTTGGCACAACTAATATGAAGAGCAGATAGAACTGACCATCAGTGAGTTATAATTTCAAGAGACGTAATTTGTACCTGTACAGATGGTGCCCCTAAAGAGGACTGTGATATGAGAGAAAGTATTTGAAGCAGTAATAGCTGGCAAAATTCTGAATTTTGACTATAAATTTCAAATGCTCTAAGTCTTGAATGTAAGAAATGTGAAATAACGAATTGAATATCAGGCTGCAGAGAGCTGGGGAAGTGTTCAGCTGTTAAAGTTCTTGCCTTGGAAGCCCAAGACCCTGGGCTGACTCCTGGCATGCACATAAAAATGGCTGGTGTGTTGTCATGTACTATAATACCAGCTGAGGAGGGGGAGGCAGGAGAGACCCCATCTCTAAGGTGGTGGACATTTTCTCGCATTCAGGATTGTCTTCTAGCCTCTATGTGCATGCCCTCCCTACATGTGTTAAAGAGAGAAAACAAATTGCTTCAAACTACTGATAAAGAGAAAATCTTCAAGAGGCAGCAAGGCAGTGGTTGACATGGTCTGTACTGAGGAATGGCAACATACTTTAGAAACAGAAGGTGCTGGAAGGGCATCTTCAGAATTCTGAAGAGAATGCTGCTAACCTAGAAGTCTACATGCAGTGAAATATCATTAAAATCAAAAAGTTTTCATGTGCACAAAAGCAGATAGACTTTGTATTAGGAGATCTGCACCACAAGAAATGGCTCAGACACTGAGACAGAATGAGATAATCTCACATGGACTGGGTTTGTGTAAAGGAATGAACAGCACTGGAAGTGGTAGATATAAATGACTTAAAATTCCCTCAAAGTAATTTACTGCTGATAGCAAAATTTAAAAATGTTCAGAATATAATTTGAAGAAATTTGATAGATTCTTGCTCTTATCATCACCAGTTTTTATTTTCTTGAGGTTGATCATACAAATCCAATTGCATTCTCTGTCAGAGTTGATGTTTGTGCACATGTGTTTTAAGGTAGTGTGTGTGTGTACATCCCATGCACATGCAAGTGTCCAATGAGGCCTGGAGATGGTGTCAAATCCCCTGGAACTGGAATTGTAGGCAGTTGTGAGCCATTTGCTGGGAACTGAACCCAGGTCTTCTAAAAGACCATCAGATACTTTTAAACCACTGTATCTTCTTTCTAGCCCTCTATATTTTTTTTTATTTTCCCTTTCCTAGAGTTTGTACCTTTCTCTTATGTATTTTTCAAGTGGCTTTATGTGGTATAGAAACATTAAGTAGCTGGTTTGTAGTGAGCAGAAAATTGAAATTCATGCATATGAGGAATGCATTTGTTGGAGGAAATATCTTACTTTGGAGAAGGAGCTGCGGGTGTATTAAATCTGTTAGATTTATTAGCATAAAACAAAATTTCTGGTGGTCATGCTGAAAGCAGCATTTGGCTTTGACTACCAGAATTCCAAAACTGTAGGTCTGTTAGAGGCGACAGAAACCCAAGTGATTCTGAAATATTGCTTTAAGCTGTGTAATAAAGGAAAGATTTTCCTAAGAAAATATACTTCTAGACTTTTGCATAGGTTTGACTTATGGAAAACATTCTATACACCACTATCAATCCAGCAACTGTACTGTGAGAAATAAAAGTAAGTAAAAACTGTCTGTGTGATGTGGAAGAGGAGTGTTGAGGAAGTCATTAAGAAGCAGATTCTTTAACATCATGATAATTTCCTATAAGGACCTTAACCCCCTTCACTGGGTAGTGTCTTGGGGGTTATTACAGAACACCATTAAAAAACATTACATTTGTCTTATGCATGTGTGTGTGTGTGTGTGTGTGTGTATGTATGTATGTATGTATGTATGTATGTATGTATGTATGTGCAGCAGAGATCAGAGGACAGACAGCTTGTGAGAGTTTTCTGTCCTTGTATAATGTTAGTCTCAGGGATTGATTCAGGACTTCAGGCCTAGTGGCAAGTGCCTTTACCTGCTGAACCTTCTTGCTAGCAGACTTAGTGGCAAGTGCCTTTACCTGCTGAACCGTCTTGCTAGCAGACTTAGTGGCGAGTGCCTTTACCTGCTGAACCGTCTTGCTAGCTCTGAATCGTCACTTCTGCCGTATGCCAAGGAAGTAGGTAGAAGAGAAACTCTATACATGTGATTTTAAATTTTTTGTTGTCCTCTCTGTTTCAGCTTGAAATGTTTGCTTCCAGAGCATATTCTGAGTTGAGAGAATGCCTTGAGCTTGTAGGGGATTTGTGTAACATTTCTAAAGCCCAGTCTATACCCATTGGCTCCGCTTTAAACTGGTAGGCATCACCTTCTTTTGTGTTATCAGTATTTATTGGCGCGTTGGGCAATTGGAAAACTAGTGATAGTTAAATGATTCTTACGTCAGAGAATAATGGAGTCTGACACAAAGGAGGGTGTGCTTGTGTGACTGCCCATGCGTGTATTATCTCATTCACCTCCATGTTCCCCAGAAGGCAACTCTGTTCTGAGTGCACTACCAGTTCTGAGGGTGTGTTTAATCGGGAACACCCAGGAAGAGAAGCGGCTAGAGGACGAAATGCACTCAGACCAACATTGAGGGTGGGAGTGGGAATTCGATTCAGAGTGGGATCTTCAGGATTTCCAAGAACAAACCTGTCTTGCTCTGTGCTCAAACTCTTTGAAATTTTCTGACTAGAGAATAGAGTAAAAAGTCCAGTCTTTGTTGCTTTGTTCATTCTCTTGATGGCTCTTTCTGGCCTCAGTCAGCGTGGTGACCTGCTGTGGAGCTTGTGTAGGAGGAATTTGGATTTGGAGAATTGAAAGACTCTCATCTATGTTCCCTGGTTTCTGTTTTATGTCCTTCCTTCATCTCTATTATAGTTACTTGCACATATGTATACATGCGATAGTTGTAAGTTTCCTTGAAGCTTCTCTGTTGTGAGGAAATAAAATATCTGCTGATTTGTATTCACACATTACAGAGGTGTGAGTGTGTTTAGATCATACATGTGTGGCGGTGTGGGTGTGTTTAGATCACATACATGTGCGGAGGTGTGGGCGTGTTTGATCACACACATTTGTGGAGGAGTGAGTGTGTTTGATCACACACATTTGTGGAGGAGTGAGTGTGTTTGATCATACACATATGCGGAGATGTGGGTGTGTTTAGATCACACACATGTGCAGAGGTGTGGGTGTATTTGATCACACATGTGTGAAGGAGTGAGTGTGTTTGATCACACACATTTGCGGAGGTATGGGTTTGTTTGATCAGATGTTGGAGAATGTTACTTTATTTTATAGTCAAGAAAACTGGGTTTTGGAATTCAGTTGCAGTGTATTGATTTAGGCCATTTTCATTTTTTCTTGGAATCTTGTCTGTTCCCTACTGTCTTGTCTATTGAAAAGAATCTGTCACATTCAGAAGGCCTAAACTGAATTCATGTGGTAGCTGATATTAGTTGTCAGCTTGACATAATTTGAGAGGGAACCAAAATTGAGAAATTTTCTCCATCGGCTTGGTCTGGAACATGTCTGCGAGGCATTTTCTTGGCTACTGACTGATACAGGCGAGGCCTGCTCACTGTGGGCTGGTGGTCCTGGGCTGTCTAAGAAAGCGTGCTCAACACAGCAGCCAAAGAGCCAGCCACTGAACAGCATTCCTCTATGACCTCTGCTTCAGCTCCTTCTTCCAGGTTTCTTCCTGGAGCCCATGCCCTGGCTTGCCTTAGCAACGGACGTGGCCTGTAAGCTGAGATCAACTCTTTCCCCACAAGTTACTTTTGACCATGGTGTTTATGACAGCAAGAGAAAGCAGACTAAGATGGGGGCTGCCATTCGTTTCCTGACTGCCCAGACCCAAATAGTCACAGAGAAACTCTATTAGGTACAACAGTGGCCAACAGCTCAGGTGTATTTCTAGCTAGCTCTTATATCTTAAATTAACCCATTTCTAGTTTGTATTTTACCATGGTTTGTTACCTCTTGCTTCTTGGGCATGGCATCTGGCTCTTTGAGCAGCTACATGCTGTCTCCTCGACTCCACCTACTCTCTCTATATCCCTGTTTAGAAATCCTGCCTGGCTTTACTCTGCTAAGCCATTGGTTCAAACAGCTTTATTTATCAGCAACACATAGACAGAAGGACATCTCACATCATCTTCCCTTTTCTAATTAAAAAGGAAGACTTTTAACTTTAGCATAGTAAAATTACGTATAACAAAGCAGGTATTAACCAAGAATTATAGTTACAATATTTAGTGTATTTTTAGGCAAAAATTAAAGAAAATATTCTATCATCTATTTTTGTGAGTCTAAAGTTTTGTATCTAATTTGTCTTTTATCATAACTAAGGAAAACTATAACTGTATCTGTCTAGTTTTCAACTCCATCTAAGACTCCAGAAGGATATAATGTTACCTAAGTTAACAGGTGAGCGTTTTCTTAGGGGAGCCCACGCTTCTGCTTGCCACCAGCAAACAGAGTCTATCTGGGAAAAAAATGTGGCTACCAATAAGCTGCACCTGGCTCCTGGTTTTCTGGGTAGAAACAAACTTAGTAGCTACCTTCAGAACAGTAACTATTGAAGTTTTTCTCACTGTCTTAAATCTCAGTGCTGCTCACTGCCCCTGCCCCTTTCTCCAGAAATCATAAACATTGCTGTACTAGACCTTCATCTTGTAGTATGTTCCTATTAGAACAGTAATTTTTATTTCTTCTTTTTAGTAAACATACATTGAATAAGTGTGGGGAAAAAACAGGCAGGTAATCCCAGTAAGACTGATTATTTTCATTCAATATGGAATGCTGAATGTTATTTTTGATCTTAGCCTGTAATTTTTTCTTCTTAATTTTCTAATGACTGGCACAAATCAATCTTGAATCCATCTCTTGTTAAATATATAATAACTTATAATGAGATAGGTAATAAGAAAGGACCTAAAACAGTCTTTTTCTTTTATTTTAAGAAAAAAGTTATGCTTCACTTGCTACTAAAATACATGGGGGATAATTGTGGTCGTTCTTATTACCATAATTCCACAATGACTTTTTGGCTGTATGCTCCTTTAGTTATATGTTAGTTTTTCCCTCTATAACTATTGTTTCCTAATTAATTGATCTAGTATATAGGTGAGGGAACAGAAGCTTATTTCTAGAGACTAACATGTAACATGTTTGCTTGTGTTCGTTTTAGGAAAACCTCACAGCATTGGGAGCTCTGAGCGGATTCAGCTCTCAGGAATGTACAATGTCCGAAAAGGCAAAATTCAGTTGCCAGTGAACCGATGGACAAGACGCCAGGTTATCCTGTGTGGGACGTGCTTGATAGTATCATCTGTGAAAGACAGCTTGAGTGGAAAGATGCATGTTCTGCCACTAATTGGTGGAAAAGTAAGTGTAAAACAAGAATGCTGGGAAGTATTTGAGCATTTGTAAGGCCCTTTCAGCCATTTCTGTAATACAAGGGAGATGGATCTGTCTTGTCTGAACTCCTACGTCCTGATGTGTTCCACTGCTGGGCAGTGTTGGTTACCAGAACTGTGAAAATAACCATACCATTGGATCATGAGGGAAAGTGGGTCAACAGAACGTCATTGTTCTGTTTTAGAGTGCAGATGATAAACTCATTATAAGTAGACATCTTTTGTTTTGTTGAGCACATAACTCATAGTACAGAACATCATTCCTAAGTCTGACTGTAGAAGTACTCAAGTGTTCTTATGAAGGTTTAAGGTGTCCTGCTGCTGAAGTCTGACCAGACTTCCATTACCTTCTGCTTACTTGTGTTGAGGGACTTAGTGGGATTAGCATCTTTAGTTAATTACTATGACTGACCATTCTGAGCTGGAAATGTTGCTTGCACACTTGACACATGTGTCTCACGTTACCAGTTGCTTTTCTTTGGGCATGTTAACTATTGTTTTACCCATCACTTATAAAATAGAACCAGTTTTCTTAGGGAAGTAGTAAGTTCCCTGCTGATTTATTTATAAACAAGTATTAAATTCTTTGTTGGGGTTAGCATCACTATAATTACATCAGTGTGTGCTGTTTTTAAAATGATGTCATTTGTTAAAGGTTCTCATTTAGATGAGAAATAGTTTGTTGGAATTCCTTTATTCATTCATCCATCCGTCCATCCATCCATCCATCCATCCATCCATCCATCCATCCATCCATCCATCCATTCATATCTCTCTCTCTCTCTCTCTCTCTCTGTCTGCCTGCCTGTCTCTGTCTCTGTCTCTCTCTGTGTCTCCTCCTTGATGGGGAAGGATGTAGATCTAGATGGAGAATGCAGTTAGAGGAAAAATAAGAAGTCATTTTTTTGTGAAAATACAAACTTACAAATTCTGACACATGTCTGATATGTTCTAGAAGTCAGAATTGAAGGTAAAGGCTAGATCTGCATAGTGATCTGTGGCTTTGATGCTGTCAGTCTGTCCTTGTGAACGCTCCGTGCGAGCTGGTCTCCCGTTCCTGGCATACCCTTTAGCCCAGGAAGGCTGCTACTCAAGCCTCTCACAGTAGGTTTCAGCCCAACTAAAAGGCTGAAACCTATTCATTCTTCCAATTTGAAACCACTGCTTGTTTGTTAACCTTTCAGCTTTAATAATTGTTGAGTGAAACTATGTATGTAGTTAAGGATGACCTTGACTCCTGATACACCTGACTGGGATTACAGATGTTTGCCACCACAGCCAGTTTGTTTCCGAACCCAGACTTGACACATGGTACGCAAGTTTTCTACCAAGCAAACACATCCATGGCCCACTGAGTGCAGTTTCTTCTTTCACATTTTGCCTTTTCATAGATTGATGAAAATTTTGCCATTAATGTTGATTCTCTTAAAATGCAGAAGTAGTTAATGTTTGGTTTATATGTAAAGTCTGTCTCCTTTGCAATGCTGGGTGTTTGCATAGGCAAATGTGATATAATGATATTGCTTATCTTTTGTGAGGGAAGGTACTGTCTGTGTTTGATCCTAAAAAATGGGAAATCACCATCTGTGCCTTTGACAGCTTATGGTTCCATATCAGGAGAGGAAGGATGGGTGCATCATCATTTGCAGTAAGCAGGGCACAGAAAGCAAGAGCAGTGTGGGAGGTTAGTAAAAGGGCAGCGTTTGTAGGGGAGAAAGCATTTTGTAATGAAAGACGTAACAATAATAGAAATTGAAGGGTGAAAAATCTTTTGACATTTAGAGTGGGAACAAGATTATTCTACTCAGAGGCAGAAGAGCAGGTGGAATGTTCAGGTAAGGTCAGAAAATCCATCTATAATTAGCATTGCCGTTCAGAGGCCAGTCCTGTTTCCCAGGCCTGTTATTGGATAGGCTTCTACTATTGAGTGAATTGAAAGTTAATAGCTTCCGCTTTTTACAGGCAGATCTTGTCAAACCTGCTCTGCGCTGTCTTTAAACATAATGGAGCTTGTTGAAAACCAAGTCTTTTAAAACCTGTTGACCCAGTTAGGAGAACATCATTCACTTTTTGTAATTTGAGCTTTCATTAGTGTTTGTCTATTTCTTTTTGTTGCCCTGTTTTAGTTGGTAAAGGAAAAACTGACATTAAATGCAAGAGCCTTTTTTCTTTCTTTTTAATTTATATATGGAAGAGCTGGAAGTGAAGTATGGGGTAAATGGTCATAGTCTAGTGGCAGTTGCTATTGTATCAGTTTTCTGCATCAACTGGGCATGGTCATTTTATGGTTTTGAAATAACAAGTGCCTTCATTGTTTTCTTTTTTTAATTTATTGATTTTTATTGAGCTCTACGCTTTTCTGATTCCCTTCCTGCCTCTCCCCTCCACTTCAACCCTCTCCCAAGGTCTCCATTTACTTAGAAGATCTTGTCTTTTTCTACTTCCATGTAGATTAGATCCATGTATGTCTCTCTTAGGGTCCTCATTGCTGACTAGGTTCTCTCGGATTGTGATTTGTAGGCTGATTTTCTTTGCTTTATGTCTAAAAGCCACTTATAAGTGAGTACATATGATATTTGTCTTTCTGGGTCTGGGTTATCTCATTCAAAATGATATTTTCTAGCTTCATCCATTTGCCTGCAAAATTCAAGATTTTTTTCCCCCCTGCGTTGTAGTACTCCATCATGTAAATGTACCACATTTTCCTTATCCATTCTTCAATGGAAGGGCATTTAGGTTGTTTCCATGTTCTGGCTATGACAAACAATGCTGCTATGAACATAGTTGAGCACAAGTCCTTG
>JAQHUG010000303.1:1739243-1754779 GCA_028555095.1 Dicrostonyx torquatus | reverse complement strand
TAATAATAACTATTAGTATTATTATAGCTCTCTCATGCCCTAAATGGAAATACAGGCCCACATTGGAATGCTAAAATGTTGTTGGATTTTTTTTAATTTTAATTATGCCGTAGAACACCAAAATGTAGTTGTTAGTTTCTACTCTTTGCTGTTTGACTCTTTGCAAACTATACATTTTTTCTTTCCACCTCATTTTTATTATTGAGCTTCATGAAAGTGATTACTAATAACCATGTGACAGAGACAATATTAAACTGCCTTAGAATTGACTTGAAGGAAATTAATTCATTACTTTTCAATTTCACTTCAGGCAGATTTTTAGGACAAGGGCATTCTTTGCCTAAACATTACAAGAATTATCTCTAGCCAACTTGTTCATCTTACTCCCCACTGAGACCTCTTGAACTGGACCTCTAGTCATACTGCTTTCCTACTGATGTCTTCCAGACCCCGATTAGGATGGCCATTATTCACTGCTTACAGCATCCAACTAATTTTCTAGTCTACAGTCCTAATGTTTTTCCACATTCCTTGAAATCCAGCAACAACAAAACCAACATGGTCAGGCTGTCACAACAATAGTTCACTCCCTGGCCAACTTCTGTCTTCTTTTCTCTTCTGTGTCTCTGATGAAACACTATGAACAAGGCAGCTTATAGAATACCATGTTTAATCTGACTTACAGTTTCAGGGGTTTGGAGTCCATAATGATGGAGCAAATGGTCAACAGTTGAGAGTTCATATCTTGATTGCCACTCATGATGCAGAGAGAGAGAGACAGAAACTGGGAATTGTGTGACTCATTTGAAACCTCAAAGCCCACCTCTAATGACAAAAGGACACACCTCCTAATCCTTCTTAAATAGTTCCACCCACTGGAGTACAAGTATCCAAATATATGAGCTTGTGGAGGCATTTTCATTCATATTACTATACCACAGAAATAAGAAGAAAATTTATTTCTTCTAAAGGTTAATTGTGTAGAAAGCTGAGCCCATGTAAAATATAGAGATTATCATGCCGCCTTCTAAGCACTGTGGAAGAACATGTTGAAGCTAATCCACAAGAGCACAGGCTTGACCCCTGTTGGCTATGCAGCCTGAGACTAGTTAATGCATAGTCTGCATACCTGTGTACATTGTACTGTCTTGTGAAATCTTAACTATGATTTACTGAATACTATATGTAGATTTGCATTATAGACTTTGCTATAGAAAAAAAGCCATATTATAATTTTTTTAATTACCAATAAGATGCTAGGAATTTAGACTCTTAGAAATTCTACTCTGAATTCAGCAGAAAAATGAAGTATTTTGGATTGCATAAATTTTTTTGTTATAAGCAAAACTGTTAACACTGTAGACTAATCCGTCCATAGTTACAGCTGTGCTCTGGGCTCTCTCATTTTCACATTAATGATCCCTTTGCTTCCCCTGTGGTGACTGTCTTCCAGAGAAAGGAGGTTTCACGTCACTGTCAGATATTTCAGTTTAGATTACTTAATTTTATTTTCTCTAACGTTTTAGAATCCAGTTTTATACAGAGAGCATCTCATTTGTTGCTAACTCATAGCAATAGCATTTTGATACAGTACCTGTTTGTATGTTCAGGTTATTATTACCATTTCAAACCTATCCCGCTCCCTCCACCCTTCCTGTGTTCTGCCTCCAGCAGGTTGGAATTTGCCCTCTTGCTACCCCTGTCTAAAAGAGAAGTGGGGAAGCTGGAGGGAAGAAAGAGAAAACATATCTTTCTCTTTCTCTGTGCTAGGTCCTGTTCTTCCAGCTTCCAGTGACTGCTAGCTTCTCTGTAACTAGAAATCTTGTTTCCTCTAGAATTATTAAAGGTAGTATATAATTAATACTTCAAAATCATGCAGATTCTGTCTATATAGTATTATGTTTAATAAAAATACATTCTAAGTTTCAAGGAGACAATTTAAAATCATAGTGTTATTTTAGTATTGGTAAAGTCCCTTGTAGTTGACAAGATAGTGTTACTTGCAATTCTTCAAAGTAATTGTTCTTATATTTGAGAATTTCTTTGCAAGTATTCTTTTACTTTGAACATTAGCAATATTAAATAGTGCTAAATTCACAGGCATAGACTATAAGATTTAAAAGAAAAGATCTTGTAGATTGTAGATTTATTGATTTACACCTCTTCCCCCGCCCCCGATTGTCCATTGTCTGTAGTAGTAGTTCTCATCCTGAGGGTCTTGACCCCTGGGGGTCGAATGACTCTTTCACAGGGGTTGCATATCAGATATTTATATTACCATTCATAACAGTAGCAAATTGCAACAATGTAGCAACAAAAATAATGTTATGGTTGAGGGTTGACCACATCTTGAGGAGCTGCATTAAAGGCGAGAACCCCTGATCTATAGCATTTCATATGCTTTTAGGGTCCAATGTGTCAGTGTTTCCTTATAACTGATTCCTATGGTACGTATTCCTATTTTGCTCTCCGGTGCAACAAGATAATTCTTTATCCTCGCCTGATTGCTAACCTCTGAGTATTGTAGAATTGCTGTGGTCTTTGTGTCTTACGCTGACTTACCCTTTCGTTAGCAGCATGTTCTCAGGAGAAGTATCTCTGGCAATTAATTCCACCTGCTTTCTCTGTCACTTGTTTCTCAGATCCCCGTTTAGCAGCTTCCCTTCTGGTGTTCTCTGGTGTGTTGACAGATGCATTGACGTGACACTCTGCGAGCCTCATGGTCTGTCACTGTTGTTTCCCATCTTTGGACATTAGGTACCAAGTAAACCACTTGCTCATTAATGTTATGGGGCTAACGCAGCATCGACAGTTCTGGCTTTGTGCTTACTTTCCTTAGTTACTAATAGATTTCTTTGGTTCATTACAAACTACAGTTAGTTGAATTCATGCTGTGGTTACAGTAATGTGCGTAGTTCATAGTAAAGATGAACACTTTGCTGTTTTCATGTGGCAAACATTCTACCTGCTTTCTAGCAGCTTTGGGAGGTGCTGCTGAAAAGTGAGAGTTACTGTGAGGTCACCCCACTTCGTGGAGGAAGGAATCAAAGTACAAAGTACTCGCTGTACTGTATGTAATTCATTCTGCTGCGATGCTCTTCCCATTATTTTACAGACGTGGTCTGAAGGGTCTATAACTAAGATTCCCCGACAGTTGTCAGCAGAATCCGGTTCACTCACTAACACATAAGATCACACCTTCCACATCTTAGTGCTGAATAGCGCACACAGAACATGAGATGTCCTCTGAGTTCTCTGGTGCAGGTTAAATTGATATCAGTGTTTCAGGAACTATGGTTTGATTCTTTGAAAATTGTTCGAGTATTGTTGTAGAAGAATATAGCACATTTAACCAGACTTTGCCATCTAGTTAAATTAGTATGCGAGTGTGCGTGTGCCTGTGTGTGTTCCTGTTTATGTGTGTGTACATGTATATGTGTGCACATGTGTGTGTTTTGATGGTGGGCTTTTTTTTTTTCTTGTCTGTTTTTGGATAGGATCCATCACGTAGTCAAGGCTATCCTCAAACTCATAGATGTTCACTTATTTCTGCCTTCTAAGTGCCGGAGTTAAAGGCCTAGCCTTAGTCACATTAGTTCTTGAAGTTGAATCATTTTAATTTGTGAGTTTAGGCCAACTTAATATATATTTTTTCTTAAAAATTTATCTCTTTATGCTTGTTTATCTTGAGGAGTCCCATTGTTTTTATCCTAGAGCATTGCATTCCAATTATTATGAAGGGCTACATTCTCTTCATTGGTCTAATTAATAATTTTGGGAAATAATGAAGTGATTAGAAAAGAATCTGTGACCTGTATATTCAACACATGGACCTTGCATTTAGAACCTGGAACTGAAATCTTTTCATTTATGGTTTTAAGTTTTCTAATTACAAAACGAGTAGTTTATTTGCAATATTTGAACTGTCTGAGAAAGTTTGTATATATTTATATAAATCAAAAGTTAGAGCCGGGGGTGAGGGCTCACACCTTTTAATCTCAGCACTCCTCTGGGAGGCAGAGGCAGACAGATCTCTGTAAGTCTCTGGCCAGCTTGGTCTGCAGAGTGCAGAATCCAGTACTGTTACACAAAGAAACCCTGTCTCAAAAAACAAACAAACAAGTTAGTATATGAGGTTTGTTTATTTGTCTATTTAGTGGTTTGTTCCCTCTTGTCTAGAAGGTGCTTTCTTTGGGGGAATGTAGCTGTACCTTTTAGAATGTACTCAGGTAGTAACATTTTAACAACATTGTTTGCTTGTATTTTGCCAAAATGAAGGCTCAGATTTGGTCGGAGGGTCTGCCTTTTATTGCTATTGAGAGCACATTGAGGTTCATATGCAGGGTCTAGGGGCGGGGGAATAACTATGTGCTTGACTCTGTTCAGATGCTTCTGACTCATGAAGTGTGAGACAGAGGTTCACATGATCAAGTTAGGCTGCACAGTGAGCTTCCTGGACAAGATGCAGCAGTATTGCTGCTCACTGCACAGCCATGTTGTCAGTGGAGCGGACGCCCTGTCAGTGGCTGATCTTGGTGGCATGGCATTCTCAGGATATGTGCTCTCACTGTGTCCTCACAAGGCTAACACTACCGAGTCCCAAGTAGTTCAGTGCTGGGTTTACAAAGGGCAGATATTAACTGTACTGGAATAGTTCTCTCCGGCTAGCCCCTTTCTCATCCACATGCACCTGCCTTCTATGGCAGACGGCTAAGAATGCTTGGCAGGAGCTTTCCAACTGTGTCTCTCTTCCTAGCTTGCTGTAACTTGGTGCTTGAACAGTTATCTAGATAATTCGTTTCTTCTCCTCCTAAAGTCATGGGGCCTCCACCCTTTCTGTGTTCTTGTCCAATAGATCCTTTATAATTTTTGTCTGTTGCTTGTCTGTGTCTCTGTTTTTTCTATTGCCTTCATTAATTTTACAGTTGGTTGCTTCTAATAATTTAGAATGGAGGGTAAATTTACATGCTTTACTTGTCATATATGATCCCAATTTAACCTTTTAAACAAAAGGCATATTAAAGTATTAAAATTCTAGGTATAATTTGCTACTTCCAAAATTTATAGCTTGACATACTCTTATGAGGACACAGTGAGACTGTCTCAAAACAAACAAACAAAAACCAGAACATGCACACAAAATATCTGTAACTAATTTTATAGGTTTTTAGTATCTATTATTAACCAAAATTTATAAAATGATAATTAGCATCAACAAATTCATAGTCACTGTGAAAAGGTCTGGGGCAACACGTTCCGTACAATTTGAGGAAAGAAATGATCACATGCTGTGCAGCAGTGGGAATTAGCAGAAGTCGTGCTGTTGAGAATGAAGTGGACACATGTAAAGGTGTTAGAATGTCTGATAAAGATTAATAAATTATATTCTGCTCATACCTCCGAAAGCCTTGGTGGGTGGGGTAAATCAGTTGAAGTTAAGAATCATTACCAAAATCTAGTGAACTCTCCACAGACTGCCCTTTTAGTCAGGGACATAACTTCCTAAAGGTTAGGCCAGAGCTGTTAATGACTCATGCCATTTCACAGCAGTCTTTTAGCTTATATGCAGAATTCTTTATGCTATTTCTGCTGCTTTGGCCAAGCCTTCCAGTCGGTCTACTTAAATTTGAGCATACTGTGCACATAAAAAGGCGAGGTGTGGCTTCCTAAAGGGTAGGTATCAAATGTCACATGACTGTTGCTCTGAACTGTCCTTGTCTGGGGAAGATGATTATCCACTGAGGAGCCCTCAGCATGATGGGAGTTAACAGTCCTGTCACTGGAAGGTGGTGAGAGCTGAAAAGCATAGCAGATACAGGTTAGGGCTAGGACAGATATTCTGGTTCAGAAATTCACCTCAGCTGGGCTCAGCAGAAAGGTCTCGTGGCTTGAGAGTCCTAAAGGTAGAGAGTGTGTCAAGCAGAGCAGCGTGGCAGAGGAAATATAAATGTCTGTTAAATAAAGTAAGATTTTTATTATTCTTACTTGTTCAGCTCCATAATGGTTAGGAGGAAATAATCTTGAGGACTAAATATGCTTTTCTCATCATATATGTTTACAAGACATTTGAAATATATGACAATCCAAAAAAGTGGCTAAAAGTCATATTTCTATTAATAATATATGCTATAGGGTTTGTTCAGTCTGACTCTAATCAGCCTTTATTTATTTAATTTATATATATATATTTATTTTATATGTGTTTATGTCTGTGTTTGTGTTAATGCAGATGCCAGACATAAAGGATTCTTTGGAGCTAGAGTTATAGGTAGCTGTGAGTTGCCATATATGGGTACAGGATCTGAACTTGGGTCCTCTGAAGGAACAGTAAAAGCTCTTAACCACTGAACCATCTCTCCATTCCTGGTGTTTTGTTTTATTTTAATTTTTTGTCAATATAGATGTAATAATCTCCTAAACCACAGTTTTCTTGAATTGATCTACCCTTTGAATCTATTCACATACAGAATTTTCCAAGTCACATTATTTGTGTAGCTATCTGAAGTGATTGGGTTATGGACTAGGGATTGTCGTTGGTCCTACTGAGTCTCTCTTGAGTTTTAAAAGTGAGAAGGGTGCTACTGATGTTGATCAGGTATGCGTTAGGTGATCCGCGTTATCCATGAGGAAACCCATGGGCAGATAGACGAAGTGACTGTGTAAAACCACAGAACTAGGAAACAGTTAAGGGCATCTTGCACACATTGGTCTTGAGCCCTGGTTTTGTGACTTGTATTTTGCTGGTGTAATAGAGGTACTGTGGCTTTCACATTTCACATTCCCTCCAGAATTAGCATTCTTCCACCTAGGCTAGTTTCCTTCATTTTCCAGATTTATATAACTTCTTTGCACTTTTTCTACAGACTTTCTAAGGTTTGATTCGCCGTTCCTTGGTTATCCACTGGGGAATCACTATTGCTTAGTGTTTGGTGTTGGGGTTGACAGAGCTGTGATGTCAAGGAATGAAATGATGGGCCTGATGGGCTTCTCCCCTCCTGTAGGATCTGTTTTCTCCACAGATGGTCTCTTCTGCTTCTCTGGAGTAGCATGCATGGCCTGTCACTGCTTCTTTTTCACAGCCAAGCTGAGGTTACTTCTAGAGATGGCTTTCCTGTGTTCTAGTCATGCTACTATTTTCTTGGGTGTTTAAAAAAAAATGCTCCTCCCCCTCCCTGGATTCCTGGGGGTTTCTGAACAGTGGTTCTTGCCTTGCCATGATGGGTGAGGTTAATAGTGTGTGCTCTAGTTCACACCCTGGGCCACTAGAGCTGTGCCCTGGAGCTCCATTTGACCCAGTTAAACCTTGAACTTGAAGATGGGGGTTGAGTCTTCTTTATATTTTGTTGAGGATTTAACTCATTATTGTATCTTCAGCTCTCAGAGGAGTAACTGTCATAAGGCAGCACTTCTTTCTATAACAAGAAATTACAACTCCTGGGAAAGGATGCTGGATAACAGAGGCTGCTTGCTCTGGTGTACCCAAGTGGCTTCCTTATTAATAATTTCTGCATCGGTAGATTGGGGAAGGATCTGAGTTTAGTAGCAGCTGAATTATAGGTAGACCACAGCTTCTTTGGATGTCCAGCTTTTCTTGTTTGAGTATCAGGCAGGCCTTCTAGTAAGAGTGTTTTTCTTTTTTGGATGACGTGTACCTTGGTTGGTCTGAGCTGATGTACCGACTTCTTTTGTTTTGGTTCCAGGATGTGGGTCTGGTCAAAAAAAAAGCTTGTGGTTGCCTTTGTGGTCTCCTTGGCTGCTCAATGCCCTATGGCTGTTATCCATTGGATTCATGTTCTTACTCTAGATGTTCCTGTTTCCACTGTGGTTCCCAGGAGACCCTGCTGTCTGATTTTATCCTGTTAATATGCCCGCTTCCTCCTGATTCTAGCAGGAGCAGCTTGAGTCGAAATGAGGAGTGGAGCAAAAACAGCTTGATGTTTAATCATCTCAGTGTTAGGCTTCTGTCTCCTTCGGAACTTCAAGGGAACAGTGTACTAGATTGGCCAGAGCAAACTAGTGAAGGGGAAGGTGCTAAAAGGAAGGAATTGTGAGGGGGCATTGACCCTCCTTCCTGCACAGCATCTTGAGGGTCATAGAGAATGCCTGCTGTGGTTTCTTCAGTGAACATCATGAAGCAGTCCTTGCCTTTACAGGCATACAGCCTAGAGACGTAGGACTCCAGGAAGGTGTGTAAGGATGTTGGTGAACACTTTTCAAAACCGTATTCTATTTTGGTCACATTAAAAGCCAGAGTTCCTACAGTGGTCTAAAATACCCCATAACATCTGCTGGTGGCTCCACTTCTTTGTGGCCTAAACTCAGTCATTGCTTCCCTGTGTTAGCATGTGCTGAGAAGCACTCTGCTTTTGGCTGCTTCCTCTGACTGTGGACAAGAAATGCTACTTTCACAAGAGTCCTGGGTTCCCTAAAGGGTACATCATAATTCTATCTATAGACAGTAGTCACAGGAAAAATGAATTAAATTTATTATTTTTTTCTCTAGGTTGCATCCCAGCGCATAAGCTCAGTAGACCTCTCGTGTTGTAGCCTTGAACATCTGCCTGCCAACCTCTTCTACAGCCAAGACCTTACTCATCTCAATTTAAAACAAAACTTCCTAAGGCAAAGCCCCACCGTCCCCGCTGCCAGAGGACTTGGTGAACTGCAAAGGTGAGCCTGTTGTCCTGCAGTCCTGCAGAAGAGCTGGGAGTCTTCTCTCGACTATTCTTACAAGTCTATTTTTCCCCTCCGAAGGCAAGATAAAATGACTTTCTTATACAGTGAGGACAATATCAATTATCACTTTGAAATTTTCCCTAAGGTTTCCTGCCTTTAAAATTTTGAATTGTAGTTATTCATTGGGTAGATTTACAAAAGAGCAGTGCTTTTTAAACAGACTCCATTCTCTAGAATATCTGCAAATAGGTTGTGAAAAATTAATCGTCTTTAGTCTGTTTCTTCTAACTTCAAGAGTCTGTTGAGAGTACCTTTTTTTTTGAAATTTATGATCACTTTTTTTTTTCATGAAAATACTTAGAAATATAAGAACCAAGGTTTAAATCCAAAACACTGTGGCATCTGGATATCAGTATTTTGGATTGAGTCGTGTGTGAATGCAGGATATTCTGCCCCATTACTACTAGAAGCATCTGTAAAGCAGGTCTGAGAGTTTGCCATATTCTTTTCTGTCCCTTCTGGAGTAATGACCAACCTTGATTCTGCAGGAATGACCTGCCCCATTAGTACACATGTAGAGACTACTGGAAGAGGATGTAGGTATGCTCAACGAGCAGTGGGGTTCATATCTTCTTAAGTGGCTGATATGGTTAGAGAAAAGGCCATACTAACCAGTCATTGTGATTATATATTTATGGTTTTTAACACCCAGAAAGAAAAATCAATTTTGTATATTTAATTGAAAAATAAGATAGTATTCCTTAAAAAGTAACATTTTAAAGTTAGCGCACAAATAGACTTCATTGCGCCATTTCCGTGGCCTTTGTGTCACCATACTTTGTTCTAATTTTTCTCCTCTCTGCCTCATCATACCCTTCACCCAGTCCCTAGGAGAGTATTTTAGTTGTTCAACTGTTATGAATATTTTTTGATACCATACCTAAGTTTGACAACTGGTATCTTAGAATAAAAGGGGCACTGGATTCATTTTAACTAAGACAATTTGAGGGGTGAGGACTATGGAATATCCAGGCAAATTCCGGTTAGTAATGATTCGAGGAGGAAGTTAGATTCTGGGACTAGAGAATGACTCAAGGGGTTTTCAGTCAATATGTGATGTTTTCTTCTTTAAGGAAATATGGCAAAAATGTTAGCATTTGACAAATGCAATTGTAAATACCTGGATGACATTATTTTCTCCATTCTACTTAAGTGTTCCATAGTAATCCAAAATTAAAGCATACGTAAGATGAGTTTCTTGTCACTTACAGAGCAGTCACAAAACAGCATTTGTGAAATGGTCGCATATCCAGACGGCCCTCAGTTAAGTGGGATCTGGGTCCTGCCTTGACTGGTGTTTCTTTCAGAGGCACCTGGTACCACCCCTCCCAATCCTGTGTTTTTGAACTCCCCGCCTTCATTCCTCTCTGCAGCTTTCCTGAGTATACACTTCCCGCACTGCCCTGTACCTGCCCTGTCAGCTCCACCTGGGATTGGAACTCTGTGCAGAAGGAGGATTTGCCCTCTACAGTTAGCCTGTTTCTTCTGTAAAACAAAATGAAATGTATAAAACCCTTTTTGTGCTTTAAAAAGTGTATACTTATTCCTCATTAAAATAATGCTGTATATAGAATTTTAAAATTCTGCTAAAGGTTTATAACAAATAGTTCTCTAAATTTCCAGTACACTGCTCTACCTATGTTTTACTTTTGACTGAGCAACTTTTGTGTCATTTGGATCTATTGTTTTCTCTAACCTCCCTAAATACTATGCACATACTGCCATGCTGGACATTCGGTCCTGGCTCTCTACCTTTCGAAGGTGAGGCCGTGGTTCTTCTGTTGTCTCACACCCTTCCTGTCTCATGCTGCACACACAGCTCTTTCCCCTTTTTCTTGAATGATCGAGTTGACATTCACTGTTGCCGTGTTAGCATGGAACTGCTGCTCCCATTGCTGGTGCTGGCTTTACTAGTGGCCTCTCCTTTTCATTTGTATTCTTTTTTTGTTCCTTAGCTCATGTAGTCTTCCTGACAGAACTTAGCACTCTTCCAAACACCTATTACTTGGATACTGCTCCTCTTCTGGAGCTGGTATAGGTATTTGTCTTTTTGCCTGTTACTAGCAAAGACAGTGAGTACATCTTTTCCTCAGGATATGTCAGTTCTCTGTGACAGGCTTCCTTTGGCTTCTTGGTGATGCATGCCAAGATTAAGAGGGTGGGGAAGAGAACCAGAATCTTAAGGTTAAACATGTAGATTTTTGTCTAGTCCTCTTGTTTGCTGTGCCTGATGTCTTTGAACCAGCAATTCTCTGGGTTAGTTTCTTTGGGAATAAACTCTTTGGCTGGAATCAACAAGATCTAATGTCTCCTTTTTATTATTCTCTCTCTCTCTCACTCTCTCTCTCTCTCTGTCTCTCTCTCTCTCTCTCTTTGTGTATGTGTGTGTGTGTGTGTGTGTGTGTGTGTGTGACAGAAATATAGGACAGGCATAGACAGGCATGTGCATCCTGGTGGGTTCCTACCAGATACACAGGATAGATTGTTATCAGCATACAACAACTCACTCTCTGCCCCCTTGTTAGCACTGATGATCTCTGTCCTGACCGCTAACACTGACTCAATCTTACCTGTTTATATAGTAGACATAAGTGGATCATATAGTGAGTGCATGTATCCAGTTTCTTTCTTATATTACTCCTTGTTAAAAGCAAAACAGTGTTTATCTTGGTATTTAGCTCAGCAGTCCAGACTGGCCGACTCAAATGACCTGTATCATATTTTACATTATATAAGCACTGTTTTGTTCTCTGTTGCCTTAAGGTTGAACAGGTGTGGCTAAGAGACTTGGTCTGTGACATTAGAGATCCTGGGCTGACATTATGTTGCCCTTAAGAAAACAAACAAAAGAGACTTTAAACTAGGCCCTTCTTAAACAACTTACTATGCAGTACTTGTGTGACATCCATTGTTGAAATTTGTTTTCAAAGTAATAAGTAATAACTCTCACACACATAAAGGCACATATATTGATGTTAGTGATTAAAATTATAACATATATTTAAGAAAGTCATATTTATACTTCAGAAATCACTAATGTACATGTTTAAGTTACAGTTTTAGTAAGCTCATTCTTTCCTGGCTTTTTAAAAAGACTTTTATTTTATGTGTATGAGTTTCTTTGCTGCATGTACGTATGTGTACCAACTCCATGCCTGTTGCTCAGGGCATGTGTACCAAGAGGCCAAGTAGTCAAAATGGCTGAGTTACATAAGGATCAGAGGCTGGGGGAAGGGCAGTGTAGCATAGCCCCTGGGAGGGAGAGGTTTAGGGTAGGGGGCAGTCACAGGTGCTGAGACTTATCCAAGGTTTGTGGTTCTCTGTCATCATTCCCGTCTGCTACAGGAGGAAGCTTCTTGATAGCTGAGCAAAAGTCTTTCCAGAGTGCGAAAGCATGATGATCAGTCACCTTCTATTGTATGCTCACGCAGATGGGGGACCACAGAACTGCCTATCTTATCTGCTGTGGGAGAGGAGGCTTGGGCTTTCCAGTTCACGGAGTCAGCTGGAATTCCTGTGTCACAGGAAGTTTGGTTTGAAATCATTAGACATCCTGGAAGAAACTAATTTCACAAAAGTATAATGTAAGGTTTAAGTGTACCGTGATTAAGCTAGTCAGTGAGCTCAGAGCAAACAAGAGCAGGGAGAGCCCGGGCCACATCTGCTTTAGGAAAGTCATGTGATCCCTGTGTTGTTAGAATGAAAAGTTTTTACACCCTGATAAATCTCTCAGCCGATGCAATAATCAAAATCAAACCAAATTAGAAAAAGCCCAGGTTTAATGGATGCCAGTGCTTCTGGGTGGCAGGGGAAGGGAGACTGGAAAACCATGTGTTTCTTTTCTGGGGGACAGTTTAAATAGCCTGTATTAATTTTGTAGCATTTAATATCATTAGAAATTTGTACTGTAAGTGACTTGAAAACCACTTGAATTATTTATGAATCATGCATGCTCTGAAACGTGCATATACAAAAAGGATAAGTGTGCCATTAGATATTTACACAATTTTCTTCTCAGTAGTGATTTGTTGTTTGTGCTGTTGTTTGAGTGTGATCATTTATTCCCTGGCAGTTTCACAGAATTCTATGCAATACTTTATAAAAGCTTGTTTTTTTTTTTAAAGGCATAGAAATAGTAATATAACCCTGACTTTTACCAATTTGATTTTTGTCTTACAGTAATTCTCTCTCATAAGGAAACAGTTTATTCTGTTTATCCAATTCCCTCAGCTTTGAATTCCTAAAAGGCAGAGATCAGCTTCCCCAAGAGGTGATTCCCACTGTGGGGTAGACCATTAAATGCCTGTGAATGAGCACATGAGAGGATGGTAGGATGCTGTTGCCCTTCACTTCCATGCTGATCACACTCTTATTTGCAAAGAGCTTTTGTGGCAACTTGTAGAAGGAAGTGCAACTGGTAATTTGTCATTTTTCTTTGGTTGAAGGTTTGATGGAAAAAAAAAACCTATGTATAATGAGACCACTTAAGAAATATGACATGGAAATTTGAAACAAAGAGTTGGTAGTAGGAAAAAGAAAGTTTTAAATGGATAGCATGATAATGTTTTTGTTTTTCTAAAGCAAAAACTAAAACAAAACTCCCAAACCAAAGCAAAAAGCACCCCCAGTCTCTAAAATAGTTCACATTCTCTCTCCACTCCCTTACTAGAATGCACACCCTCTTGCCTCTGCCCCTCCCAAACCCAGGTCTGGCTTCTGTCCTTTTTCCCCTTCAAAGCATATTTCCAAATACATTTGGAGAGTCTGGTTATTTCCAGTTCTGTGTGCTTATTTCTTCTTTTGGTTTGTAAACATTCTTACTCTTTTATTACATACACCTCTTACTATGTACTTTAGAAATATTTTAAATTGACATCTATTTGTAAATTTATTGACCATAGGGATGGAATGTCTCTGCTTTTGTATTCCCTGTTTCCTCTTTATATTTAGCCTAGGGATGAAGGGAGGGAGGGCAGAGAGGTACAGAGGTTCAGTTGTTGGTTTCTCCATCACCAAGGACAATAGGTTTCCAAAATGCCTTGGCAATGGAATTCATATATAGCACTATTTAAGGTGGCAGTGGTCCCTTAAAGAAGCCTTTTATTGATCACAGTGTAATGTGGTACCTAACCATCAATTCCAGTGAACCTTAGGTGTGTGTGTTAGAGTTGGTGTAGTGTAAATAAGTCTATCACCTAAAACAGGGTCAGAGTTGCTTCCCTAGAAGGAGTAAATTTAAGACTTGAGGGACTTAGGAATGAATTTCATTTCAAGTAGATGTGAAATTTATATTCACTGAAAAGGAGAAAGGCGGGGAAGTGGTGGGAGAGACCATGAAGTTGTCTGGGCAAGCATGGTGTGAAGTAACAGAGTGACCCCTGTGGAGAAGCGAGGAGGAGGAACTCCTCATATTCTTCAGCTTCTACATATTTGGTCCTCGTGGGATAGGAAACAAACGACCCTGTTTCCTGTCCTGTTTTGGGTGGGTGGGGGGCTTTTAACATTCCAGTGGTAGGAGGTTATTAAATTCTTTATCCTTACCACACTTTAACATTTTCAGGCTTTGTTTAAGAAATTATTTGTTTTTCTCAGTAATTTCTGGAAAGTCATTTCAGTGGTGATAGCGCTCATTGCAAACTGGAACAAGAAGTAGCATGCTAGTGTTCTCCTGCTCATCTACTAGATTTAGGGCGCAATACCTGGGATACCCTTCCATGTGAATAACGGTTGTAAAGGTTGGAGATGATCATGGAAGAGACAGCCAGTATAGCACACCTGCTGGAGGAATGAAGATTCCCAGCATGGAGCTGAAACTTGCCAGGTGATTAAGGAATTCCATAGAATGTTTGGAATGCCCCCTCTCCAGTTAGCTGTTACCCACACTGGAACTTTTTGCAGAGCTGGGCTTTGCAGATGGAATTTGGATCCTCTTGGGATGCTTTCCATTTCATAGGCTTCCCATTTTCCTGCCCTGAGCTCTGGATCAAAAGAAAGCCTTGAGATAGCTTAGGGTTCTGGGACCCTGAAGGCTTAGTCTTCCTGTCAGCTTTCTCTGCCACCTCAGCTTTGCCAGTCATGGCCCGTTTTCTCTTTTTCTCAGAGAGCACTTTATAAACAGAAATTCAAAAGAAAAAAGATTTGTTACCCAGACTGTGTTAACTTTGTCAAACTGTTGACTTCTTTGGGTCATCTAAGATGCTCTTTAACTTTTAGAACTACTAGGGTAAATGCCACAGCTCACTTAAGAGTTGCACCTGAAATGAATCTCTAGTATGAAGACCTCACAAAACAAAACCAAGCCATTCCATCATAAGTGTGCTTTGTTCTTGGATGGAAAAATAGATAAACTAATTAATATCGTGTCTGAAATAATCAACATACTATTTGGTTTTATTTCCTAAACATGTAAAAATACATACATGTATTTGTGTCTTGTACAAAAAGAACTTTTAGTATGCTATTGAGTATCGATAGATAGAACAAATTCTAATAAACTAGAATAATCAAGGATGTTTTATAACCTTGACAAATAAGCCCCGAAGGAAAAAGCTTATGAAGATTGGAGTTTTGTGTATTTTATTCTGTATTTATTCAGTTCTCTCAGCTTTGTTGCTGTAGAACACTCGCTTTTTTCCTTTCCAGCCCTTGTGTAGAAATGCTCCACCTCACTGGCCGTGGGGCATGTTTGCTCCTAGTACTTCCTTGGAAGCTAGGATGAAATCAGCTCGCAGCTCTGGGGTTGCTCTGTTTTACAAACTCTTATAGCTGATAAATAATAGTAGAAATGTTGTGTACACAAA
>JAQHUG010000303.1:1674563-1738743 GCA_028555095.1 Dicrostonyx torquatus | reverse complement strand
TGTTGAGTGTTTTAACATTTCTAATCAGTGTAAAAAAACTAATTACTCTTCTGGTTTGTGGATCTAAATACCTTTAGCTTAAGGGAGTAGTCACAAAGATTATACCTCAAAATTTAGTTTAAGAATTTTCTTTAAAACTAAGTATAGACAGTGTCTTAGTGAGGGTTGCTGTGATGAGACACCGTGACCAAAAGTAAGTTGGAGAGAAAAGTCTTCATTTGGCTCCCACTTCCATATCCATTGTTTGTAACTGAGGGAAGTCAGGACAGTAACTCAAGCTGGACAGGAACCTAGAGACAGGAGCTGATGCAGAGGCTGTCGAGGAGTTATTGAATTATTTGCTTGCTTTCCATGGAACAGAACCCAAGACCACTAGCCCTGGTTGGCTGTTCCCTCCTCCATCTATGACTAATTAACAACATGCTTTACAAGCCTATAGTCTGCTTTTATGGAGGCATTTTCTCAGTTGAGGATCCCTCCTTCAGTTGACATGAACCAGCCGAAACAGACAGTAACACATTTGCATGGTGTTGTTACCTGGATTTAAGGGAAGGGACAAAAGTAATGATTGCTCTGTTTCCTCAATAGCAGTTTTTAAGGGCAAGTTTTCCTCTCTGCTGCTTTTAGTTATGTCTGTGAAGCTGTAGAAAGAACAGTAAAGGACTTAATGGCATGGACTAATAGACAGGACCCTTTCATGTGTTAGCACATGAAACATTTGTTGGACATTTCCTTTCCAGTGTCTGTGCTGTTCGGATGTAAATAGAGTAAGGGGTGCACATAAGGAACTGGCCACCAACCTGACCAGTAGTGCGATTACCATTTTCCTTCCACTAGCCTGTCCCTGACCCCACTCTGCACCTGTCACTTGAGGTCCATTCCTAATAAGTAAATGTACTTTGTTCATTATACATGGTCCTTTTACGGTACCTACCTTGAATGGGATGTCAAGGTTGCTTATAATGAGCAATAGCTCCTGATCTTGTCTCTGAAAATTTTGGAGTCTGTCCAGTGCTTGGACACTCCTCTGCCAGTACTGAGGAGCAAAAATGTGCCTTGGGGTGTCTAGTAAGTCAAAGAGTCTAAGCTCTTGCATTGCCTGTTGTTGTCTGTTTAATGTAGTGCTGTAACACTGCATCATGCAGTGTCATTTTATTGGCTGAGACTATTCTCCATTGGGTTCTCTGTACATGTTTATTTCCCCCCTCTGTACTCTGAGGATGGACCAATGGTCATGGGCTACTTTTATTTGTCTGAAGTAGACTGCTTGCTTTGGAAAGTGAAGTCAGTCTTCATATTTTTGGATAGTTTGGGAACACTTCTGGATTTGTCTTCTATAAAAAAAAATAAGGTATTTGAAAAAGCATCCCTATTGGCTGTTGCCACTCTTGATAGGAGAAAATGAGTGAAAAGGTGGCATTTTTTTCTACAATACTTCCTTTGACCCATGGCTAAGACTTGTGACTGCTAGTTCTTATAACATATACAGGTAGAATTCTCTTGAATTCTTAATGGTGGTATGTTGAAAGATGGTAGAGTCAGGGCTGTATCCAGTAGTCACGCAGCTTTCTCATAGCTGTTTTACCTGTGACGTTGGAATGTAAGACAACTTCAGAGTCCTCTTCTATTCTTGATTTAAAAAAAAAAAACTACCTGAAATTAGGACAATGCCCACTATTTTAGTCTGCTCTGACCATTGTAGTATAATATCTTACAATGAGTAATTGGTTTTCAAGTCGTGAATCGTTTCTTTCACCTGTTTGATTGCTTTTTCTTTGTTTACTTTAAGGATATTTGTTGATTTCTTCCAATTTTTTGGCTTTTCCTCTTCTTCTTTGAGGTATGTTTTCATTTTCTCTTTAAGGGCCTCCAACAATTTCTTAAAGTTATTTTTAGGTTGTTTTCTTCTGCTTCATCTGTTTTGGGGTGTCCAAGTCTTGCTATTGCAGAGACACTAGTATTTGGGGTGTCGTGTTGCTCTTCTGTTCTTGAGCATATTCTTATCTTGTCCACACATCTTTTCCTCCGATTGGTGCGGTTGGGTCTGTGTCTCCAGTGATCACTCCTCTTGGTGACAGTGGATCCAAGACTCAGGTGGTCACTCCTCGTGTTGGAATTGGGGCCACAGTTTTGGTCCTTCCATGGAGGGTGGTTGGACGGGCCTGCCTTCATACACATTGAGTAATTGGAAAGCAACAGGAATTTATTGTTTATAATTCAAAAGAGGCTGGAATGCCTAAGACAGTATACCAGTAGATTTGGTGTTTGTTGGGAGGTTACTTCTCTTTTTTCTTTTTCTTTTTTTTTTCTTTTCTTTTCCTTCCCATCCTTTCCTTTCTCTTTCTTTCTTTCTGTTGCTTTTATTGAGCAGGAGCTTACTTTTGAGCTGGTACTTTCTCCCCGAATTCTCACATGGTGAGGTGAACGTGTTCACTTCAGCCTTCCTCTTTTATAAGGACATTAATCCTATTTTTGTTTAAGTTTATAAATTTAAACATTATAAGGATTTAGGACTGTGAGAGGATAGATATTTACACCACCATGCGCACTTAATTAACTTTCTTTAGTTTTGAGACTGTGTGCTGTGAGATATGTGTATGTATAAAATAACTGTCTTGGTTACATTTCTATTTCCATGATTAAACACATAGCCAAGGCAACTTATAGAAGAAAGTGATTAACTTGGTGCTCATAGCTTCAGAGAGTTAGAGTCCATGACCATCATGAGGGAGCATGAGACAGGCATGGCACTGTAGCAGTAGTGCGAGCTCACATCTTGAGATGGGACCACTTGCTAGAGAGGGACACCCAGGATGGTGTGAGTCTTTTAAAACTTCAAAGCCTACACCAGTAACTCACTTTCACTAGCAAGGCCACACCCCCTAATCTTTCCCAAACAGTTCTTCCAGCTAGAACCAGCTGTCTAAATATGTGAGCCTTGGGGGCTATTCTCATTCAGACCACAACAAACACACATTCCCTCACTGTAGTAAGTGTAATAAGATTTTTAATGGTTTTTCCTTGAATTTTTTACTTTTAAACCATCAGCCTTCCCCTATTATGCAATCGTTGTTGCAATCATGTTTAAAATGTTTATTTTTTTTACTAATCTAAACTCTGAAATGCATTTATTCTCTTCTTATGTATATTGAACAGTTATAAGGAGAAATCTATAGCCTGAGTGAATACAATAGAATTGAAATGATAGTTTAAAATAAGGTTTTTAAAAACTGTTTTTCCAAATGCTCATGTTTAACTTTTTTCTTACAAATCACTAGTGTTATTTTAGAATTGATTTTATATACACATCATTTATCTGACACTAAAGTCTTTTGTAGAGATTTATTTTATTTTTATGTGTGTGTGTGCCTTTTCTGGAACGAAAAGGGTTATGGAGTCCTGGAGGACTGGAGGTTAGAAAGAGCGGCAGTCCTCTGCAGAAGCAGTGCTCTTAACCACTATAACATCTCTCCAGCCTCTTGAGCTTAGCATTTTATACTGTGTTGTGTTATAGGATGTTGAGATTTCTAGTCCTTTTTGTGCTGGTATCCTGACTTTTCTCTCTCTCTCTCTCTTTTTTTTTTAAATATTTATTTATTTATTATGTGTACAATATTCTGTCTGTGTGTAATGTCTGCAGGCCAGAAGAGGGCACCAGACCTCATTACAGATGGTTGTGAGCCACCATGTGGTTGCCGGGAATTGAACTCAGGACCTTTGGAAGAGCAGGCAATGCTCTTAACCTCTGAGCCATCTCTCCAGCCCTCCTTTTCTCTCTTTTTAAGTGAGCAAAATGATGAAAAGTTTGCTGGTCATTTTGTTCTCTGTCTCCCAGAACATGCTCATTGTTTGTGCTTTTTTATTAACATTTTGAGTATCAGAGGCATATGCGTTCTATGTGAACACTCCCGTAGTCTTTTTTGTAGCACAAGTTTTGAATCTACAGTACTATAATCTGTTTCTGCATATGCAGAAAGCTACCTCTGCTAAATCTAAGTGTTAGAGTTGCTGAAACAAGAGAAGTTTGTTGTTGGTGTATTTTGGATAGTAACTTGAGTTTTTTGAAATAAATAATCTTTACTCTCACTCTGCTCCCCCCCCCCTTTGGGAATTGGCTGTTCAGGGATGAGTCAGGCTATGTGAGATGTGGCCAGAAGGGACCTGTGAAAGTACTTGTCAGTCAGAGTCAGGTCCTGCAGTTCACAGCTCTAGAAGAAGAATGTAAGTAGAGGTCCACATGCTATGCATTTGAATGTTTAAATTATAGTCTGGCTAGAAAAATGTGAAATATGATCCTCCTATAATGTGGGATACACATTACAGATGTAATCCGCATAGATGCAGATTCGACCCGTACAAGCCCTGGGTGTACTGTGTATAGCAGCCGTCTACATTGCGTCTCATCTCTAGTTCCTGTTCTTACCATGAGCCTGTGGATGCATGTGTAGGAGACAGGGTAGGACCAGGGAAGGGACCCTCACAAGCTCTGGAAACATCATTTGGGTGGGGAATTTGGGATCTTGCTTTTTATTCCTTTTCCACATTAAATAACTCATTGATATCTGCATTATGAGAAGCACAAATGAAATAGGTGAAATAATTTTAGTGATTTTTTTTTCAATCAGTATATCTATGGTGGTTTGAACAGGTATGTCCCATAGACTCATATATTTGAATGTGTGGTCAATAGGGAATGGCACTGTTAGGTGTAGCCTTGTTAGGAGTTCTTTAGAGGATGCTTGGCCCTTAGGGACCATTGTTACTTCCTAAGTCCTCTAGGATCTGTCATTGAGTTGATTCAGAAAAGAATTGTACTTCCTTTTTTTATATATAGCAGTCTTTTAAATACAGAATCAGTGAGGGATAGCTCCTAAGAGCCCCCTTTCCATTTAAGCATGTCAGCTGTTTTTGACTCTTAGTTTTTTGTTTATTCTCAGTAGTGACAGAATTCTAGTACATTTGTTTGCATAAGTAAGTTTTACCTTGCCTTGCTGCATTCTTGTCCTCTCCCAAAGCCAGGCCTTCTGATTCCCCTCTTGAACACTTACTGATGTTGTAATCTTTGTTCTCCACTTTCTGGAAATCTATATGTCTAGCAGATCAGTTTCCTTCCCAGAAGATTTTTTTTTTAAATTCTCAATTTAATAGTGCGCAAAATTTCAAGCTGTACCCTGTTCTCACCAAATGTGGGAAGTATCTAGAAAGAGGGCCATGCTTTTGCTTGAATGGGAAAAGTGGTTTTATCTGAGGGAAAGCCACCATATCTGAGGGGGAAAAGGGATGGAGCAAGTACCAGTTAAATTTGAGTTATAGGTGATTAGTTTTTAGCAATGAGTATATTTTATACAATATTTGGGACATAGTTAATGAGAGAGAAAATTGTCTGCACGTCATTTAATGGTGTTCTGTAGTTTATCTCAAAAACTGAAGAATATCAGAGCAGTAGCCTTCCTTTATGTGAACTCTATATGCTGATATTTTACTTAATTAGAAATTTAAACAGATTTATATATGGGCAGTGGTGGTTCACACCTTTAATCCCAGCACTGGAGAGGTAGAAGCAGGCAGATCTCTGTGAGCCTGGTCTACAAGAGCTAGTTCCAGGACAGGCTCCAAAGCTCAGAGAAATCCGTCTCAAGAAACCAACAACAATAACAAAAAATCCAAAGTTTAGATAATATTGACTTTTAAAAATGAAAACCAATTTTTTACTTTCTTTTTATTTTTTGTGTTTTCACACAATGCATCCCAATCCCACCCCCTCCCCAAATAAAACAAAATATAATTTGCGAGAAAAAAAAAAGGAAAGAGAATATCTTGTCATGGAAGCTGCAATGTGACACAGTGAGTCATGCAGTAAGCCCCTTTATCCATACATCTTTACGTGCAGGCATTCACAATAATGAATAATTGATCTGGTTTGAGGCCCTGGTGTAGGAGGGTCCCTCTGTATTTGGATTGCTTTTGTTGGTTAATAAAGAAACTGCCTTGGCCTTTTGATAGGGCAAAATCTTAGATAGGCGGGGAGGACAGAATAGAGAAGGCCGAGTCAAAGCGAGCTGCCGCCATGAAATCGCCAGAGTCAGACACATTGAATCTTTCCCGGTAAGCAACGACTTGTGGTGACACACAGACTATTAGAAATGGGTTGAAGATGTAAGAGTTAGCCAATAAGAGGCTCAAACTAATGGGCCAGGCAGAGTTTAAATGAATACAGTTTGTGTGTATCTATAAACTAGTGAGTGGCTGGGAGCCGGGAAGTGGGACACAGCCTGCTAGCCTCTTGCAACAAGACCCCTGGTCTCTGCTACACCACCAATGCTGGGCCCTCACTGGGGCTTTTACTGGACATCCTGTTGCTGCCCTGTGTTGTGGAGATCCCTGGGTTTGCAGGACCAATCCCCATCCCCGCCCCCCAGCCCCACCTTGGTGCTCCAGTAGATCACAGGGTGAATGTTGGATTGGACCAATACATAACTCTGGTTTTGGACCAGGTCCTCACCACCAGGGTGCGCTCTCTTGCATTGCCCTGGAGAATTCACCCTTGCAGAGATGAGCACGGGGCAGAGCCAGTTCTTCCGCTTTTGAGTCCTAAGGGTGGGTTCTCCCTTATCTCCACTCTGTTGCCCAGGTGAGGTGTAGGGGCCACTCTCCAAATGCTGCAGCTGATGAGGGGTAGGGAGCTCTTAAGACCCCAGAGCCAGCTCATACACTTGCCTCAGGCCCTGATGGACAGTGGTGTGTGTGGGGGTGTTGTGTTAGGGCATCCCCCTCTGCCCATGTTGCCACATGACAGATGAGTAATGGGACAGCTCTGCCATGCTCACAAACATCGGGGCTGACTCACCCACACCTTCGCCAGCAGAGTCAGCTTTACTGTGCTGCCCAAGTACAGGATCCACTTTCCCAGGTGCTGCAGCTGGTTAAGTGGAGAGAAGGGTCAACTCCCTTGCCCACCACAGGTGGTAGGGTCAAGGGAATGAAAAACATTTTACATAACACAAATATCAAAATGGATGTCATTGTTTTCTGCTTTTGCAAATCTGTGGCTTTCTGTCTGGATTCTCTGCATTCAGTTAGAAGTGCTTTCACAAGGATGGTCAATCCCAGTCTGTTCAATACCTGAAAGAAAGCAAAAGGAGCACAAAGCAAGGTGGAATCCTTTTATTGTAAAAATAGTTTGACCTTGGGATTTAATGAGAGGGATTTAATAGAAACTTCTTAGGAGAACCCCCAAGCATCCTTTGCTCACCACTGTACTGAGAATAGCAGAGCCTATCAGCTCTTGAAATTCTAATGGATCAAAGTACAATATTAAAATAACTTGAAATGGCAATTCAGTTAAACAATAATTATTTGCCTTTTTTTTTTTTTTTTAAGGCAGAGTTTCTTTGGGGCCTGTCCTGGAACTAGCTCTTGCAGACCAGGCTGACCTCGAACTCATAGAGATCCACCTGCCTCTGCCTCCCAAGTGCTGGGATTAAAGGCATTCACCACCACCGCCCAACTAAATACTTGCCTTTTTTTCAATTTAAATTATGACTAGGCCTGTATCCATGCATCCAGTAAGATAGTTGTTATTTAAAAACCATGGTAACCGTTTGGCTTTGTTCAGTAGGTACATTAACAGCTTTCTATGTTGAATAACTTTACATTTCTTTTGGACTACAGCTTTATTGTTATAAATTTCAGTAAGTAGGTCATGTGATCATATATCTGCTGCTGGCAAAGTATAACCTGCTGGGAGAAGATTCTGAAACAATTAACTGATTATCCTCTCATATGTAGAAGTGATGCAAAGGTTAGCACACAGAGAGGTGAGAATTAGAGATAGTTCCTGCAGTTGCTTGGATAACTGAGAAAAATTAAAGGATCTCACCAGAAATAGAGCAGATGAGAGGATATATTGGGGAGGTAAAGATTCGGTAAGTTTAGTTTTTGGTGAAAGAGTTAGATGGCTTTAAGCAGAGGCAGTTGAGATTGGATCGAGCAAACTGTTGAGATATCTGAAGATTTCCCTAGAGAGTGACTGTAGAGCAAGAGGAAGACAGGAAGACACAGGCTGGGCATGTCAGTCCCAGGGGGATATGGTAAGGGGAGTTAGGAAGGGGCTCTGTGAAGTGAGAAGCCGTCTTTGAGAAGACTGTGTGGAATTGGGGGATGGTGGTAACTGGTTCCTAAATCTGTCATTATAGAGCCTCGTGCATCTCGGAAACAGGCTTTGATTGTTTCTTGTACTAGGTTGGGGTTGGAGGTGAGAAGCGACAGAAAGCCGTGTGTCCAGCTTGGCTTTCTCACAGGATCATTTTTACTCGAGTGTTAAGTGTGTAAAGGACAACGTGTAGTAAGAGGCCACTTGTTTGTTTTCCGACCAATCCAGACTACCAAAATAATAACACAGAAAATTATATTATTTAAAACACTGCTTGGCCAATGACTCTAGCATATTCCTAGCCAACTCTTACATATTAAATTAATGCATTTCTATTATATACCGGCAAGGTTCCAGCTATTAGCTTGCATCTTTCTCCTCTGGCGGCTCCATGGCATCTCCCTGACTTTTCCTCCTTTCTCCCAGCATTCAGTTTAGTTCTCTCCCACCTCTCCCTCTGCCTAGCTCTATTCTACCCTATCACAGACCAAGGCAGATTCTTTACTCATTAAGCATTGAAAGCAACACATAGAAGGACCTCTTACACCAACAATGGAGTTTAAAGAGTTGTTCCAGTAGAACGTTTTCCTCGGTCAACCTGATTTTACAACAGCAAGTCTTTTTGAATATGTTTATATTTTAGGTAAAACGCCAGCCTTAGGATCAGATTCACTCTACACTTTGCTACTCCCTATGCCTTGAAGAGATGGAGTTCTACCTCACTTAGATGTGGGAATAGAGTGGGATTATCCTCGAGGCTATGCCATGCATTTGTGACATTTGTTTCTTCTTTCTGTCTTCCTGTGATAGGTTCACCAAGTTGAAGAGCCTTAACCTTTCCAATAACCACTTAGGAGTCTTCCCGTCAGCAGTCTGCAGCATTCCTACCCTAGCAGAGCTGAATGTGTCTTGCAATACTCTTCGAGAAGTGCCAGCAGCTGTTGGAGCTATGCAGAAGTACGTACCTAAACCACGGGGGGAGTCTGGGAAGCTCCGTGGAAGTTTCACATCATGCTAGTTTGTTCTGTTTGCCGAGGAAATGCTGGCCTCACATCCAGCAGTAAGGCATGGTGTGGTGTGCAGAGGTCACTTGTTAGGCCTTGACTTCTTCAAAGTCTTGTAAAAAACTAAAATACAGTTGTTTTAACCTGCAGTTCCTATGAATGAGTATATCCAAACATAGGAGAGGAGTTACTTTTTCATTTTCTGAGCTATTGTAGTTTAAGTATTAGAAATTAATTTTAAGAAAAATAAGTACAGTGCATATTGGGGCAGGTTTGTATTGTAGTTAGCGCACTTCCCCATGGAGACCTTTGCAAGTTGAGGAAGTAGGTAACATTTCCCATTTTAATATAAGGTTAAGGTCCTTATTTCCGATTTTGTCCCCCTCGTTCTTTGTAACCTTCTACCTGTCCTTACGCATTTTGCAGCAGTACAGTAATGCAATCTTCATGAACTTGTATGTTGATAATGGTTGGAAAATGTACATTTTTCTTTGTAATTGTTATGTCTTCTTTGATAGCTTGCAGACATTTTTGCTGGATGGGAATTTTCTCCAGTCTCTTCCTGCCGAGTTGGAGAACATGCACCAGCTCAGCTATCTGGGTCTTTCCTTTAATGAGTTCACTGACATCCCAGAGGTATTGGAGAAGTTGACTGCTGTGGATAAACTCTGTATGGCTGGGAACTGTATGGAGAGCCTCAGACTGCAGGCTTTAAGAAGAATGCCTCATATCAAACACGTGGACCTACGGTAACCTCCTTTGAGTGACTGGCTTGTGCTCTGGGGTGAACTCGCCCGCAGAGGGAAGAGGTGACGGATTATGGGTCTCTTCTTCCCTGAAGCTTTAGAAAATCCCACTGACCATGACTTTGCTTTGTGCGGTTTTACTGTGGTTTTGTGAAACTGAACCCAGTTTTAATTCGCGTGAATAATGGGAGCACTGGGGCCGAGGACGTGATGGTCTCCATGGTGGACATTGTTCCCAGTCTTCTTACTTGTGTCTTTCCTGAGACATCTGATACTGTGGAGCATCTCTTGTTGTTTGTTTGTTTGTTTTTCTTTAACTTAATGTACATATTAAGTTAAAATGGTTTAATTTCTTCTCTGTCCATTCAAGTGGCTCAGAGTTTTGCTTACCATTCTTCACAAAACATAAATTCTATTATTTGGATCTGAAGTTACCTGCCCCCTCTACTCTGATTCCTCATAAAAGCAGAGAGCCTTCATTTTAGTCTAACCGCTGTGAAGCCCAACTAGTAGCCTCGGCACTGTCTTTGCTGCCCATGGATGGGCATCATCCTTTGGAAGGTCAGGTTCTACTAGGTTTTTTTCTTTTTTGTTTTTGGGTTTTTTGCTTGTCTTTTCTCAAAAAAAAAAATTTATTTATTTATTTATTATGTATACGATATTCTGTCTGTGTGTATTGCCTGCAGGCCAGAAGAGAGCACCAGACCTTATTACAGATGGTTGTGAGCCACCATGTGGTTGCTGGGAACTGAACTCAGGACCTTTGGAAGAGCAGGCAATGCTCTTAACCGCTGAGCCATCTCTCCAGCCCCCTGCTTGTTTTTAAAGACAGTGTTTTTCTGTGTAGCTTTGGAGGCTGTCTTGTAACTCACTCTGTAGCCCAGGCTGGCCTTGAACTCACAGAAATTCACCTGCTTCTGCCTCTTGAATGCTGGGATTAAAGGCGTGCACCACCATCACTGACCTAGTGATTTTTAATCACTGAGATACCTTACACAAGAGGATTCATGTTTTCATTCCCTTAAAGATTTATTTATTTTATTCTGTATGTGGGAATGTTTTGCCTAAATGCACACATGCACCATGTGCATGCCCAGTTCCCACTTATGTCAGAAGAAGGTGTCAAGTCCCCTAGAACTGATGCTGTGGACAATTAGGAATTGCCATGTGCATACTAGAAACTCAGTCCTGGCCCTCAGCAAAGGCAAGCAAGTGCTTTTAACAGCTGAGCTCTCTCTTATATGAGAAAGATTTTTAAATTTTATCTTTTTAAAAGAAAAACACGAGCCTGTCATGGACTTTACTTCTTACAAAACAATGCACAGGACTGAGTCTTTAGTGCTAGCTTGCTTACTTTGGTACTTTTTCAACTAAATATTTTTCTCCCATCAACAGAAGTTGATGTCTGCTTACTAGCCATAGTAAATCTTGAGCAAGTTAATTTCTATGCGTCTGCTTCTGATCTACAAATTACAATTAATAATAGAACATAATTTGTGGAGAGAATTGAGTTGAGTTGCCCAGCACTCCCAGCAAGGGTTGTGTTCAGTTCCTACCTGACTGCGGCCTGTTTCTACTCCTGAAGCCTGCTCAACTGTCTTTCTTGGCATCTTCCCTCTGTCTGTAGAAGTGGGTCTGTCCTTGTTCTGGTACCCACTTTCCTTTTCTTGCTAACTCAGGTGCTTTCTGAAGCTCATTCAGTAAAGAGTCTTTATTTACTCCCTTTCTTCCCACTTACGTGGTTTGGCTTGTGGACTACGCATCCTGCCAATAGAGAATTGCTTGGCTTCATCTCTCCTCACACTAAAGAAGGCGAGCTTTCCTAACTAGGTGATGTTAATGGTGTGCAGGATTAGAATTCTTAATTTAGCAAATAGAAATAGTTGTAATTTATCTGAATTTTGAGAACTTTTTAGAATGGGACAGGGACCAACACTTTTTGGTAAATTTATGTACTAGCATAATGTTATTAACTCTGAGTTGTTTAATATATAATTTCATATTTCAGAGTTTAGGTCTCGTGTTTTCAGTGGCGCTATATATATATATATATATATTATATATATATATCACACATGAAGGCTTATTACTTATAAATGCCTGGTCTTGGCTTGGCTTGTTGCTAGCCAGCTTTTCTTAATTTAACCCATCTTTTACCTCTGGACTTTTTATCTTTCTCTTACTTCTGTAGATCGTCCTTTTTCTGTGACTGGGTGACTGGCCCTTAACGTCCTACTCTGCTTGTTCTCTCTCACTTCTTCCTCCTTCTCAGATCTCTCCTGTTTTACTCTTTGAGTACCAGCTCTGCCTATCCCTTCTCCTGTCCTGCTATTGGCCATTCAGCTCTTCATTAGACCAGTCAGGTGGTTTAGACAGGCAGAGAATCACAGCTTCACAGAGTTAAGCAAATGCAACATAAACAAAAGCAACACACCTTAAAATAATATTCTACAGCAGGCATTCTTCTGTATAATCAATCATTCCTCAACTTTGCTTGGCCCTCTGTCTTCTTGGGACCAGTTTCATTCAGCTGCCAGCTGGAATATTCCTTAGTTTTGCTTTTTTACATACTCATACCTGTGAAGTCGTCTTAAGTTTTCCTAGCTTTTACCTGCTTTCAGCGCACTAGCATACAAGTCCTGTGCAAGAGCGTAGAGATGCTCAGTGTACACTCGAGCACAGGCTGGGAAGCATTCCTCGCTGCTCTTCCACAGTGAGATAGAAATGTGTGCTGATTTGACATTGATGCTGTATTCACACACTCTATGACAGATTGATTGCACAGGAAAAACAGTTGATGAAAGTGTTAGATTTGAGTAGCAAGTCATGTGATAGAAGCTGTGTGCTTGTGTGTTCTGTGATTACTTAGAAATTTAGAAAAGGGCCCCTTCTCGTGGCCTGCTAGGCAATGTTCTTACTTATCCATGACCTCACAGTTTTGTATATAGTAGGTAAAGCCCTTGCTATGTACTTTGAATGGACGAGAACGTGAGTATAGCCAGCCGTGTTACTAGTTCTTTCACCTACCTGTAGCACACTTGAAAGTCACAAACTGCATTGCTCCTGCCTTTGATCTGGAAGCCACAGTGCCACTTCCTGTGAACTGCTATTCCCTCCTCTCCACACCCTTGGGATTCAGATGGGATGCTTCCTTCTCAATCGCACCTACTTTATAGGTTCTCTGTATTTTGTACATTGCTACAATATCATCACATACTCATAGTTCTCCGATGGAACACTGCAAAGCACTTCATCTTGTTACTCTGATCAATATAAAGCCAGAGGTCATCTTCCTGTCCTTGTCATGATCATGACCACAGCCCTTCACAGTGTACCCAGAACTGGAGCACAGGTATTTATTTCATTTTCTTAACTATTTGGAAGAATAGGAAAGATGTTTTTTCATTTTGCAGATGAGAGGTGCTCAGGGTTCTCCACCTAGAGCTGCTCTTGTACACACAGGAGTGCCACCTTTCCTTTCCTCATAGACTTTCTTTTACGTCCTCATTAAAACTGTTTTTATCATCTTGGTACCAATACAGTGACTTGTGGGTGGGTGAGTTGCTATATGAAATGAAGATAGTACTATCATGGTTATTCAAAGTGTAATTTTGGGAAGGACATAAAACATTTTTTAAATTCTTTAAGTTCTGTTGTCTCCAAAATAAGTCTTGATTTTATCCATCGTGCACATTCTGATAGTTTAGTGAGCATTTGGAAATAGGCGCATTTCTGGATTAAGGCCAAATTTTGTATCTTCGAACCTAGAACAAGGAAAGAAGGAATGATATTTTTAAGCATCATTTTAGGGACATTTGAAGACACTGTGTGCTGCCCTTGGTTGTTGACAGATTCTTGCTCTGTGCTGTCACTCATCCTTGTGTTTCAGTCAGTGGCTTTATGATAGTTCTCTTAATAGTTTGTATACATACGTATTTTGTTTATTGAAGAGCAGAAACTCCATAGAATGTTTATCTCCATGCATAATAACAGTGGCATTTATCAAGTGCACAAGCTTGGGGCTTTCTCACCTTGGGAGAGAGATGTTTCTTTCCAAAGGAGGTGTAGACTACCTTGGCACCAAGAAGTGATGTTTTCATCTGTTTTCTTACAGTGGAAACTAAATTTATATTTGTCATTGATTTCATATCTTTCTCATATTGATCCATTGCTGCCGTCTTTCACTGCTCATCTGCAATAGCTTCACTCAGTCCAGTAGTTGTCATGGCAAAAGACTCCGCCATCTTTCTATGCTCCTTTTATGATTTCTCAACAAATCCTGGATGCCAGTGTTCAGTGTCTTCTTCACTTTGCTCTTTGAGTAGTAGTCTCTGTATGGAAATAGCTTTGGCTATCAGTTCTGATGCTGAGAATAAAGAATCCCTGTACCTACATTTCCATCTCTGGGGTTCCCATTCAGTATGTGGCTTGATTCTGTCCTGTATGATTGCCCATCTACTTTTTACATCCGTCTCTTCCTTCAGGGAGCCAATGCAGTATTCATATGTCTCGGTGGTTCTGGGTTTGTTCCCATGCTCTTTGCAGTGTGCTATCTCTGCTCCAGCCTCTCTTTGGAAGTAAGTGCCTAAGTAGATATTTTTTTCTTCTCTTGAAGTGAATTAGGTAAAATCAATACCCTTGCGCCGTCTCTTCTAGCCTTCATGGCCTAAATTGTGTTTAGAAATATATCATAAAGGCTCAGACTTCTAGAATTGTAGCTAAAAATAGCTAGTGAATCTTGCTAGTTAAACAAGGCAAATGCTAAAATTAAAGATGGCAGGGGGAACTCTAATACAGTGAGACTTGAGTCCTGTCTCATTATTTCACACTATTTGGGTTCAGCAGTTTATTTATAGTACTGTGGTTAAGTAGCTCATGTTTGTGTCCTTCCTCCTTAAGACTGAACGTACTCAGAAAGCTTATAGCAGACGAAGTGGACTTTGTGCCGCATGTCACTCAGCTTGACCTGCGAGACAATAAACTTGGTGATCTAGATGCTATGATTTTCAACAACATAGAAGTTCTGCACTGTGAACGGAATCAGCTGGTGACATTGAACATTTGTGGCTATTTCCTAAAAGCACTGTATGCTTCTTCTAACGGTAAGTGCAGACTTCATCCAAGCTGCGCTGTTTGCCCAGTACCATCAGCTCTGCCTTACTGACTTTGTCCTTTCTTATTTACTAAAATAAGGGTCAAATCCTTCCAAGATAAAAGTTATAAAAGAAGAATGTTGCCTTGGTATTTACAGGAACCAGAAGGGAAAATTTTATTGTTCCTAGCTTGCTTTTTGTATTATGATAAATTGCTCCCACTGGTCATTTGTTTCTTCTGCTTAAAGTAAGGGGCAAGGTAAACTATTTGATTGACTTCCTGATTAAATGCTAGAGGGTGGAGAGTTCACTGTAGGCTCCATTCGAGACCTGAAATTTCATGTTCCATTACTCAGAGAATGTCATAGCAGCAAGATTCTTAGTTATTTAATAAAACCCCTTATTTGGGGTTTTTTTTTAAATTATGGGATGTATGGTGTGGAGTCAGATAGTGAGACTTTTCAGAGAGATCCTTAGGAAGAGGAGGTATGTGCTAGTAGTGCTTTCAGATTAATAGCGAGAACAGTGGGCAAGACACACTTCTGAGAGAGGGGTTACAGAGTCCACACCACCACTTGTCCAGGCCACTAAGATGTGCTTCATGTGAGCTAAGGGAGCCTGCAAGCAGGCCATAAATGTGATACATGGCCCATTTTCTCATGGCCCATTTTCATAACCTGAAATGTTATGTTGGAAAGAAAAGAGCTGGTACCAAAAATTAATCTATAAGCCTCTCACTGGGACCAGAATTGGCAACTATATAACTCTTATGAATTAAGAGAGCAGGCCCTGCAGAAAGTGGTGTAGCATCAGAGCCTTCTGATCTGACTAGCAGAGCTCATTTTTGACGCCCTGGAGTGTGGTGTTTCAGTGTGAGGGCGTCAACAATGAAGACCTTTTGGTGTTAAAAATATGGTGTTCATTTGGATGATCTTTTAGGTACAGTTTGGCACACAGAATCACGAGAAAGCACATAAACGAATGGGAACAGAGAATGAATGACTCACAATATGGGAGGGTGGCTGTAGTCTCCTGCAGTTACATACAAGAAGATGCATTGTACTTCCTAAACTAAATAAACAGAGGAGGCCAAAAGTACAGTGCTTTCTTCAGACAGCGGCACCTGGGTAGTAATGTATTTGTGTTTCTTCCCCTTGTAGAACTTCTTCAACTCGATGTTTACCCAGTTCCAAATTATCTGTCTTACATGGATGTCTCAAGGTAAGAAGACAGCACCTATATGCTTTTATGTGTGCCTCATTACTTTACATATTTTTAATTGAAGGTAAAAGAAAGAAATTCAAATATAGTATATTTTTCTAATGGTCTGATCATTTAATAATGCCATAATTGGTTCAGTTCACTTGTTTCTGGTAACTAATTATTGTTAAATTCCCAAGTAAACATTTTCAAATAATTAATTCTAAGTCTTCACTGTAGTGCACCATTTCATTTCCCATTCTTCCCAGTAGCTGTATTTTTATGATACCAGGCAGAATTGGAAATTATTTTAATACCAATGATAAAAATGTGAACTTGAAAGTAATACTTGGTTAATTGATAATTGACTTACCTGGATCACTTTTCTCTCTCTCTAAATTCTCAGTAGTCTCTGAAGGGGTGTTAATATCTAGAGGTAGCAATCTTTTAAATGTTAGAGATGATGCCGATGGTGTATCTGTGTTAGTTTATTTCTTCTCTATTATAATGATTCATCTTGATTTTAAAATACAGTGATTTTCATATATCCTTTTGATCTTGCTCATTGCATTTTGGCATTTTTTTTTTTTAAAGTTTCGTTTCTCTGTAGTTCTTTTGAGCTTAAAGTCCATCTGCGGGGCCGGAGAGATGGCCCAGCAGCATACAGAGTGTGTCCTGCTCGTGCTGAGAACTGGAGCTCACTTCCACATCAGTGTAGCTTCAGTTCCAAGGGGTCCCATGCTTTCTTTTGGCCTCCTTGGGCTCCTGCATGAGTGTACACATACACACAGGCATATATAAATTTAAAAAATTCAATTACATATTTGAGGCCTGATTTAATTTTTACAATAATTTTTTATGTTCTTATCTTCAGAAACTGCCTAGAAAATGTGCCTGAGTGGGTATGTGAAAGCCGAAAGTTAGAAGTTTTAGATATTGGCCATAACCAAATATGTGACCTTCCCGCTCGGTAAGTATTTCAAATCAAATAGATAATTAGTATTACTATGCTGACTTAGTGTTTATCTTGTTAGCTTCTTGTTATGAACTCCAACTGTATTGTCGTGGGGTGGAGAGTAGCGAGCCTTGGATTTTCATGCTGACTTTCAGATCCATACCAGGTGGTAGTGGTTACTGGAAAATTACAAATAAACTAAAGGGAATGCTCAGAGACTGAGAAAACAGTATAAATGGTTTACCTAGGGACCTTCCTCGATTGGGGTTTTTATAGTGTCGGGGTGTGCGCATGGTGCACACGTGGAGATAGAGGTCTGCCTTGGGGAAGACAGGGTCTGTCTTATGCACGGATGCCTACATCAGGCTAGCTGGCCCTCACATTTCTGGAGGTCTTTGTTTCACCCGTAGAAGTGAAGGATTCCGTACATGAGTGCCGCTGCTTCTGCTTTTACAGGTCCTGGGCATCTAGGTGCAGTTTGTCAGGCCTCACACACAGCAAGAGCTCTTCCCACTAACTTGTCTCCCCGTCATAATTTGTTCTTTAATAACAAAATTTTTAAAGTAACCATGTGATTATTTCAAGTATCCATAGATACAGATGAATCTTTTCTAGTTAAGTAATTGTGATTATCCAGGTAGTTAATAAAGCACAGAAGTCGTTCCTAGCCCATCATGGGACTTTGTGTGATGGACATGGTGTGCACCTCAGTGCCCTAAGGTCTGCATGGGATATGATGCCTGGCATTTGAAGTGTGGCTCCTCTGAACAAGACACTGATTATTAATTTTAATTTAAGTAATTATTTAAACTTAATTGATGGCCAGTTGCTACCAAAATTTAAGTTCAGTTATTTCAACATTTTTAGCCAGTCATGGGGACAGAGGAAAGTAGTTTCTATCTGTGTATAACCAAAACTACCAATACAAATAAGAGAAAAGTAACATTTACCTTAACCTTTGGTCTTCACATCAGACTTCTTTCAGTTGACTTTTAAAAGTATGACTAGGGGCTGGGGAGATGGGTCAGTCAGTAAAGTGTCTGTCACACACGTGTAAGGACCTGAGTTTGGATCCTTACTATCCGTCTAAGAAAAGCCAAGCATAGTCACAAATATCTGTAACCCTAGCACTGGAAGCAGATACAAGTGGGTCCCTGGAGTGTAGTGGCCTGCCTGTCTAGCCCATTGTGAGCCATGGGTTCAGTGGGAAAGAGAGAGAGAATGATTGAGGAAGATAAACAGTGCTGACTTGTTTGAGTCACACACAGACACACACACAATGAACACCTGAGATGTAACTAGTTCTAGAGAAGAAGTATAACTATAGACACCAACTGTAAAATATTTATAATAACAATACTAAAACAATTTTAGAGTAGTAAATCTAGTAATAAGGATTGTTTGATTTTACTTTTTAGTGTGGCACCCAGAGTTTCCAATTCTATGTGTAGCTCTTATTATGTTAGAATATTGCTCTCATAAGATAAATCCAACTTATATTTCAGTCCCTGAAGAGATTAATTTCTCTTTGTTCTTCAGCCATCATACTATCCATAAATCTGGCTCATTTAAAAAATGCTTTCTGCCCCCAGAGTATTAGTTAATTGAATATTTAATTAACCTAACCCTCATGCAGCAATCCTCACGAGAGAGAAAGTGAAACAGAAAGACAGACAGACACAGACTGTGCCCAGTGCTTTTAGCAGAGGAACATGAAAAAGAAAATGGCCATATTTCTGTAGGTAAATTGTTGGAATTTTTTTTACCATTGTCTCGCTGTCCTACTGTTCTTCTGTCTTGTCTTTCCCTCCTCAGTCCGTGAGTGGCACATCGGGGACTAAATGTGCACACACTGTAGTGCACTTCGGCACACTAATAAATACAAGATAGCTGGAGATTTTGCCGGTTTTTCAAAGCCAGTGTTTCATTGGCTCTGTACTAGTATAGGCTTTTGTGGGTCTAAATAAATGCTTATTCAAAGTAAATGCCAAGTGTCATTGTCATACAATTCAGTGTTTATTTCTATTTTTTAATATGTGAAACAAAAACAGTATCTATTACTTTCTCCCTCAGTGTTGAGCTGTAGATTTTGCAGAAATCCAGTTGATGTTCTAATATTCAAGCAAAAGCGATTTATTAGAATTGATTTGATATTGAAACTTTGTTTCTCTAAGGAGGATATATGATGAGTTCAACGAAACAAGTTATTTATAATGAAAATACATGAAAAGAAAAGTAATATTTTAGTGCTTAGATAGTATCCAGAAGGAATAAACAGAATCTAGTTATCATTTAATATTAGTACTGCAGTTCACTAAACCTACCTATTCTTTCTTTTTAGGAGAGAATGTCTACTTTGGTATAGGGTAAAACTATGGCTCCCTAAAATGTGTGGCATTACTGAGAGAAAGGGGGAAAACTAAATTATGAAGTAAAATGTACTTCTGTACAATATATGAAGTAAAATTTTCTTAGGTGTGTTTATGAAAGATTGATGCCAGTGAAGACTTAGTTGACTCCTAATAATCTCTGTGAAGACAGCTCAGCTGTGTTTACTCAGACTCGGGGCAGAACATTAGCCTGTGGGTCTGAAGAAGCACACAGCCTTGTAAAGCTCACCTTGTGGATCAAGATGAGACCAAGCTCTTCAGCTACTCCTTCCATGACTCAAATATAGAAAGCACTGAAATACAAATAGCTCCAAGTTTATATTAAAATAAACCTGCTAAAGCTAGGGATCTGACTCAGCATTCTGGAGCCCTGGCAGCTCTTGCATAAGACTGAGTTCAGTTCCCAGCACCCACAAGGTGGCTCACAGTCATCTGGAACTCCAGTTCCAGGGAAGTGAGTGTCTGCAGACACCAGGTACCCGTGTGGTGTGCATCCATATATGCAGGGAAAACACTCGTGTATATTGACTAAAGTAAATAAATCTAATACAGTAAAATGAACCTGTCAGCATGTACTGAATTAGTATATAATTTGTGGAATGATGATTATTTAAATCTTACGTTTTTAAACCCTTATCCAAAATTAGCCCAATATAAATAGTTGCCTTCTGTTTTTTGTTCCCTTTCATACAGCTTATTTTGTAATAGTAGTCTCCGGAAATTACTGGCAGGACACAACCAGTTGACAAGGCTTCCTGAAAGGCTAGAGAGAACATCTGTGGAGGTCTTGGATGTGCAACATAACCAGCTCATTGAGCTCCCACCTAACCTCCTCATGAAGGCTGACAGGTAAAGATTTTGACTATCTTCATTATTTACCTGAGTCTGTATACAGAGCCTGTCACTGAGGGTGTTATCACCTATTTACTATCTGTCCTAGGCGTATGAGAAATTGGCTTAGCTAGCCACCTTTCTGCCATTTCATGTGGAATCCTTTAGATCATTGCTAACTTCACTCTTCGTTGTAGAGAAAGGTATTTGTGTCGTGGGGATGAGGTGTGAACTCTTATACTACTCGTGGACAGGAGTCGTACAGGCTACTTTAGGCTTCCCTTACTTATCTGATTGTCTTCATTTTCTGTTGCTGTGGAAAAACGCCCTGACAACAATTTAGGAGAGAAAGAGTTTCTTTGCTCACAGTTGCAGGTTATAATCTCTTTACTGTAGGGAAGTTAGGGTAGCAGAGCTTCTAACAGCGAATTACTGTGTTCATGTTAGTGTTCATCTCGTTTCCTTTACTCTCATACAGTCCAGGGATCTGACCAGGGAAGGGTGCTACCCACTGTGGGTGGTTGTTCCAATAATCAAAAGTTTAATTTTAGATTTTTTAGGTTTTAGAAGTCGAACCCAGAGCCTGATACATGTTGGGCTGTAGACAAACATTCTCCCACTGAGCTGCTTCCCCTCGTATTTGAACAGTTTTCCTAAATAACTGGTATCTAAGCATTTGAAAAGTTGGTTTGATGAGCGATTGTGGCAGTTTGAATGTAATTGGGCCCCATAAGCGATATTAGGAGGTGTGGCCTTTTTGGAAGGAGGATGTCACTGTGGAGGTGGGTGTTAGGGTCTCATATATGCTCAAGCCATGTCCAGTGTCGGGGACGAGCCTCAACAAAAATACCTCTTGCCAGGGTAGCGGTGTTGGGATTTAGAAATATAGTAAAGAATACGAAGACACACTGACTAATAATAAACATACAGAATAATATCGAGAGGGAGTTCTCTGAACTGAAATGGCCCGCGTTTAATTTCCAATTCTTTAAAATACCCCTGACCCCAAAAGGTTAGGAGTAAGACAAAAACTGCATTAACATGATACAAGGAAATGAACAGACCAGTTGAAAGTTGCGAGCTACATCCATAGTTTAACATCCTGTTACTAGAACAAAACCAGTCCTGTTCAAAACATTCTGTAGGCAAACCAGTCCTTGGGTGTAATCCAAAGTTATCTCCTTAAGTGAACTGGAACTTAGATCCTTAGACTTTTCTTTGAGATATAAAAGTATCTGCTTCTCTATTCCTGACTAACTATTAGTCACAGCTGTTAACAATAACCTTGAGAGAGCAGAACTCTCTGCTCTAAATCTAGGTGGGACCTTTGTTTGAGGTAGAAACACAATAACCTTGAAGTTCCAGCTCTCTGCCCGTTGGTCAGCGTGGGAACAGGCTTAGATTCGGGCCTCTGCAGTCCGGTGTCTCACTTCATGCCCAGCTGCCTGCTGGTCAGTACGTAGAAATCTCAGCTCCTCTGGCACCAAATCTGTCTGCACGGTGATGGACTAACCTATGAAACTGTGAGCCACCCCATTAAATGTTTTTCTTTATAAAAGTTGCTGTGGTCATGGTTTCTCTTCACAGCAGTAAAAACCCTAAGACAGGGATTAATTTAAATGTTAAGAGAAATTTTGTTGTGTTTTGAAATTCAGTGGACATTTAGTTGGAGGTTGAGAGAAAATTCAGAGTAGACAGTTATAAATCCTGGCAGCTGCCAGGAGGAGGCGGTGGAGAAGAGGCGAGAAAGGGAGGCCTTTTGAGTTCTGGTCTGCAGGGCAGATCTGCAAGCAGCTATCAGGAGTAAAGTGGTGACCATCAGAGAAAACACTAGAGTCACAAGCGTCTTGCACATTCAGTTGTGATCTGTCTTAGTTGATGGTTCAGCCTCTGTGCTGGATGCTGTAGGCATTGAAAATTGTTGGATGTAGCTGTTTCTACCAAGTTACTTAAACCCTAATACATAGTTTGAAAAACACTGCTCAGTGAACATAATAGAAATTAGATTTAAGAGAATAGAAAAGACAGAAATAGGGACAGCCTGGCTTATTGGTATGAGGAAGAACACTTGGTTGCTGTATGACAGAATGAATTTACTGTTTGTGTCTAGCAGGTAGCTCCCAGGCATTATTGAGATCACATGAGTTCCTCTGTCAGTTTACTCCATAATTCAAACCTTAACAATAACTTTTTACAAATATTCTTTGTGATAGTAAATTATTGTTTACAGTTCTGGGATGGATCATATAACAGAGAAATAGCACATGTTTGTCTGCTCTCCCTGTTAGCAGGGAGTTATTTGGTAAACAGGTAAGAGAAGGGAATCTACTTTCAATTAGGTGACTTTTAGTGAAGTCTTCCTTTCGCTCTGGAAACTGTGGCCAGCTTATTAACATTCTTATGACTTGACCACTATTTTATGAATTTACTTTTTATATTCACCTTTGAGTTTTATTTGAGTTGCTTTTAAAAAATGGCAGTTCATATCCTATACTAGAATTGAAATGTCACACTATAAATGTAAATACATGTAGACTTATGATAGTTAAAAATAATATGTATTTTGAGAAGGCTCATAGCTCAAAGTTGTAGATGGATATGAAATTTGACGGGCCATATATTATTAAGATACTGACTGTGATACTGCATCCTAAAAGAGGGCAGGATTTGGTTCTGCTGGGTAAACTGGTAAATAATCTACTTCTCATCTTGCTGAACATCTTTTTGTTCTGTGATGAGAATTCTTATGATGGAAACACCAAAGGAGTTTCAGATACTTTGCTGTGACCACCAGATGGCCAGACGAAGGCTAGGTAATTCCCCGTGGTCACCAGAGTGGATGAGTCATACCAGAGGTAATGCCATCCTTCTGTTCTTTCTTAGACTCTTGGCAGTGACTGACTCCCTGTCCACCTAGGCTCATCACACACATTTGATGGCAAGATAACTTCTCCCGATGGAATCAGTCCAACCAACAAAGCTGTAGACCCCCCCAGTAGTGGTGGGACTCAGGTCTGTTTTTATACCTGTTTGGAGCAGACTGAGGATACTCAGAGACAGGAGATGGGGGTGGGGACGTTCATGTGCCAATGAGGTTCATGGTATTTCTCATTTGTACTCATTAACTATCCCCAGAGTATTAGTCACACCATAAACCATAAGCTTGAGTGACTCAGACAGATTTGTGTAAATATCAAAGGAACTAAAAGAGAACAGAAAATCAAAAGAAGGTGATCAATTGACCATGACAACTGGTGCTCTTTGGCAAAGGCAGTTATTTATGGCATTTTGGAGAGCTGAGTTGCCCACATTTTTTTATTTAAGTGAGCTATCTTTGAAGTTCTGATGTTTGGAGGGATGTGGTAGATGAAAAATGTTTCTAAAAGCATGCTTTCAGAATCATCTGAACTCGCCGATTCCTGACTTTTATAGCAGTTCCACTGACTGAGATGTTAGAAGGAGAGCCAGAATCAGCATGTTTAATGAGGTCAGCCTTGGGATTCTAGTCTGCAAGGTCCACTGGACAGTGAAAGCTCAAAGTGACCATGGGTGTTCCTGCTTCATCTCTTGTGTTTCTCTAACACTTGCATGTGGCGGCTCTTCGGGGGTTATTAGCACCAACACTGGCTGTCAGGTTTGTCAAAAGCAGAGAATCAGCCAGTGGGAATTAGAACACTATGCAGAAAAGTTCTAAGATTTCCTGGATCAGAGGATGGCCAGCTATGTCATCATATCGACAGGGATCATAGTCTGGTGACTAATTCCTTATGTGATCCAAAAGGCTTTAACCAAATGTTCTAAATGTTCATAAGAGTAGCAATAAATACTGTCCAGGAAGGGTCCTCAAGAGTGCTGTCCTGAAATCGGTGACCTTTGTTACCCACTCTGTAGTGCTGTCTTCAGGTGGAATCTTTTACTCTTGTACTCGTGCTTATGGGGCTCATCTGTTCTTAAGAAATCACAAGAATGTGTTAGGCTGGGAGGTATGCACAACTGTGATTTCACACTGACCAGGACTCTTGTAGTTAGATTTTGAGTCTACCCCTGTACCACTTACCTCTAACAGAGGTTGAAGATGAGCTGCTGCCCTCAGAGTTCCTAGGGTAGTTGGGAAGCACTGCTTCAGTTACAGATCTTCTAATCTTATCTCAAAAAGAGGTAAAGCTTAAAGAAAAAGAGAAGTAAACAAGGTTTCAGCAAGCAGTCACAAATTCCATTCCACCCATCTTACTCTCAGGCTGCGTATCAAGCCACGAAAAGATACTTGGCAGAACGGAGAGGGACTGGCATTGTGACCTATCTGAAGGGTCAGGCACTTGGTTTGGTTTTGTGTCAACTTGACTCAAGCTGTAGAATCATCAGAGGAAGGAGCCTCAGCTGAGGAAAGGCCTCCTTGAGATCCACCTGTAAGGCACTTTCTCATTTAGTGATTTGTGGGGGAGGGGCCATCCCTGGGCTGCTAGTCCTGGATTCTATAAGAAGGTAAGCTGAGCAAGTCAGGGGAAGCAAGGCAATAAGCACGCCCCTCCATGTCCTCTGCATCACTTCCTGCCTTCAGGATTTTGCCCTGTTTGAGTTCCTGTCCTGACTTCCTTCAGTGGCGAACAGCAATGTTGAAGTCTAAGTCAAATGAACCCTTTCCTCCCCAACTCGCTTTTTGGTCGTGGTGTTTTATCACAGCAATCCAAAGGGGTATTGCTGCGGCACACCTGTCCGTGTTTTAGGGAGGATTGTGGAAGGGCTTGGAACTTAGAGCTAGCAAAGCCATTCTGTGGGAACGTGGAAGATAAGAATATTGAGAGAAGTGCAGAAGATGGAGGCCTGATTTTTAAAGTTGCAGAGGGAATATTAAAGACTATGAGGGCCACTTATTATTTTGAATTAAGATCCTGTGGTTCTTGTTAGCTGAGGATGAGAATCGACTGATTAACAAGATATCAGAACTACCAAAGCACAAATTTGGCTTTGTTGGGATACTTAATGCTGGTCAGCAAGAGCTAAGAAATTAAGTGATTAAGGAGAGACCAGCATCATTGAGGTGAAATATTCTGGGAAGTGTTTCCTGAGAGCACAGAGAATCTGTGTTCCAGATGCAGCCACAGGTATACCTCGTGCTGGCAGCTGGACTTGGTAATGTATAAGTTTCACTTAGTTGATTCTGGATTTGGAGGCATGAAGGGGTCATGGAGAGCAGCTGAGACTTTGCACTATGAAAGACCAGGAAAAGCCTTTAGTAAAGGTGCAGCCTCAGTGGCAGTTGAAGACCCAGAGCTGAAGGGGTCATGCAAAGAGGTTGAGACTTGGCACCATAAAGAGAGCCTATGAGAGGCTACTGGTGAAAGTACAGTCCAGTTGCAGTGAGGGAGCTCAACGTTTTGGAGATGCCAACACCATGGGGTGACCACCAAGAACAGCAGCAGCAATAGGATGGAAGCCAGCTGAGCCTAAAAGATAAACTGTGTATATACTGCACAGGATAGAGCTGGAGAAGTGACCCAAGCCCTTTGGAGGAATCCAGAAGATTGTGAGTGGATCCACTGGACAGTTGGAGTTTTGTTTGCTTTGATTGTGACTGCCCTGATTCTTCCCTCCTGAATACTGGAGCCCACAGTTGAGTGACTTGAATTTTAAAAGACTTTGACTATTTGAAAGGAACTAAAATGTTACGTGTTTGAATTTGTAAAGACTGTGGGACTTTTAAAATTATTTAAGATCATGGGGGATGAGGAAGAAAGAATTGTGGCTTTAATAGTGATGAGTTTATGTGTCAGATTAACAAGGGGTCAGTTGTGCGGACTGGTCTTGTGTGTCAACTTACCACACACTGTAGAATCATAAGAAGGTGGAGCCTCGCGGGCTAAGGAAATGCCCCCTTGAGATCCAGCTGTAAAGTATTTTCTGTTGAGTGATCAGTGGGGGAGGGCCCAGCCCATAGTAAGTGGTGCCATCCCTGGGCTGCTGGTCCTGAACTCTATGAAAAGGTGGGCTGAGCAGGCCATGGGAAGCAAGCCAGTAAGCACTCCTCTCTATAGCTTGTGCATCAGCTCCTGCCTCTGTGATCTTGCCCTCTTTGAGTTCCTGTCCTGACTTCCTTCAGTGATGAACAGCAACAGATTTTTGTGTACATGGTGATTTGTTGTAGCAACAGGAACCCTAACTAACACGGTTGGTAAAAGGGAAGGGAAACGGGACCAGGAATACAAAGATATATGAACAGAAAGTTAGAGGACACAACATCCATCTGGTCTCAGTCCGAACAAAATTGATGAGGATAGCACACAGTCCCAGTGACTTAGGGTCTCATTCACAGGGCAGAGAGAGGCTGGTGGTTAAGATGGCTTTCTACCCACCCAACCTCCTCGGTTCCTCACACTTGCCTGTAACTCCAACTCTGGGAATCTGACACCTTCTGGTCTCCACAGGCACTGCAATAAAACTGCGCACATATGCACATAACTTTAAAATCCTTAAAAGACTATTATAAATAACCAGATGCCATGAAAACAAACAGGAAAATGGCGAACATATCCCTAAACAGTGCCTAAGAATAAAACAAAAAGAACACAGTCCTCCCCTAAGTTATTGTCAAGATACAGATTTAAGGCAGCATTCCAAGCAGAATTAAATATGCTCATGAGCGTTTGAGGATATAAAAAAAAATGGAAAGTTAAGAACAAAAATGGAAAATGTCATTGAACTCATAAAATGGAAAAGAACAACAATCATTTCATAAATGAGCAGCATATTACCATGTGGTTAAAGGGTAATACGTTCAAATAAACGTTCAGAAAGAGACATTAAAGAAAGACAGAAAAGTGAAAGTGAAATGAAGAAATAAAAGGGTTAGAGATAAATAGGGGAAGTGAAAAACTGGCCCCAAAGGAGCAGTTTAGATATTGAGCTCTTGAAGAACAGAGAAAGTAGTGGGATAGAATGAACTTACAAATATTTAAAGTTCAATACACTTTTTATAACACACAAAAAGATCTTAAAGGATATTTGTGAAGATCTCCTAGTAAGGTACCTGGAATAATCTCAGTGATCAACTCTGAGATCTAATAGTTAAATTTAGATTCAGAAAAATAAAACTTTTCAGGGCTGTACTAAAAAAAGATAAGGTGATTTTAAAGGGCGCATATTTAGACAGTCATCAGACTCCCCCAAATATTAATGCAAAGTAATAAAGTACTAACAAACAGAAACTTAGATGAAAAACTTAAAAATGCAATAAAGAAGAACTTAGAGGTTAATGCTAAGTTAGTGGGAATGGAATAAAGGACAAAAAGAAAGGAGTCCTTGAAGAGCAACAATACAAACCATTGACAGAACTAACCCAAAGAATATTTTATGGCAGCAAACTGAAGATTTTAGAGTAGAAAACTGATAAATTAGAAATTGTCATATAAAAATCTTGAGGGCCAGCCTGGGGAAATGGCTCAGTTGGTAAAGTGCTTGCTACACGAGCATGAGGACCTGCATACAGGCAGCCGGAGCGGCGGCTCATGCCTGTAGCCCAACTGCTAGGTGCAGACAGCTAATTTAACTGGCTTCCTGAGCTCTTGGTTCAGTGAGGAAGACACCCAGTTCAGCATTGACCTCTTACTTTCATGTGTGCATGCATGTACACACACAAACACCAGGGTGGGAGTGGGGAATAATTTAGTAACAATGTATAAGTACAAGGTAACTGTTGGAACAAAAACACTTTCCTCTAAAATCCTATAGAAGAAAAATGTGTGTCTGTGTGTAATGGTCTGAGACCAAATATCACATCATATCACACACATACACACACACACACACACACACACACACACACACACACACACTAGCATATCTAAAACTCTAGAGTTGGTAATAAATAACTCAGTCTCAAACATGTCAGTCAGATAGGGTATCAGGATATGAAATTCATATTGAGGCTTCTTATGTACAAGCAATAGCCGGTGGGAGACCATATATTGATTGCAAACCCCCATTTAAAATAGCATGAAAAAATATTGGATGCTTAGAATAAACTTAAGAAATGTTCAAAAGTTGTACAAAAAAAAAATCAAAACATTAAGTTCATGGAAGCAAACCAGGATTGATTCTAGCACTCAAAAGTACAGTGTTATTTCATTTGTATTTTAATAAATAACACTTGCCTGAAGTTCAGAGAGTAAAACAGCCCCACTGGTCAGCATTACAGACCAGGCAGTGGTAACACACACCTTTAATCTCAGCAGCCACACTAGTTGCCATAGAAACCAGGCTGTGCATGCCTATCCCAGCCCTAGAGAGATTATAAAACTGGAGGAGACAGCTCACTCTCAGTCTTATTCTGAGATTCTTGGAGGCAGGATCACCTTTTCGGACTGAGGTAGAGGAAAGAGCCAGTGGCTGACTGTTTTACTTTTCTGACCTTCAAGTTGAACCCAAATTTCTCTCTCTGAGTTTTTATTTATTGTGCATCAAAAAATTATGTCAGAAAACATGTTGTATCTGGGACAGCTTTAGTAATACATGCAAAATGAAAGTAACAAATTATTCCCAATAGAATAAAAGTAAATTTCTGTAAATTGTTATTAGCACAAAGTAAAAAATTGAGTAAATAAGAATTTTCCTTACAGTTTAATTCTAATCACAAACTATAATAAGTAAAAGGAGTCATACAGATTTTGGCTAGCATTACTGAAAAAGAATTCCTAAAACCCAAAGATAATAAGCAAGAACCAACAAGATAATGACTGGAGTTAGTACCTGGGACCCAAATGGCAAGACAGCAGAACCAGTTCTTGCAAGCAGTGTTCTGATTCTACATGCATAGGACAGAAAATCAATACACATAAAAATGAATAAATAAATAAAAATTTAAAAAGTATGTTGATAAGTGGGATATTGACATTCTTTTTTTTTTGCTCACTTCTTTTTTTATACATACATTTTTATTGATATTTATTGAGCTCTGCTCCCCTCCCTGCCTCTTCCCTTTCTCCTTCAATCCTCCCACAAAGTCCCCATGCTCCCAATTTACTCAGGGGATCTTATCTTTTTATACTTTCTACTTCCCATGTAGATTAGATTTTTGTAAGTCTCTCTTAGTGTCCGCATTGTTGTCTAAGTTCTCCGGGATTACAGTTTCTAGGCTGGCTTCCTTTGCTTTATGTTTAAAAACCACCTATGAGTACATGTGACAATTGTCTTTCTGTGTCTGGGTTACCTCACTCAAAATAATGTTTTCTAGCTCCATCCATTTGCCTGTCGTTATTATTTTTCTGCTATGTAGTACTCCATTGTGTAAATGTACCACATTTTTTTTTATCCATTCTTTGATTGAGGGACATTTAGGTTGTTTCCAGGTTCTGGCTATGACAAACAAAGCTGCTGTGAACATAGTTGAATACATGTCCTTGTGGCACGATTGAGCATCCTTTGGAAATATACCCAAAAGTGATATTACTGGGTCTTGAGGAAGGTTGTTTCCTAATTTTCTGAGAAATCTCCACACTGACATCCAAAGGGGCTGTACCAGCTTGCACTCCCACCAGAAAGGCAGAAGTGTTCCCTTTTCCCCACAACCTCTCCACCATAAGTTGTCATCAGTGTTTTTGATCTTGGGCATTCTTACAGGTGTAAGAGTTGTTTTGATTTGCATTTCTTTGATGACTAAGGATGTTGAACATTTCCTTAAGTGTTTTTCAGCCATTTTAGATTCCTCTGTTGAGAGTTCTCTATTTAGGTCTGTAGTTCATCCTTTTTTTTTTTTTTTAAATTGTATTATGTGATCTTTTGGTGACCAATTTCTTGCGTTCTTTGTATGTTTTGGAGATCTCCCTCTGTCTGATGTGAGGTTAGTGAAGATCTTTTCCCATTCTGTAGGCTGTCATTGTGTCTTGTTGACTGTGTCCTTTGCTCTACAGAAGTTTTTCAGTTTCAGGAGCTCCCATTTATTAATTGTTTCTCTTAGTGTCTGTGCTGCTGTGTTTCTATTTAAGAAGTGATTCCCTGTGTCAGTGCATTCAAGTGTACTTCCCACTTTCTCTTCTATAAGGTTCAGTGTAGCTGGTTTTATGTTGAGGTCTTTGATCCATTTGGACTTGAGATACTGACATTCTTAACTGATCTCCTCGCAAATTTATTGGTTACAAAGTGGGAAAAATGGAAGTTTAATTGGCTATAATTGGTAATACCAAATAACCTTAGTTAATGTTGACAGTAGGTAAGGCGTTGGCCTATGACACTTCTAATATGGTGCATGGGAAATGGTATAGCTGCTGGACTCTGCCAGAAATGCACAGCCTCGTTCTTGTCATTATAAACCATGGAGGAGTACTGTCGTGGGTCACCTTTTTGGGGTGACTTCTGCTGCAGTCCTAGGCACAGCGGGTTTGTACATTCAAGGGTCAGGGTGTGAAGATTAGAAAAGTTAACTAGGTGGAACAGACATAAGAAAGAATCAGAGAGACACAGGATAGAATCGGGATGGCAACTCAGGGAATACTGAATGCTGAATTTTGAGTTCTGAGTTCACCCATGTTTAATTTTCCATAGACTTTTATACCCCAGTACAAAAGTGGGAAGAAGGAAAATACTACTTTAACATGACACAGAGGACAACCAGAACAGTTACTTGAGACATCATCTCATTATTTCTTGAGAAAAACATTCTGTTGTTTAGATAGTGAACCCATCCTAGACCAAGTATCCAGAAGGCAGCCACTCCCTATGTCAAACCTCTTATTTCAAAAGAAGGAGCATGCCGGGTGGTGGTGGCAGCAGCGCACGCCTTTAATCCCAGCACTCAGGAGGCAGAGGCAGGCGGATCTTTGTGAGTTCGAGACCAGCCTGGTCTACAAGAGCTAGTTCCAGCACAGGCTTCAAAGTCACAGAGAAACCCTGTCTCGAAAAACCAAAAAAAAAAAAAAATCAAAAGAAGGAGCAGAAGTATGCTTGAATTCTCTGACCTTCGGTCAGGGTGGAGTGGCCACCTCTACAGGCCATTTTAAGGTCTAGAACACCAAGTAACCACACCTTAGGTCAGGGTGTGTAGCTACAGTTTTTGTCAACACCTTTGAGCAAGCCCAGACTCTCTGACCTTCAGACAAGGTGGACTAGGCTCACATTTTGGGGCCTCCACAGAATATCATTCTACACAATTTATCCTAGTTATGTAAGCTATGGAGCAGCCTGTATGGAGTACCATTTTACACAGCCGGACTCTACTGATGAGGAACCGTGGAGCAACCCATACATAGTAGCACTCTATACAACCTCATTCCAGTGATGATGAAAAAAAGGAGTAACGTTCTTAGTTACTTTTCTATTGCTGTGCTAAGATACCATGATCAAGGTAATCTGTCATAGCACTGAGCCCTGCTCCTCTACAGAGACAGGATGTCTGTAGAATTCTGGGATATATGAGAGCTTCTGAAAATCAAACAAGATAGCATAGAACCAAGCAAACAACGTGCCAAGGCAGAGGAATGAAGCAGTAGCTCTGGAGGCAGAAGTGGCTTTCTTTCTGTGACTGTTGCTTCCCAAGTACTCTTGGGCAGAAACCGTATCTGTCCTGGCTTTCTGCTAAGACGAAGTGTTGTGTTAAGGTGATTATAAGAATTGAGTAGGAAGTATGTTCACACAGGCTTCGGTCCTACTAGACCCCAGCAGTTTTAGAGAAAGGGGCTCACGGAAATGTTCTTTGGAAAGGGTTTTTATTACTATTTTTTAACATCAGAATTGTGGAGAACTGTGTCAGGGATAATGATCTGTTGAGACAGATGAAATTTCTGTCAGTGCCACTCATTACTGTTTGAAACACTGCCAAAAGGTTTGACTTTCTCAACTTTGGTTCTGTCTTCTGTGAAATATAGGGGATAGCTGGGATAATGTGATCATCTACAGAGATGGAAAAAAGGAGTGTGCTCGGCTTCCTGAAGCGCCTGATAAATGAAAGCACTGATAGCATTGTATTCCCTTCTTTTTAATTAGATGATTATGTCCTGAGGAGACTCCATGGCTGAAACATCTCTTAGCACATAACCTTTCTTTGCTTTTGTAATATCGTATGTGAATATACAGAAATTGGTAAGTTGGAAGCTTTAGAATAGTCACCACATCATTGTGGCTTGAAGATGTAACTCATCCGTCAGGTTGAAGCTGGGGTCATGAAATCAGCTACTCTCCATCCTGGAGGGTTTTGATTTTGTAATTTGAAAGTAGTTGTTCCTTGTGGAGGAAGAATAGCACCTAGACAATTGAATTGATTCAGTTTGGCTTCTGCTAAAATATTCAAATTGAAGAAAGACTATTTTAGAGAGTGGCTATTGCATGTAATTTTCCTGAGATCATGATAAGAATAAAAAGTCAGTTCACATGTTTGGAGATAGCATGGTTGTGCTCTGTGTAGTTCAGAACCACCATTTGGAGCTAACCCCATAATTCCAGCCAACTTAGCTTCATTTCTTGGAGGAGTGTGGTACAATGTTTTTCCAACATTTAATTTTCTGCAGAGAGGGTAGAGTTCCATAAAAGCTGGCAATTTGAAGACAACGAGAAGTCCTTGGAAATAACTGTCCTCTTGTTGGGATGCCGAGGGCTTTTACCCTCACTCTGGCAGCTCTCTAGACTATCACTGACCTGCGGGGTTGAAAAGGCAGCGGTTCCTCTCTTTGTGCCTAAAACTATGCAAATTCTCAGGAATTCATTCTCTCCCCAGGCTTTAACTGCACATTTCCTAGAGAATTGTACTTTAATAGTTACCGGATGGTTTCCCAGTTGACCCCACTCCATGGTATTTTAGGGGCAATAAAAAATGCACTTCTTACATTTTAATTTATTCTACACAGAGAAAGTTCTTAACTGATATATTTAAGTCAGGTTATAGGAATAGGACCTAAAAATAAAAGAATTCTAGTAATGAAACTGGTTTTCTTCCTAGTTAAGACCGGTTCATTTTCTACTCTGTGGCACATAGCTATAATCTCCAATGACTTTTTATGGTCTCTGTGGCCCATGTCAACCCTCTTCTGCCCCCTGCCTTCCATTTTCTTTAAATGTCAACAGATTGCATGTTTTTCTTTAATGGAAAATATTCTATTTTGAGGAAGTTGCTTTTCCTCAGATAAGTAGTGTAGTGTAGCTCTCTCTCTCTCTCTCTCTCTCTCTCTCTCTCTCTCTCTCTCTCTCTCTCTCGTGTGTGTGTGTGTGTGTGTGTGTGTGTGTGTGTGTGTGTGTGTGTGGGTGGTATGTATGCAGAACTGGAGTGTTAGATTACCATGCGAGAACTTAGAGTGACAATACTACGGAGGACGCCTAATAGAAGACTTCTTTTTTAAAAAATCCAAGATAAAAAAGAATTGTACCTAACATTACATAGTCTCCCTTTTAAAATTATTCTTTCTCAACATATGTTAAAAGAGTCCAGAACCCATGTTGAATGTTTAAACCAAGATGAATTTTTAAGTAATATTTTTATTAATTATCTGAGAATTTGATGTGATGTATTTTGATTCTATTCATCCCCACTTCTCCACCTTCTTCCAGATCAACTGTCACCTCCCAACCCATCCAACTTTGTGTTCTCATCCTCATATCCTCCCACCTCTTAACCCAAGGATTCCAATTTGTGTTTCCCAAATACTCTTGGAAGGGGCTGCCCTGGAACATGGGTGGCCTACTACAGATCACATCATTAAAGAAAACTGAGTGTCCCTCTCTGAATAGCTGTCAGATGCCAGTAACTCCTCAGCTAGGGGTGGGACATTATACCCACCTGTCCCCTTCATGCTGGGATTTTTTTTTTCTGGCTTGAGCTTGCAAAAGCCTAATAGGTGCTGTCACAGTGGCTGTGAGTTCTTGTGTTCATCTCCCCTACTGTGTCTGGAAAGCATTCATTCCTTATAGACATCCACCGCCCCCATCTCTTACAGTCTCTCTGTCTCTCCTTCATGATGATCTTTGAGCCTGGAGGAAGACATTCAGATTTGGATGTCTTATTAGGGCTTGGCACTTCTCTGAGTATCAAACAAAGATGTTTTGCACTGTGAGAACAGGGTGTTTCCTTATAGCAGAGTTCCGTGGTGGGCAGGTAGAGCTGTCCACAGATTTCGTTGGGTAACCCTGTGCCCTGAGTGCTCCATGCCTAGTTGTTCACCTGCACAGTCTGATGCCTTTTGAGTTGGAACGGCTACTTAGGAGAACGAGCCATGGCACCTTGTTTACCCACCTTGTCATTCCTTTCTTGTTGGATGATTTGGAACCTGATTGCTGCAAGGATTCTCTCCATATGCCTGCTGAATTGAATTCCTGGAAGCCCAGACTTTTTGTTCTTTTTCCTAAACCCAGCTCCCACCTTTGCCTGCTTGTGTAGCTTCTAGATATTCTGAGCGATCAGTGGACTTTGCTGCATTTTGTCTCTGCAGCCTGAGATTCCTGAATGCATCTGCAAACAAACTGGAAACTCTGCCTCCAGCCATGCTATCTGAGGAGACAAGCAGCATCTTACAGGAGTTGTACTTGACAAACAACAGCCTCACCGATAAGTGTGTGCCCTTGTTAACAGGGCACCCACATCTGAAGGTCCTGCACATGGCCTACAACCGGCTTCAGAGCTTCCCAGCAAGGTAAAGTGATGTTCTTCTTAGGTCTGTACCCACAGGAGGGGTAGTCCCTGAGGAAGGTTTACCTTTACCTTTCATTATCTTGAGCTCAAGGTAATGTCTGTGGTCTTTGTTCTTCCTCATTTATAGTTATCTTCTATGTAAGCTGAATCGGTAAGCATTCTGTTAGAACAACTGTATTAGTTTTTCTAGTATGAATGAATATTTTCAAAAACCAAACAACTAGAATGTTCTTAAGTTTTTCAAATAGCCAGTTTTCTCATTGCTTCTCTTTAGCTAGTCAGTTTTATTTGAAAAACAAAAAGCAAAAATACTGTGTTTAAGGGTTGGAATGTGGGGTACTGGAGAGATGGTACCTGTTGCTCTCACAGAGGTTTTGGGTTTCCAGCACCCACATGACGGCTCACAACCAGAGGATCCAGCACCACCTTCTGACCTTCACAGGCACCATGCATGTGGTACACACATATATATGAGGGTAAATGTTCTTACACATAAAATAAATATACATTAACAAATTACTTTAAAAAACTTGACAATTAAATCTTACCAAGTGATATTATTCTGCTGGACATTGTAATCAGTATTTCTAAGAATACATTTCTCTAGAGTTTCAAAGGAAAACTTTTTTTTTTTAATTGATTGATAGAGAGAGAGAGAAGCGGGAAGGGGAGGGAGACACAGTAGTTAGGATTGCTTGCTTCTCTTTCAGAAGACCCAAGTTTTATTCCCAATGCCCTAAGTCTGACTCAACCATCTGCACCTTCAATTCCAGGATGTCTAACCTACTCTTTTGTTCTCCCCCGATACAAGACACATAAACAGTAAAAAATTTAAAATTGTTTTAAGTTGGTTCATATTTAATACTTAATGCAAACTCTCCTGTTGTAGCAATTTAGTAATAACTTGAGACTATCTTGAACTATACTTATTTATTTTTATATAGTATTTAATATAACAATGCATTTGTAGCCTTTATTTTATGACACTTTTGAACACTTAGTGAATACTACCTACAATTAAATTATTAGTTCATTTTCGTGGAAGGAAAAAGTTGGCATGTAAACCAGGAAGCCATTTTTTATTCATGCCTGGTTTGAGGGAATGGCCTACTGGGTAAAGAAAGTTCTTGCAACACAAGCATGAGGACCTCAGTTTCAATCCCCAGTGGTCACAGAGAAGCACACATGCTAACATGTGCTGTAACCCCAACTCTGGAAGACAGACAGGTCTCAGAGTCCGTTCACTGAATGGCAAACCTAGCCAGCTGGTGATGTCAATGTTCAAGTAAGAAGTCCTCATGACTTTTTGTTTTCTTCATAGTAGACCACTAACCAGTGACTATGTCAGAAGCTATAGTGCAGAGGGCTAGAGGAAGACATTCAATGAGGCTTCCACTCACTACCACATGCCTGTTACCACACACACACACACAACCATTTTAAAATAAATAAATAAATAAAAACCCAATATGGTATAGCATGGCAGAGAGCCCAGGGTTCTATCTTTAGCACCACAAACAAAGAGGAGTGGGGGTGGGGTGGGGGAACGGGACAAAAAGACAAAAATAGAGTGGTGACCTCTAGAGACATAGAAATGGCTTGACACTAAAGAATGACTCTAAAAAGGCTCTGTTTGGGGGAAGCAGTGACGTACTGTCTGACTTTGCAGAATCTCATACACTGAGCGTGCCAAAAGGATTTACTTTATTACACTGATACTTTTCTTACAAGTTAGGACTTGGAACACACACCTAAACATCACAAAAACAAACACTAACCTTCTGGTGTTCTGATGGTCAGTGCAGATTAGGAAAGGGACCAGATCAAAACTGAGGCATGATTAATGAAAATGCAGAGACAGATATTGAAGTTATTCAATCTGAAGACCAAAAGAGCAAAGCTGCCAGCCACTGGCTGTTACCTCAACCTCAGTCTGAAAATGGCGATCCTGCCTCCAGGAACCTCAGACTGAGGGCTGTCTCCCCCCTTTTCATAGTCCTCTCCAGTTCTGGGACTAAGGGCGTGCACCACCACCGCCTGGTTTCTCTGGCAAGTTAGTGTGGCTCCTGGGATTAAAGGTGTGTGTCATTGCTGCCTGGTCTGTAAGACTGGCCAGTGTACCTATTTTTTTTTTCTTCTCATCTTCAGGCAAGCTTTATTTATTAAAATACAAATGAAATGTGCTGTACAAAATAACATTCCTTCTGCTGCCCAATGCTGCTTTTCATTCTGTTGAAACTTTTGCAGAAGGAAGGGAGATCCACGTATGTTCTGACTTTATATATTGCTTTAGTTTTTGGTAATGTCCTTTTCATTCCCATTATCCCCTCATTTGCTGTTGATGGTTATACTGTTACTTCCATGCATTTTTTGATAGTAATGTGCCTAAAGGGGCTTATCTTGTCTGATTTTTGATGGTATCTATGTAATTTCTGTGTGAAAACTGATCATTGACTCTGAGGCTATGCCTCCATTTACCCCTGCTAGGTGTCAATCACCAATCTGAAGTATACAAAAGATTTTTATGTACTTGGTAAACTTAATCTTGCTATGGTTTCCTTCCCATAAGGTTCTGTGTTCTTTAGAGTAGACCCCTAACCAGACGATGGTGACCATATCTCAGCAATCAAGCCATTGCCAAGTCACCTTTCTGTGCTGAGAAATGAAAACTTTTCCTTTCTTGGGCCTAATTTACATACCATTCATTATTCTTCTTGCCTCATTACCCATTGATTTATTCATATTTCTTTTCAAATGTAAAGAACAGCATATTAAAATGATATATGAATTCCAGCTGTCATAAATTAACTACTTCATACTTTATATTGTTATTTGTAGTGTAACTACATTAGCCTGGTAGATGTGTTTGATGATATCAAAAGATATGATTTCATAAGGAAACTTAGTCGTTATATCTGAGGCCTATGCCTCTATCGAGACAAGAAAAATAGTCTCTAACAATTGAGAGTTTGCACAGCAATAGTGTTTTCTGACACATTTTTTAAAAATGTATTGGAACAAGTAGAATCATGAGTAGAAAAAAAAGCCAGGAACTGTAAGGAACTCCTAAGTTTTCTCCTGTTCCTCAGTCACTTATCACCAGGATGGTCGGTGGAGCTATGGAGTGGGTGCTGCCATAGTGAAGAGCTTGTTCTGTCCTCCAGGTTGACAGAGAACGAAAGATGGCACTCTGATTCTTGAAGTGTTCCCTAGATGCTTAGTTTAATTCTTTAAATTACAGTTGTTTCAAAAATAAAATATTTTAATAGAAAATGCTAAATTGCATTAAAACATGTTACTAAAGCAAGGTTGAGGTGATCCATTTACATAGTTGATGAAGTCTAGTTTGTTTTGCAGTCATCTTGAGTTTAGGCTCTCCAGGACAGGAGGTGAATTGCGTTGTCTATAAACTTTCAACCTCCCTGCTCCAGCACTTTGTAATTGTCAGTGGGTGCTGGGTCTGAGTTTCCTCTGTATCCGCTTTAGTACTCATCTTCAACACAAACAAGTCGTACTTTCAGCCTCAGCTCAAAGCAGTTGCTGTGATTAATGTTAGTGTTTTAGTTTAAGTAGAATTTCCACTGGAATTCAGACTAAGCTACATAGCAAAAAGAAAAAAAAATTACGAAGAAAAGAACCTCCATTTTCCTTATTGTCAATTGAAGAGTTGAACTTAAGTTTTGTTCTGTGACAGGAGAGGAAGTGATAAAACATTTTGCTACTCAAAAGCAACAGTGAAAAATGTTTACAAAAATGACTATTGTAAGTGCATCTTTGGAGTCATGAGTTCTTTTGTGACTGTGTCTTCCATTTAAATTGCCTTATAGTGAATTGGTAATCCTTCCTTCCTTCCCTTCTCTCAGTAACATGGCTGTGTCTGTCCACTTAAACTGCCCTATAGTGAATTGGTAATCCTTCCTTCACTTCTCTCAGTAACATGGCTGTGTCTGTCCATTTAAACTGCCTTATAGTGAATTGGTAATCCTTCCTTCACTTCTCTCAGTAAAATGGCTGTGTCTGTCCATTTAAACTGCCCTATAGTGAAATGGTAATCCTTCCTTCCTTCCCTTCTCTCAGTAAAATGGCAAAGCTGGAGGAGCTTGAGGAACTTGACGTCAGTGGGAATCAGCTGAAAGCCCTCCCAACAACGGTCCTGAACTGCAGGCGCATGCACACCGTGATTGCTCACTCCAACTGTATCGAAGTCTTTCCTGAAGTCATGCAGCTCCCAGAAGTCAAGGTTTGTGGGTGATTGTGGATGCCAGGCTCCAAGTCAGCAAAGAATTGGCTTCCCAAACGTTGTGGGGGCTGTAGTAGCTTTCTTGTACACCATGCAGGGTTGCACGCCAGCATGGAGATCCTGTTCTGCTTAGTTTCTGTGCCTGGCTTAATATAATGCACCTCTTAGGTGTAGATGTTTCCTCCTTTGCTGTGGGTTTTGTTTGTGTGCTTGCATAGCTAAATTGTGTGAAGTCCCAATTTTCTTTCTTGCTTATGATAATTTTACTTATTTATTTTAATTTACTTATCATAATTTTATTTATTTATTTTTACAACCCAATCCAAGTTCCCCCTCTTTCCTCTACTCACATTCCCCCACCCCTACCTGCACCGTGTATAGGCTGAACAAGGTGTCTCTCTGTAGAGAATGGGCTACATAAAATCAGTTCATGCACTCGTGTTAGATCCCGATCCCACTGCCAGTGGCCCCAGGGACTGTCCAAGCCCCACCATGGTCTTCAGGCCCCACCATGGCATTCAGGGGGCCTAGTTTGGTCCTATGCAGGTTCTCCGGTTGTCACTTTGGTGTCAGTGAGCTCCCACTAGTTCGGGACAGCTGTTTCTGTGGGTTTCCTCATCATGGTCTTTTGTTTATCTCTCCTCCCTCTCTTCAGTTGTAGTCCAGGAGTTTGGCCCAGTGGTTACTTGCATGCATGTACACACATATATGGCACATTTAAACATTAAAATTTCCAAAAGAAAATTCATGATTCCAAATGATTAATAAACCTTTAAAAGTCTTTACTTTTAAAGTGAAGCCTATTTTGAAACTTGATTTATTGATATTGTGTGTGTCTAATGTATGTGTGGACATGTGTATACTGTGACATGCTGGAGGCCAGAGGACAGCTTGTGTGGGGTTTTTCTCTTCTACATTTACATGCATTGTAGAGACAGAACTCAGGATAGGATCATGTTTTATTCAGCTTCATTTCTCCAGTGTCCATGACTTCCAGTCTTCAGAAGCAAGTGTCTAGTCACAGCTTCCTTGGTGCCATTGGGGTTTTCCTCTTCTGTCTGTTTTTTTAGACATAGTCTCATTTGTCCCAGGCTGGCCTTTAACTCCCGTATGTATCTAGCCAGTTTTCTGTCACCTAGTTGGAGAAACATGACCCACATCACAACGTAAGTAAGATTTGGACCTGGGCCTGGGTCCATGCCTAGGCCATTGGTGGCTGACATATCAGGAAACCAAGGTGTGTGTGGAGCTGGTACTCCGTTCTTCCCTTTGGGGCCCCTGAGCTGCATAGAGGTCACGGTAGGAATGTAATCACTTTCTGTAATCTTTGTGGGAATTTATTCTATGCAAGTGAAATGGGTTTTCACCAATGGGACTTGGTCAGTACAACTTGTGTGTGGGATTTCGGCACCACATCTTCATATCCTGGTTCAGGTCCCATGGTTTATGACTCCTGAATGTGGCTTCCTGCGTTCTCTTCGTAAGTTACTCTGACATGTGATGGAGTCTAGATTATTTTTAATCAGTGGCTTTAAGAAGCTGTAAATAGATATACTTCCCTCCCAATATAGATCAGCTCTTAATCAGCAGGGGAGGAATACAACCTCAGAACCAGCAGTGTGGTTCGGCCTGGCTCAGCCATACCCAGCAAGTCTGTAAGGTGTTCTTGTCACTAGTGTGCAGTTAAAAAGTGTGTGCTTAGTTGTAAAGATCTCCAAAATGTGGTGAGAAGGCTGGCTGGGTTAAGTGGCCAGAACAAAAGAATTGGCTCTTCAGAAAGCGAGGTGATGGAAAGAAAGCTGCTGGGTAAAGGTAGATTTGAAGTCAGGGCCGCTTCTGTAACGTACATATAGCAGCAGGGACAGAAGCCAGCATCCGAGGCCTGGAATCAGATTCAGCAGTAGGCATTTAGGAAATGTCCTGAAAACCAGGGAATCTGATATCAGCTCTCATTTGGGGCAGAGCATCATCAAAGTACTCAGGAAGAAGCAGCAAGCAGGAGAGAAAGCCATTAAAGCCACTTTGTTCTGGCCTCCACAGGAACAGACCAGCATTGAGCTCGGGTTACACATTCTCTCTCCTATAAAATTATGGCACTCTGACTGTCTATGTTTCCATCTGTTTTTAAACTCTCGTTTATCCTGGTGCTTCTGAATTCAAGACTATATCCTTTTCTACAAGACCATGTCTCACCTTACAGAGTAGATAAGAACGGGGCCAGTGCTAGCTCCTCGTCCTTACTCGGTGGCTGCTTATAGATGCCCTTGTACAAACTTATGCACTGTGATTGGTCCTTAGACGCAGCCCTGAGATGGCCTCCTTTGCCTGAGGAGTGTGGAAGACAGGATGGCGTGTCCTCATAACTTCTCTTCAGGTCTTTTCAGCCAAAACTCTCATGCTTGTTTTGTGGTTTTTTTTTTTTTTATACCATTTTACTTTTCTTCACTGTGAAAATCTTGGGTGGTCTTTATAGTATAACCGAAGCTATAGAAACATGTGCCAGGTACCCTATAACAGACCTATAGCCATTATTCAAAAGCATCGACACAAGGAAATTGATCCATTAACACAGGATGCATTTTCTTCAATTCAGATTTTGCAATTAATTCCATATATCAAGAAATCCAGTATTTGGAGGAATTGAATGCTGTTTGGGAGCATATGAACTTTTAGAAGATAAATATGTACCTGTTATAAGTATGAATTCTTGTAACTAAATCCAAAATCTATTCGAAAAAAATCAATATAGTTATGATTAGTACATGTCAATTTAGAAGGAAGGCTAACCGGGCCGTGGTGGTGAACGACTTTAATCCCAGCGCTCAGGAGGCAGAGGCAGGTGGGATCCCTGTGAGTTCCAGGCCAGCTTGGTCTACAGGGCAAGTTCCAGACCAGTCTCCAAAGCTAAAGAGAAACTCTGTCTCAAAAAACCCAATAAACAAACAAAGTAAAAGGAAGATTATCTACAGGTTGAGTTTAAGTGTTAATTGCATTTGACTAATTATATCCAAGTGCAACTTTATATAGAAAAGCAGTTCTATACTTTGACTTCTGTGCTTCCACGTAGGCTCGATTGTTCCATCAGGTGATATCTTACTTCCAGTCAGTTATTTCTCCTCTTAGACATTGTTTTTCTGTAAAGGTGGTTGGTTTTTTTTGTTTTGTTTTGTTTTTTCCCAGTAAAATCTCTATAATGTAGACCGGTAGTTCTCAATCTTCCTAATGCTATAACCCTTTAATATAGTTTCTCAGTGGTGACCCCCAACCATAAAATTATTTTAGTTGCTATTTCATAACTGTAATTTTGCTACTGTTATGAATTGTAATGCAAACAACTAACATTCCTGATGGTCTTAGGTGACCCTAATGAAGGGTTCTTCCAGTGCCCCCTGCAGTTGGGAATCACTGATCTCAACCTCGATTCTAACTCAAACAGACAAGCATTTCTGTGGTGTCTTCAGAATTCAAGGTATTTGTACTCACCTGTAAGTCAGGAGGTACAGGATGTCAGAGAAGGGTTTTCTGCCCACTGGTTCCAGTTCTGGCCAGTTCTTCCTCCCAAGGACTGGCTATTATCACTCCCTGGATCACTGTGCAATCTTCCAGGGTTGACTTTGTCTTCTGTGTTCTTGCATTACTAATCATTTCCTACATGTCTGGTGCAAGTTCAATGGATAAATTTTTGAATTAAATGTTTTTCATATAATATATTTTGAGTATGTACTCCCCCAGTTCCTCCCAGTTCCACTCCTCTACCTAGCTAGTTTTATTCTCTCACTCTCTCTTTCAAACATAAAATAAAAAGTAAGAAACAAAGAGACAACAAGAAGTAAATAATGGAAAATCCCATAAGAACAAAAATCAAAACAGGTAAAAGACCAGTAACACACAGAAAAAAATGCCACAACAAAACAAAACTACCATTGAGTTTGTTTTTGTAGGCCAACTACCTCTGGGCGCATGGCCTTCCCTGGAGTGAGGTTAATATACCCTGGACAGTCCATTAGAGAACATGGACGTTTCCTTTGACAACAGGAGTATTACTTGCAAACAGCTTCTTGGGTGGCAGTGGGACCTGATATCCACTTTTCCCTATCAGTACTGGGATCCCGTCTGGTTTCAACCTGTACAGGTCTTGTGCCTGATGCCACAGTCTCTGTGAGTTCATATGTTACCAGTCATGTTGGATCTGAAAAAGTTTCCTTGGAGGCATCTGTCTACTCTGACCCTTACAGTCCCTCCACCTACTGTTCTGCCTAGCTGGGGACACTGCTCTATGGATATAGCAGTGTATACATGTAGTATATATATGGGACACTGCTCTATGGATATAGCAGTGTATACATATNTATATATGGGACACTGCTCTATGGATATAGCAGTGTATACATATGGTATGGTATATATATGGGACACTGCTCTATGGATATAGCAGTGTATACATATAGTATATATATGGGACACTGCTCTATGGATATAGCAGTGCATACATATGGTATATATGGGACACTGCTCTATGGATATAGCAGTGTATACATATAGTATATATATGGGACACTGTGCTGTGGCCATGGCAGTGTATACATATGATATATAGGATATGTCATCAGAAGTCATCTTATTGCTATGTTATTTTAGCGAAATAATAATCATAGGTTTTCCCCCAGGCTGGTTCACTATTGACCACTTAAGCAGCGTCAGGTAAAGATTCCATCTCATGGAGTGGGCCTTAGATCCAATAAAAAGAGTGGTTGGCTGCTCCCGCTTTGTCCACTGTTGCAGCAGTGTCTATGCAGGCAGGTTCCTGTTGTAGCTCTCAGGGTTTGTAGCTGGGTGACACTGATTACCTCTCTCCTCCAGTAGCATGCAGAGTACCTTCAAGTACCATGAATACTTATCAGTAGACCCTTTTAACTTCTCTTGTGTTTGATGACATTTTCTTCAGCAGTAGGGACTTGGTGTCAAGTTGTGAAAAGGAATCAGTAGTCTGATATTTGGAGGTTCCATGGACACCGTTGGCCAGTAGACTCAAACAGATGGAGTCAGTTCCTGCCACTTGAGCTTTCAGGTGCAGCATTGTCTACCCTATCATTTGCTGACTCTCTTCATATTTCTTTCATATTTGTATATAGTTTAGAAAACTTCTGTAGTACTAGGTTGCCATGTGGCTATTCAAATGCACTTTGATGTTAATTGTCCCTTCCTATATTCCCTCCTTTACCCTTCTTTCCGCCCCCTCCCTCATTTAACTCTTACTTTCCCTTTTATCTTTGAAAGTACTATGCTCTTATTTCACTTTCCGTGGAAGACTCCCTCCTCTCAGCTGGTCCCTTACTGGGTACCTAGCCCTGTAGTTACTTGGATTGAAGCACACGCATCTACAGCTTAAAAGCTCACATCCCCATGTAAGAGAAAACATGCAACATTTGCCTGTTGAGGTCTGGGTTACTTACCTCAGGATGACTTTTTCTAGCTCCATTCATTTACTTAAAATTTCATAATTCCCTTTTTCTTAATAGCTGAATAATTTTCCATTGTGTAAATGTACGATATTTTCATAATTGTCCCTCAGTTGATGGATATCTAGGCTATTTCTAGTATCTGACACTTAACAAATAGAGCAGCAATGAACATGGACGAGCAGGCGTCTCTGTAGTAGGATGCAGAGTCCTTTAGGTGTATGGCCCGAGAGTGGCATACCTGATCGTGAGGTGGATCTGTTCCAGGCTCCCTGAGGAATGACACGTGGGTTTACATTATAGCTGTGGCCATTTGCAGTCCCAACCATGAGTAGACGTTCTTCCCCATATCCTTACTTCATGAGCCAGCTTACGTTTTTGCTGACCATTCTGAATGATGGAAGATCTCAAAGTAGTTTTGATTTGCATTTCCCTGTGGGCAAAGAATGTCATACATTTTTTGAAGTCTTCCTCAACCATTTGTGTTTTATCTTTTGAAAGCTGTTTAGTCTTATTCCCCATTTTCAAATTTGTTATCTATTTTCTTTATGTCCATGTTTGTGTTTAAAGTTTTGTGTCTTCCTCTCCTTTTCTTTTGTACTGAGAAGGCCCTTGGAGTTCATGTTAATGTTGGAATGATAGCCCTGAAGGCACAAGCAGGCACATATATAAGCCATGGGAAAATGGTGGGGTTTTTGTTTTGTTTTGTTTTTGCAATTAATGCTTTATCTTAAATGCAGAGCAGACTTCAATGGAAAAGATTAATGGTAGAGTCAAAGAAAGTGAAAAGAATTAATGTAGCCAAGTCCTTAAATAGGCAAGGCACAGTGACAGGCAGCTGCCTTTGCAGTGCTCAGTGCTCGTCTGCAGCCTCTCCAGATCACCTTGTCTCCATTGTTCCGTCAGTGTGTAGATCTGAGCTGTAATGAGCTGAGCGAAATCACGTTACCAGAAAACCTGCCGCCTAAATTGCAAGAGCTAGACTTGACTGGAAACCCTCGCCTTGCCCTGGACCACAAAAGCCTGGAGCTGCTGAAGTGAGTATTTACCAAGCATTGTGGCCTCTCAAGTGTTCACTAGTAGTGGGATTTACAACTTGATGAACATTGGAAACAGGAAGATTCTTTTGACTTAGTAGCCATATACACAGCTGGATAGAACACAGAAGGATGGTATTATCCAAGATGGGACATAAGTCCCGGTGCTTCCTGGTAACATGATTGTGACACCTAATGCGGATGTAGCCAAAAGATTTTGAACCAGGTAGGTGATGTGAAGGAAGCTGTTACAAACTCAAATCTGGATTCTTTGAGGAAAAGAAAATGGAAGTGTGGGATAGTTGCAGATAGGTCCTGTTAAAGTTTTCTTCCATTTTGAAAGAGTTAATGGTAAATGCTGATAAAGTGTAACGAGTTGAAGTGTAAAGTAGAAAAGGTGCCACTATGTGAATATTCACCACAGACATATTAAATTGTGCTTCACCAATACAGCCATTGACACTCAGATATCAAGCTATAGTGGAATCAGATGGGTCTTTACAATCTAGTATTAAACAGAAAAGTTCCAAAAATTTGTACACACATCATCCCATGTTTTGCAAATTAAATATGTGTGCATTGTACATGTGAGTATTTGCATATACCTGAAACACGCCCTAAAGGATAGGTAACAAATAGTAAGAGTATTCTCTTCTAAGGTGTAGGATTATGTGAGTGGTGGCCCAGTGTAGTTATTATTTCTGCCGTATGTTCCTACACACTGATGGGTGGGTTTTTTGTAAGTCATCTGCCATATGTTAGGCGAAAACTAAGAAGATAAGAATTTGGGGAATGGTTTTAATGTATTGTAAACTATAGATTTATCTTTTATGTCAGAAAGGGGTGAGAATGTCTCAATAAAAGAAGTCAGTATTTGTAGACTAGTGTACACACTCATGCTTTTATTAATTCCTACAACTACTAACAGTAAATCTAAGAGACAGATGACTGTTGGGAAGAAATACTGGAAAAAACTAATTGAAAGCATTAATGCTGTTAGCAGAAATCACTCTTATACTACCATGTTAGACTGGAGGGAGAGTTCCGTGGTCAAGAGTGTGTGTTCTTGCAGAGGACTCCAGCTCCAGGGAATCCAGCTCTCGTGTCCTGAGAAGTTACCTGAATATACTGCATGTGCACATACACAGAACTAAAAATAAAATAAATTCTTTTCTAATTCTAATTAATTTTGTTCTAATTCAAATAGAAAAAGAGCCAACGACATTCATTTTTTTAAAAAAAAAAAAAGATCTTCAAGATTATTAGTATATCAAGAAAAAAATACTCCGACATTTCAGACTTACTCTTTAAGCGCACCTGGCCTTCTTTAGTACAGCTTTCTGACTGACCCATCAGTACAGTGACTGACCCATCCTGTAACTCTTTCAAACACTTGCTTAGGTCATTGGTCTGAATACTAAAACTTTGGGTTTTTTTTTAATTTTCTCTCCTTTTTCTTCTTTATTCCCAACCTCCAGCTTCTTCCCCTGGCCCCCCCAGACACAATCCTACCTCACAATCCCTGGAAGTTTTTGAGGTATAAATGATCTGTCCACTCTATACTCCTAAGTGTGGGGCCATCCACTAGAATGTGGTCAGCCTGCCACACCGTCAAAGAAAACTGACCCTATCCCCTAGAAGTCATCAACTGTTCATAGATCCTCAGTTAAATGAGATAATTACCAGGGTAGTTCCAGTTATATTTGGAATGAATATAAAATAACTTGAAAATATTTGTGATGTAATTATAAAAATATGCTGAACCACCATAAATAATAGATGCATGATAGGTAGGTAGGTAGATAGACAGACAGACAGATCATAGATAGTTGCTAGGCAGATGATAGGTAGATGACATATATAGACAGGTAGATTGCTGACAGATAAGTGATCCCACAGTAATATTTGCATGAACAAAATCTGTTAAAGTCTCTGCAGTTAGCATATGTTACTGGAGTGACTGACCTGTGGTGAAGGCGTTGTGCTCTCAGAATTAAAACATAATTAGTAAGGATGAATCATAATACTGAAAATGTTACCTTCTGGTTAGTGTCACAGAGACTGTGCCGTCTTAATAACTGGAGCGTTTCTACACATTACTGTGATTGGGAATTGATGGACTTGTTCTTTGTGAACTAGAGTGAGTGTGTATGGGAGCTCTTTGTGGCCCTGCTCTTAGGCTCAGCCCCATTCCAGTTCGCAAGATGTTAGGAGTTCATGCTGCCATCTTTTAGGCGACTGTTGAGTTACTTAGTTAAGATAGAGTGATAAGTGCTTCATTACAAAGGATTGTTGAACAAGGCAGAGACATTAACTTTTTTTCCTATAACAATTAGAAACTGGAATTATTTCTCTGAAAATTTTTTGGCCTATAAAGTCTTTGGAAATTGACCATCAGCTGTCCTTAGAATCAGGAAAGTGGCAGAGGTGTGTGGCAGATGAGGACAGGAACATGATAATATTTTATAGGGAGAAAATTTCGCATCTGTGGAGAGTACATACAGTGCATTTACTTTTTATTGCCTGTTGGTGGAAGTTTTTGTCCTGCAAGCCACTCTCAAGTAACCACACAGAGGCTTAATATTAATTATAAATGATATAATATATATAATGATAGCTCAAGCTTATTACTAGCTAACTCTTATATTTAAGTTGACCCATATTTCTTATCTACACTTTGCTGCATGGTTTGATGCCTTTTCTAAGTATAGCATGCCCACCCTGCATCTTTGTGTAGTAAGAGTGAAGAGAGCTGTGTCCACACCAAGGAGTGGGCCGTGGGGGCTGCATTCCCCGGTTCCCGGCCGCTGGGCTAGCTTACATTCGAAATTTGTATTAATATGAAAATTGTATTAATTAAATTACTGCCTGGCGCATTAGTTTTAATCTCATACATATTAGTTTAACCCATATCTAGTAATCTGTGTATCACCACATGGTCATGGCTTACCAGGAAGATTCTAATCAAAGTCCATATTGGGCTGGAGAAACATGGTGTCTGCGCCAGTGCCTTCTCTCTCACAGCCTTCTGTTCTGTCTACTCCGCCCACCTAAAGGCTGCCCTATCAAAAGGCCAAGGCAGTTTCTTTATTCAACCAATGAAACCAACAGAAATACAGAAGGACCCTCCTACACCATCTCTGTACCTGTTCTTGATTCTTGACTCCACCCTTCTTTCTCACAGCATTCTCAGTTTGGCTGTTCCACCCAACCTTATTCAATTCAGGTACTGGCCAGTCAGCTGCTTTATTAAGCTAGTCATAGAACATATATTCACACAGTATAAAGGAATAGTCCACATTTCTCCCATTTTGTGTAATTAAAAAGTAAGATTTTTAGCTTTAACATAGTAAAATTATATACAGCAAAACAGGTATTAAGAATTACAGTTACAATATCCAGTCCATTCATATTTGGCTAGCTTAGAGAAAATACTCTGTAATATATTTTATCTTTGTGTCTCTAAAGTTTTATACCTAATTTACATTTGATTATAACTAAGGAATACTTTAACTATGACTATCTGATCTTCAGCTGTTTCAAAGACCTCAGAAAGAGTGAAATGTAACCTAATGACAGGGATGTCTGGCTGTCCTTAGGTTCTTCCATAATGTTGGAGCATCCAGCTTTGGCCTACAGGCCTAGTATATCTGACCGACATTTCTGAGAAGCAGGGAATTTTGAAGGACTGTCCTACCTCATATTGGCAAAGTTCAGCAGTCTCCTTTTTTATGTCCTGCTGGTCCAGTTTGGACAGTATACTATCAACAATTAGCAAGGGCAGTTTTTTTTTTCCCCCACATGACTAGCTTTTGCCATTAAAAAAAAAAAAAAACCAACAACTCCATACTGTGTTTCTTCAATGCCCATCATTTTTTTATGTATATTGGCACTGTCAGGAGCAGACTTGTCTCACTGTCATGAAATGCCTTAGGTTGTTGAAAATACTAAATGCCATATTCTGTAGGTCTTTGAAGTATTTGAAGACCACCTATCTCTCTAAATATATGTTTATGAAAACATACCTTGAAAACATACCTGACATGACTATAATTTGACTATTATAGATGACTGTTAGTCTCTATTTCTTTATTATATACTACATTTTTAAATGAACTGTGTAAGCTCACTACCCTAAATAAGAGTAGAAATATACATACAATATAACAAACTTAACCTTAAATTTGTATCAGTAAACCAATATTCATACAAATGTAAATTTAAGATTAATAGTTTTGTTTTGATTAAAGTAAAGTCAATAATCTACCCTTTTATCATTTCTGTATCATATCCCCCTTGCTTCCTTTAAAAAGAGATCTTTGAGTTTAACTCTATAGCTTAGTTTTTTTTTAAAACTAAGACAAATAACAATTTATAACTCAACCTCCTTAAATAATAAACACCGTAACCCACCTTTTGAGAATGTGGGCCTTTTTCTCTAGACTACTTGTCTGTGGGCAGTGGTGTCTTTGTGGGGACCTTCAGAAAATTGGGATAATAATGAAGTCCCAGCTAGAGTAGTCTGTGAGGTTGGACCATCTCAGCCAGCAGCCTTGAAGCTATTTTGGATGCAGAATTTTGAGGAGACTGTAACAGAGGCATTTTGAAATGCAAGATCACCTGAGCCCCCAGTTTTCACTGGTGTTTGATTTCCTTGTTCTGAAAATACATAAACTTTTAAAGGTAGCAACCGCTTATGTATTGTTACAAGTATAGACTGTGAATTGTACAAAAGTCAGCCAAAAAAAATTTTTTTGTTTTATATTTGAGCAGTTAAAATATACATCATGTGTCTTGCTCTTCTAGGTTTATTTCTTTATGTTTGTAGCTCGGATTTTCAGGGGGTCTTCCTCAATCAAACCTAATTATCATTAATTTAAATGAATTCACAGCCTTTCATTTCTTGTGGAAATAAAAGCATAATCCTTTCCCTAACATAACGTATGTTTTAACTTCCATTTTGAAGTTAAGACATTTTTAAATTATATAGTTGGTCTCATCCAGCAACTTTTATAATCCATTGTCTCTTAGGAGCTATTATTCCTTCCATAACAGTCAAAATATTTAAAGACAAAACAATAACATACAGTATCTAGACTCTATGTGTATTTTTATTTTTACATGACTTTTTTTCTTTTATATTACTTTACTCCCTTTTTAAGGACTTGATTATTTTAAAACTATATTTTTTAATCTATGACTGTATATACTCTTTTCTCTCTCCCAAGCTTATGTATGTTTTTAAACACACTTTAACCTGTTAGAGGGTTTTTTGTCTGAATCTGTCTTTACTGTATCTCTCTAATCCTTTTCTAACTCCATGAGCCTTTATACTGCTAAGTGGCCTTAGCCTCTGTTTTGTCAGCTAGCTCCCTCTCTCAAGCAGCTGCCAGAAGACGCTTTTCTGTAATACAGTTGGCATGAAAGACTGTGGGAACCCACCATGTGGCTTATCCCATGGTGTTGGGCCAGGAGACGCATCCCTGTACTATGGCCAGCATGAGAGACACGAGACTAGAAAGCCACTCTTTGCTCTGATTCTGTGTGTCTAGATCTCTTTCCCAAGCTCTTTCAGGTTTTATGTGAATGTAGTTGCCTAACATTTGGGCGCCATTTGTTGTTAGAAGTTTCTGTCTCATAAGCCACTCCGAAGTAGCCGTACAAAGGTTTAATATTAATTATAAATTCTCGGCCAATAACTCAGGCTTGTTACTAGGTAACTCTTACATTTAAATTAACCCATATTTCTTATTTATGCTTTTCCATGTGGCTTAGTACCTTTTCTCAGAATAGCATGCCCATATTCTTTCTCTGCATTTTCTTGTGACTCTTGACTCTACCTTTCTCCCTCCCAGCATTCTCAGTTTGGCTTTCCTGCCTAACCTTATTCTGTTCAGCTATATTGGTTAGTCAGCTTCTTTATTAAACCAATTACAGTGACATATATTCACACAGTGTAAATGAATTTTCCACAATTGCCTTTCTTTTATTGATAAGATCGAAACACTTGAAAAGATAACTTTTAATAGCCTACTATGAAATTAAGAATTAATTTTATTAATACCACCTAATTTTTCCAAGTGAGAAAGTGAATAGCTAGTAATTGAGAGTGTACGTGTGTGTGTGTGTGTGTGTGTGTGTGTGTTTGTGTGTGTGTGTGTGTGTGTGTGTGTGTGTTGGGGACATGTGCACACCTGAACATGCACTCAGATGACCTCTGCCACACTCATTGAACCTGTAGTTAGGCTGGCAGCCAGCAAGCCCCAGAAATCCTCCTGTCTCTAGCCCCCTTCCCAAACCAGCACAGGGTTACAGGTGCTCACAGCCATGCCCAGGCTTTTTATGAGTGCTGGAATCCAAACTTATCCCTAAATAGCAGCCTTGTTTACCCTCAGAGCTACCTCTCCAGCCCTTAGAACTTTTTCTTTAACCAAACTTATTAATTTCAGAGAAGTTGCAATCATGTATTTCTACAACCAAATTGAACACTAGTGAAATTTTAACTGGTTTTTGTAGGGTAAAAGGCCAGCCAAGGAAACCTACCCAGTGAAAGAAATACACTCTGATTCTGAGACCTGAGCCTGTGAAAGAAATGCTTTAGCTGTGAACCCAGAACTAAAAAACAAAAACAAACAAACAAAAAAAAACCCTGACTCTGAAACCAGTGTCATAGAAACACATTTGTCCCTAGAATCAGAATCAGTGAAAAAAAAATGTCCTGGCCCCCAAACTAGAGGCAAAAAGCTTAAAAAGGCCAGTGAAAGAAACACAATTTGGCTTTGAAATCAGCCATCTCTGCCCCTGACCAACTAAACTAACCAATTCTTAACCAGGAAAAACTAACCAATCCCTCTTCTCCCTGGGGAAACTCCACCCCTAAGAAGCCCTGCGCTGTTGAGTTTGCTGCTGCTCTTCTTCCACCCTGGTAGGGGCAGCCCCTCTCCTAAATCCTTCCCTCCCAATAAATCTCTTGAACAAGGTTTGGGTGAAGAGGGTCTTTCACTGGAGCAGAGATGGAGCAGAGGGGACTGTAATGACACTTTTGCTGGGGAAGTCAGAAGTGGAGCAGAACAGGGTTGTAACCCTTTCACTGGGGAAACCTTCCCCTAGCAGAACAGAGTTGCAACACTCTGAGCACTTGTAACAACTTCCCTGGGGAAGCCCTCTCCTGCCTGAGCAGAGCTGCTACATTGGGAAACCTTCCCTCTAGCAGGGCTGTGAGCTGCTACATTCTCTGTGCCCTGTGCTCTTCCCTGGCTCCCGACTGCCAGAGGATCCCTTTCCATCTGAGCTGTGACACTTATAGTTCTTAGAAAGAATCTGATATTTAACATTCTTGGGGTCTTGACAAAAAGAGTTAAGCTTTAGGTTATCAAGAAATGATGTGTGTGTTTATTGTCTCTTTTGCTCAAATATTGTGAAGAGATCCCAGTGGTAATACACAGTGAGCAGGCTTCAGTTTGCCTCATAGTATGCATTCATTCTTAGGACTCCTTCCCATGGGCTAGAATTCCTGCTCAGAGGTACTGGGTGCTGTCTGACAGGCTTTAGAAAGAGGGAGCCTTAACTCCTTAGGGCATGTCTTTGTTTCAGTCCTACTGACCCTTTAACAGCGGAGAGAAAACTAAATCACATCTTAGGACATGTAGTTAACTAGTAATTTATTAATGTAATTTTATATGTCTACTGTATTGTATTTGTCTTAGATGGTGTAGACATACAAGGAGGAAACTGAGGTCTAGGGAATTACAAGGTCTCAGTAACGTTTGTTGCTATTTGAATGGATGATATGGACAGAGAAATTGGATTTGGGGATGAATACTGCAGAATTCTCTAACCATCACTCACCTGTACTATTTATTCTGTTCAAATATGGATGTTCACAGTGTAAGAATTATAACTTGGTACAAGTGTTGTTTCCTTTTAAGTTTAGTTTTATTTAAGTTTGTATGTATTCATGTTCATGTGTGTGCATGTGCACTTGGAAACCAAAGGTCAACCGCATTCCTCACCTTGTTTCTTTAGACAGAGTCTGGGGCTCACCATTAGGCTAGGCTGACTGAGCAGGGACCCTGCCTCTGCCTCCTCAGTGTTGGATTACAACTGTGTATGCAGATGCTGAGGTCAAAGTCAGGTTCTCAAGCTTGCACTACTACTTTACCAACTAAACCGTCTCACTGTTTTCCCAAGTTGTGGTTATGCATGCCAAGACTGAGAGAAGAGTGGGCGTGTAGCCTCCAGTCTGCCAGTCTCTGGCTTCTGCTGTAGTGTCACCACGAAAGCTACTCCTTGTACCGGGTCTGTGCCCTTGTTCTCACTGTTAACTTAAAGCACCTGAGCAGCAGGCTCTTGATGCAGAGACTGTGGTAAGAGGAGAGTGCCAAACAGTTTTCACTTCTTAGGTAAAGGTGAAAGTTCATTCTCCTCTGTTCCTAATGATTTCTGCTGCCTTTTCTCTCCTTAGTAACATCCGCTGTTTCAAGATTGATCAGCCTTCAGCCGGAGATGCATCTGGAGCCCCAGCAGTATGGAGTCATGGTTACACTGAAGCCTCAGGAGTCAAAAACAAGTATGTTGGGTAGAACTTAGAACCGGAAGTGCCTGTGTCTGCCTCCTTCTTGGGTAGGAGACCTGGTGGCATATCCTTTTCTACTGTGCAGTCTCTTGGTGCGTGTTTCTCCAGCATGAGATTCACTCCTCAGGGCTTGAACACCAGGCTGGGTACCTGCTTGACATCACATCCTCCTCTTTTGTGAAAGATGTTGGTAGGATATGATCTATGTAAGATTCCAGTGTTTGGAAAAGGCCTGAGTATTGAAATGTATCTCTGCTCCTTTGAAAAGCCCTTTATCTTTCTGGGAAGCCAGTTTATAAGAGAGAAGTAGCTAATTGTACGCAAGATCACTTACACTGCTGACTGGAATGTGCCTGGGGACTACACTAGCTTGGCAGCCTTGGTTCTTGATACCCTGTTGCATCATCTGCTTCTTTTCCCACTAATAATACTTCATTGGAATTTCTTTTTCTAACCTATTTCACCAGTCACCCCTCTCTCCAGTACAAATGTGGATTTTCCCAAAATACAGTCAAGCTGATCAGACTTGATTATTTGTATGAAGGAGGTACTGATGATTAGGAAAGCAAAGACTCCTACAAACTGGAGTACTTATAATTTCTTTGGCAAAGATATAAGAACACTGTTGAGAATAGTGAATGAATAGAACATGGAAAATGATCCAGTAATAAGCTCATTAAACCTGGATATAGTTAGAATTAATCAGATAAAACAACAACATTCCCATCCAGGCCTGTAATCCCCAAACTCAGAAGGTGGAGGCAGGGGGATTGAAAAAAAATGAACACACACGCACACCTTCACACCTGCCTCACCACTACCACTTAATCAGAAAGTTTTAGAGTTTCCTGGGGTATTCTGAAGTGTCGATACCTGAAAACCACAGGCTTTCTGAGTGTTCTTCATGGAGCATAAAAGTGGGGCTGTGCTGCCATGCTGAGTCCTTTTCTGGGCATAGGAAGGCCATGGGTGGTCCCTTCTTACCTGTCAGGAGACTTAGCAGAACACCTAAGCAGCCTCTGTTCTGCCTGGGCTCTGGCTGTTCTCACTTAGTGCTATCATTGTATTAAGAGATTGACATATTCTTCAGGACACTTGGGATACCTCTGTGGAAGCAGTTACATGTTAGACTAGAGAGACTGTCTTACAAATTCCAGGATGAGGTTGCTTTCTAATTCCAAGACATTTTTTTTATCTACCTGTTTATATGAGTTAAACAAACAACAGTTAGATCTGGTTTTCTTGCACATTTTTTAAATTTAAGGTTGAGAAAAGTATATAATTGACAAATGTACTGGCCCGTGAGCTATTTTAGAGTGACCATGCCTGCAGGCTGACAACTGGATCAAAAAAGAGAAAGCAAACAACAACCCCAAACCCCGTGTTCCCCACCCTCATTTGATTTCTGGGCTTTTGACTCTTTGACGCTGATAGGACTGATCACATATGTTTGGGGGCATTATTTTGAGGGTTTTTTAAATGTATTTTTTTAGATGTTTTGTGTATGTTAATCCCTTACAAATGAACTAGTCCTTTGAGCCAGGAGCCAGCTCTCTGTTCCCTCGGGGACGGGAGCATCTCAGTCTCTCCATGTGGAAGATGCTTTCTTCTAACACTGGCTCAGATCCTTAGGAACCCAAGCAGACCAGAGAACCTGAGAAGCTTCTATAGAAAAGGAATCTGAGGGACCCCCTGTACTTAAGAAAAAACTACATCACTCCATCCAATGGAGGAAAACAGAATTTTAAGATGATTATAAAATTGAACTTTATTTCAGAGTTTCAAGCCTTATGTTAAAGTCTTTGATCAATTTTTAATTTGTTTTGTATAAGGGAAAAATGGTGATTTAGTTTCATTCCTCAATATTTGGATGTTCTGTTTCCTGGTGTCATTTGTTGAAGATGACCATGGTTTTTTTCTCCAGTGTATGCTTTCAGCATCTTGGACAAAAAAAATCTTGTGTCTGCAGAGACTATGGCTGTAGGAGGAGGGGGTTGCTTGTTAGTTCCCGGCTGCTCAGCCCCAAAATAATCACACAGAAACTTGTGTGCTTGGCCCATTAGCTCTAACTTCTTATTGGCTAACTCATACATCTTAATTTAACCCATTTCTATTAATCTGTGTATTGCCACATGGCAGTGGCTTACCAGCAAAGATTTGGCATGTCTGATTCTGGTGGCTCTGTGGTGTCTCTGTGACTCTGCCTTCTTCCTCTCAGAATTCTGCTTAGTTTTCCCCACCTACCTAAGTTCTGCCCTATCAATAGGCTAAGGCAGTTTCTTTATTAACCAGTAAAAGTAACACATAGACAGAAGGACCTCCCACACATTTTCCCTTTTCTGTTTTAACAAAAAAGGAAGGCTCTAACTTTAACATAGTAAAATTACATATAACAGGACAGTTATCAAGCAAGAATTACAGTTACCATATTTATATGTACATTATCTTTTATCATAACTAAGGAAGACTATAAATGTAAATTCTTTAACTCCATCAGAAACTCCAGAAGGATACAATATTACCTAAGTAAACAGGAAGCACATTGCAAGCAACTTCCAAAACTCTAGAATTGACAGAGACATCTTGTTGCCTGGACAGTCACTTAAAGTTCCTCTGTACCATTGGGGCATCCATCTTCAGCCTACTGGCCCATAATATCCAGCAGACATTTTCATGAAGCAGGAAATATTAAAGACAGTTTTGCCTATATTGGCACTTTGCCAGTCACTTTCTTTTGTATCCTGCAGAATGTCTAGTAGAGTCTTTTATGAAGCAGGAACCCCAAAGGGCCATCTTACCTGTAGGCAAGTTCAGCAGTCATTTCTCCATGGGTCTGCATGTCCAGTTAAGCAGTCCAGGCAAGAGCAGTTTCTTGCCCAAATGGCTAGCAAACTCCATAAGAAGCCTCTTTGATACCCATCTTTTTCTTGAAGTAGATTGGTGCTGCCAGGAGCAGATGTGTTTCACTATCATGAAAAGTCCTAAGTTCTTAAACATTTTAAATGCCGTGTTTTGAAGGTCCCTGAAAAAGTTGAAGAATACCTATTTAACTGAAATATATCTCTATACATCTAGAAAATCTAACTAACATTATAAGATTTACTATTCTAGATGATTATCTATTAACCTATATTTTTAATTATACATTATATTTTTAAATTAGCTACACAAACACAATACCTTAATCAATATCAGAAATACATATACACATAACAAAATTGACCTTAAATTTGTATGAATAAACCATATCAGTACAAGTTATTTATATCTATATCATATCCCCTTTAAATATAAACAAATATTTTTAGACAATATTTGACAATCTGGGTATAGTTTTGTCCATACTGTTTTCTGCTGATTGGGGGCACTGTTAATTAGGTCTTTCACGGTGTATCATATGTGCCAGGTTCATCTCAGTCAGCAGTAGGGTGAAGTAATTTTTTGAGAGTGTTTATGCAACCTTTCCAGGGGAGGGGGTCTTGGTCCATCATACCACACCAGTCTGGACACCATCCACAGGTTCTCATCCGCTGTGGAAGCAAGAGAGGAACCTCTTTTCCAAAGCAACATATCCTTAGACTCAAATTTTAAAGTCAAGATATCTTTATAATATCCATGCTGGTTTAGCTTAGCAGCCCATGCAAGGAAATGACTCTCTGTACTTAGCTCCTTTACAGTCAAAAAATTCAAAGAAAATACAATAATATACATAATCCAGACTCTGTGTATATTTCATCTTTACATGGCTTATTTTTTTAACTCCTTTTAATCTATGACTGTACTTTGTCTCTTCAAAGACATTTTTAAAAATGATTTACTTTTTTTCCCCAACTTTCTATACCCTTTTTCTTCTCTCTCCCAAGCCTATGTACATTTATGCAACACTGACTTATTTAGAGTTCTTTTTTAATGTCCTTATTGCATTGTCTGTAATTCTCTATTGTCTTGAAGAGCTTTTAAAATGGTAAGCAGCTTGGTTGAGCTGCTCTGGATGCTGGATCCACCTCTCTCCACTTTCAAAATGGTGGACATATCATTGCAGCCAGGTCTGGTAGGAGGAGCATGCAGCACGCAAACCCTTTTTATCTGAGTAATAGCTAAATCTGCCATGCAGCACACTGCACCCCCTAGAAATATCTCTGTGTATGGCAGCAGGAATCCACCATGCTCTCCTGCCTGTGTTAGCCTAGTAGACCTGATCCCACTGTCTGAAACCAATAAAAGCAACACATAGATAGAAGGACCTCCCACACACATTGCAGCACTTATGGGGCCTGCACAGGTTGAAGCCTCTCAGGTTCACCTGAGAGGGTGAAGTAGACACAGAGTCCTACCCAAGAAACTATCTGCAGTCAATACTCACTTGCTAAGGAAATAATAGTTTTCTCTAATGAGGTCTCAGTGGGTACATTAACTACACTTCAATGTAGACCCCCATGACCAGGAATGGTTGGTCAATACAAAATGAATTCAATGATATTTTTGTTTTTTTTTAAAAAAATAACATATGTAACATATGTATCTTGTGACTGTAGCTATGTGAGTTTATTTCTGGGTCCGATATTCTGTTCCTTTGATTTGTGTGTCTGTTTTTTATTAAAAAACTTCGCCGTTTATCCTACAATAATTAGTTGGGTACTCAGCATTGCTCCTTTGTCCAGGATTGCATAAACTACCTGGGGTCTTTTGTACTGGTATATGAATTCCAAGATTGTTTACTCCAGTGCTGTAAAGAATGCCTGGAATTTGATGCCGATGACGTGAAACTATAAATTGCTTTTTGTACTACAGCCGTTTCAGGAAACTAATTCTGCAAGCCCTGGGTGTGAGTAGTCTTTCCATCTTGTATTTATCATTCTCTTCAGTGTCTTAAAATTTTGATTGTAGAGTTTTTTCACTCTTCTGGTAGATATATTCCTATGTGCTTTATTATTGTCTTTTTATTTAATATTTTGTTTTTAAACTATTATGAGCTATTTGCATTTCTCTCATAGCATCTTGGGAATCTCCTTGGTATACAGGACAGCTGCTGATTTTGTGTCTTGCCTTGCTAACCATTGGCAGTTCTGAGAATTTTCTTGTGGGTTATATTGTCTACAACTAAAGGCGTAGTTTGATACCCCTCTTCTTTCCTGTCTTTATCACTTTTGTTTCTTTGTCTTGTCTTGCTGCTGTAACTTGAGTTGAAGTTCTGTATTGAATTTGATGGAGAGAATAGAACCCTATCTCATTCCTGATTTTACAGAAACTACTTTGGGTTTTTAAGATATTTTTGGCAGAGAGGGTCCCAGTTTGTGAAGGTCAGTCAGGGCAGGAACTCGGGGCAGGAACCTGAAGGTGACAGCTGAAGCAGAGGCCATGAACTTGCCTTACTTTACTGGCCTGCTCTCTGTGGCTCCCTCAGCCTGTTTTCTTACACAGCCCAGGTCTTCAGGAGCACTGCCTACAGCCGGCAGGGACTTCCCACATCAGTCCTTAACCATGGACACAGACTTGCCTGCTGGAAGAACTTTCTCAGTCGGGCCTCCCTTTTTCTAGATGACCCAAGCTGGTGTCAAGTTGACAAAAAATAAGATAAAAATAACCATTATGCAGTATAAGAAAAACCTTTTATTTCTAGTTTGTTCCTTTTTAAAAGTTCTTTTGTATATCTGTTTTATTTTATGTGTATAAGTGTTTTGCCTGCATATATGTTTGTGAACCACATGCATGACTGGTGCATGAGAAGTCAGAGAGGCTATCAGCTCCTCCTTGGAAGCCCAGTTACAAATGACTTTTACTCCCCATGTGAGTGTGGGGGAGTTGACCTCAAGACTATGCAAGAACATGAAGTCCTCCCAGCTACTCAGCTCTCTCCAGAACTTTTTCTTTATTTTGAGACTGTCATACATGTATAAAATGAAGTATGATCATGACTACCCTCCATTTTCCTCTTCAGCTCCCTACATATCTCTCACAATACCTCCTCAACTCCCTATCTATTGTTATTTCTTTTTATTTAGAGGCTGTTAAATCCAGTTAGTGCCATCTGTAGGGGGGTGTGCACTGGAGCATGGAAACCTGCCAGTGCCACACCCTCCAAAAGGAGTGATGCTCCCTCCCCATCAAGCATCCACTGCCAGTATCTCCTCAGTAGGGGTGGGGCTTGAGACAATTGATAAGCCAATTGGGTGACTCGGTGGGTAGCATGCTTGTTAAAGGCTTTTACTACATATAAGAGAGGTTATCATATTTTTCTATTTTGACTCTGATACAGTGAACTTCATTGATTGTGTTTGTTTTTATTATTTATATTACACTGCCTAAAATAATAATCTCACTATATAGTTCTGACTGGCCTGGAATTCTATGTAGATCAGACTCATCTTGAACTAACAGGAATCTGTTGACTGCTTACCTCAAAGGTACTGGGATTAAAGGTGTGTACCACCATACCCTACTCAAGGGTCTCATCTCTATGTGGTGGCTATGTGCACATGCGTGTAGGTGCCAAGTCCAGAGTCGTCGGATTCCCCTGGAGCTGCAGTTCTAAGGGTTCTGAACCACCAGATATAGTTGGTGGCAAGTAAACTCAGTCATCTCCAAAACAGTTCTTAACTCTCCAGCTTTGATTATTTTTAAAATGTTAACTTGGCCTTGTATTTTATGATAAATTCCACATAGTTATGATATATTAATACTTTTTATATGCTATGGAGTTGAGTTTGCTGGTAAGTTGTTAAGTATGTGTGTGTTCCAAGATATATGTACTCTCTCATGTCTTTGCTTATTTTTGATGTCACAATGATGTTGGACTTATAGAATGAGTTGGAAAGTTTTTGAAGTTTGTATAGAATGGACTTTAGATCTTCCTTAAATGTTTAGATGAATTCCAGCCATTGAGTTTGGAATTTTGGAATTTTCTTGAGGTTTGTTTTCTTGTCTTTTTATGTTTTGTTTTGTTTTTGTTGTTGCTGTTTTGAAACAGGGTTTCTCTGTAGCTTTGGGACCTGTCTTGGAACTTGCTCTTTTAGACCAGGCTGGCTTCAAACTCAAGAGATCCGCCTGCCTCTGCCCTCCCAGTGCTGGGATTAAAGGCGTGAGCCACCACCAAATATCTCACTTCTTTATAGTATGTGAGATGCTTTCTTTGACATCTTCTCTTAAATGAACTTAAAAATTTATAGGCTTCAAAGAATTTGTCTATTTTACCTCATTTTCAAATATATTGGCTCTTAGAGGTAGATAGATTCCAGGCTTCTTGAGGAACCATCACACTAATTTTCATAGTGACTGCACAAGTTTGCATTTCCACCATCAGTGAATAAATGTTCCTTTTTCTCTGCATCTTTCCCAACATGAGCCCTCATTTGTCGTACTGATCATGACCATTCTGACTGGTTTAAGATGAAATCTCAAAGTAGTTTGTGTGTCTAAGGATGTTGAACATTTTTATTTCTTCGTCATTTGTGTTTCTGCTTTTGACAACTCTCTGCTTAGCTCTGTACTCCCTTTTTTTATTGTTTTGTTTTGTTTTCTTGATGTCCATTTTGGTTTTAGTTCTTTATATATTTAGTTCTTTATATATCCTTGTATTGGATGCGTAATTGATAAAGATCTTTTCTCATTCTGTAGTCTGTCAGTTTGTTTGAATAATGGTGTCTTTTTGCCATATAGAAACTTTTCCATTTTGTAAGGTCGCTTTCGGTAATTTAAGGTAATTGTTGTTTTTACTGTCTGTACTATCAGTGTTCTGTTCAGGAAGTCTTTTCCTCTGCCCGTGAGTTCAAGACTATTCTCCACTTATTCTTGTACCAGATTCAGGGTATCTAGCTTTATGTTGAGGTCCTTGATCAATTTGGATTTGAATTTTGTGGAGGGTGATAAAATATGGTTCTATTTTCGTTCTTCAACATGCAGCCACCCAGGTTCACCAGCAGCATTTGTTGGAGATTACGTCTTTTCTCCAGTGTGCACTTTTGGTTTGCCAAAACAAACAAACAACAATAAAAACCCTCTGGTATCCACTTACGTCTGGGTCTTCAATTAATTCTATCCATCACTGTATCTTTTTATCCCAATACCGTGCTGATTTTACTACTATAGTTGTGTAGAGAAACTTGAAATCTGGGATAATGATGCTTCCAATGGTTCTTTTATTATTTAAGATTCTTTTAACTATTTTTGTGTTTCTATATGAAACTGAGAATTGTTTTTTTAATTTCTGTGAAGAATTGTTATAAATTTGATTGGGATTGTGTTAAATCTGTAGACTGCCTTTAGAAGGATGTCCATTTTCAAAATATTAATTCGCTCCATGAGCATGGGAGATCTTTCCCTCTCCTTAGATTTTCTTCACATTCTTCCTCCAAGGTCCTAACGTTTTTATTATATAAGGCTTTCCCAAAGGTATTTCCCTGATTTCTTTTTCATTGTTTGTCATTTGTGTATAGAAAGATTGCTGTGTGTTCCTGCTACATTGTTGAAAGTGTTTCTCATCTGTAGAAGTTTCTTGGTAGATTTTAAAGGGTCTTTTATATATATAACTGTATCATCTGCAAATAAAATTATTGTGGCTTCTTCTTTCTCTGCATTTTTCATTTCCAGTTTTATTTCAGTTTGAGTTCTCTTTCGTGATTCTACTTCTACTGTCATGTCTTGAATGTTTTCACTATTTCATTCCACTGTGTATTTTCATAGTTCATTGGACAGTTTTTTTGCATCCTCTCTAAGGTCCCTTAACTTGTTCATGGTAGCTATTTTGAAGTTACTGTCTTTTGCTTCATTTCCCAGGGCTTATTTAGCAGGGTTGCTGAGCCCTGGTGGGAGCACATGTATTGGCTCTTCTTGTGCTTTGCAGTGGTGTCTCAGCATCTGGAGTTAGGATGATTGAACCAATTCTAGGTACAGATGTTTGGTTTTGTCTTTGTTGGACTGGTGTTCCATCCCTGGTTTCTGCTTCCCTCTCTGGACCTTAGGAAAGTGTTGTGGCTGTGGGTTCTCTGGCATAGAGTGCTTCTACAGGTCCATGGATGTCAGAGTGTACTAGAGATGGGAAGAAGAAAAGGTTGAGAACGGCTATGGGAAAAGATAAGGGGTCCTGTCCACACCAAGAGACAGGGTTCTCAGGGAGTGGAGGTACGGTGGGAGGAGGGGCTCCTGCTGGTAGGACAGAGAAAGTGTCTGGAGAGGAGGATCCCTCCAGAGCAGGCTACCAGCTGCTCCAGGGCTGGGGTGGGCGAGACTAGTGAAGGACAGTGAAAGCTAGACTGGGTCCCAGCTGGGTGTGGCCCTGGGTTCAGGTAGCAAGTATTTCTAGGTATCAGTGGCTAGAAAGTGATATGCTGGTGTTTATCTTTTTACTTTTAGCCTATTTGCCTCTGTAAATTTAAGATATTCTTTTTTATAAGTGGCATATAGTCACATCTTGCTTTTTTTTTTTTTTAACCCAGTTTGATTTTTCTAGTTTTGGTGGGTAGTTTTAGATCTCTTCTTTGTATCTAGTGAGCATATGCTGAGTTTAAATTTCAACTTATTTTTTGTTTGTTTTTTTTTAAAAAAATTGTTATTTATTATGTATACAACATTCTGTCTGTGTGTATGCCTGCAGGCTAGAAGAGGGCACCAGATCTCATTACAGGTGGTTGTGAGCCACCATGTGGTTGCTGGGAATTAAACTCAGGACCTTTGGAAGAGCAGGCAATGTTCTTAACTTCTGAGCCATCTCTCTAGCCCCCTGCTTTCTTTTTTTTAAAAAAAAAAAAAAACTTAGTTTTTCTTTCTCATAATTCTTTTGGGTTAAATGTTTTTATCTCATTTTTCATGTTATCTTCCTTGTTTCAATTGTGTGTGTACCTACATGTGTGAATATATGTGTGTTGCTTACAGTGTGTGTCACTTAGAGAGAGAGAGAGAGA
>JAQHUG010000303.1:1656459-1674220 GCA_028555095.1 Dicrostonyx torquatus | reverse complement strand
GTATAATCTTTTATTTATTGCCGCTTACCTCCAATTCTATATCACTTCATAAAGAATCTTAGGGATATCTCAACTTCTGCCTCTACCTTTGTACTATTGTTGCCTGGTGTTTTACTTCTGCATTTGTTATAAAATTCCAAAATATTATTATCTTAGTGTTCTGATTTCTCAAGTAGTGTTTCTCAGCATCAGTATTCTGGATATTCTGAGCCAGATAGTGGCTGGGTAAGAGACCATCATCATATTTACTGTGGATTTGAACAGCGTTTCTTGCTTTCATGTGGTAGGTGCCGCACTCACATTGTGGCAGTAAAACATGTCTTTCTCACTTGCTCTTTGTGGTGGACTTCAGTGTTCTGTAGAGATCAGGTCTCCTTTTGTATCTCTTACAGTAAAATCTTCAGGTGGGAAGTCCTTTTGCTGTCCATCTGAAATGTCATCAGTTTTAACTTTTCCAGGCTGTTTTATATAGTCGGATTTTTCTGTCCTGCCATCCAGCTCCTAAGTCATGACACAGAGACTTGTATTAATTATGAAAACTCAGCTGGTATCTTAGGCTTGTCCCACTAGCCCTTAGAACTTAACCCATTTCTATTCATCTACTTGTTGCCATGTGACTCATTGCATTTACCTGTCTTCTTGCATATCTTGCTCCCTCTGTGTCTGGCTGTCCTGCCTATGCTTCCTGCCTAGCTGCCATGTAGTATTTTTATTAAACCAATAAGAAGGTGCCTTGGCAAAAACACATCTTAACAGTGTACAAAATGGTTATTATACAACATTTCCCCCTTTTTGTCCATCAAATTTGAAATTGTAGCTATAAATGTATAAAGTTACTTTGTCTAACTCCTCCTCCCCGTTCATTAAGCTGCCTGACGTTGTCCCACCACTCGCCTACCAAGTCTTCTTTCTCTGCTTTGTCTTCTTCAGCTGTTGTTTTGTGGGATTTGTTGGCAGGGTCTTGCCATGTAGTTCAGGCTGGCCTTGAACTTTTGATTCTCTCACTTCCACCTTGCAAGTGTTAGAATTACGTGTATGTGCTGCTGTGCCTGGCTTCTTGGTTTTATATTGGAGGCAGATCCTGCCTTCTGGTCTTCCACAGCCAACACTGTTGTCTTCTTCCTCATTACCAGTAAATGCACAGGGTGAACACCACTGGCTGAATGCTGATCATTTCTTTTTTCAAACATTTCACATTCTTTATCCCCTCCCTGTGTTTCATCTGTCACTCTATTTTGATGTGAGAGTTCTCCTTAATAACTATTTATTGTATGCATATATAAGTAGGAGATTATCTTCTAATACTGTTTATCATTCCTCTTACTCTCCATTTTTCATTGATATTAAAAATAAAATTGGAGTTGGAGAGATGGCTCAGCAGTCAAAACCACATAAACTCCCCTTGCAGATGATTCAGGCTCAGTTCCTACTCTGACACATCGGCTGCCTGCAACTGCACTTGAAGGGAGGTTGATGCCTCTAGCCTTGCAGGCATCTGCACTCAGGTGCACACACACACACACCCCAGCAGCACCCCCTCCAATTTAAAAAAGTCTTTTTAAAAATTAAAAATAGGATCTGGAGTGGTGATTCCACAGTGAAGAGCACATGCTGCAGTTGCAGAGGACCTGGGTTCAATTCTAGCACCACATGGCAGCTCAAGACCACCTGCAGTTCCAGTTTAATTGCCCTCCTCAGGAATCCACAGGCATTCATGTGGTGCACATACATACATGCAGGCAAAACATTCACACCTATAAAATTTAAAAATATTAAAATCAGAAGAGAAGGAAGAGAGGCAAGCAGAAATTAGTTGCTACAAACCATCTGGGATTCGTTAACCCAAATCTTTCTGGAGGCAAGAAGAAACAAACCAATGCATTCCTTAAAAATAAATAAATAAATAAAATGAATGAGTTGTGTACAGGGAAGAAAAGGTGAATGGGCTCATCCCAGAAGTATTCTTACCCCACAGGCTATGTGTCGCAGCGCTGTCTGTGAATAACTTCCGTGACAACCGGGAGGCCCTCTATGGTGTGTTTGATGGAGACCGGAATGTCGAGGTGCCCTACCTTCTCCAGTGTACCATGAGTGACATTTTGGCTGAAGAGCTTCAGAAAACAAAAAATGAAGATGAATACATGGTCAATACGTTCATAGTCATGCAAAGGTAAACAACTTCTAGTTCTTTTTAATTATTACTTGTTTATTCTGAGATATAGTCTCACTGCATAACCAGGTCAGCCCTGCACTTCAGAGCCTCCTGCCCCAACTTCTTGAGTGCAAGGTTATAGTTTGTGTCACTGGGTCTGTACTCTTGCTCTTGTTAGAAAAGTTTGCTTAGTAATTTCGGTGTCCTTATGGCTGACTGCTATTGCTGCTTTCACACAAGGGATCGACTGTAGTTCAGTTTGAAATGTATTGATAGTCAATCTTAAGTCACTTGTTTCTCAGAGAACTGGGCCTTACTGGCTTCTGTTGATTCCATATTTTCATCATTTGTAACACCCAGCCTCCCCAAACCACAGGCTCCTTAGACCTCCTCGTATGATGTATGAAGTTCTCTCAGGAATGGACCATTTCTATCCCAGTTTGTTGAAATTTAAAAATAAATAATTTAAAAATATTAAAATCAGAAGAGAAGGAAGAGAGGCAAGCAGAAATTAGTTGATACAAAACATAGGAAATGTTTTCATTGGTTTAAAACTGAACGGGTCAAATTTAAGGCTAGTGTTAGAACATTCTTTATATGTTACCCTGTGTGGAAACAAGTGTTACAGACTCCTAAGCTGCTGCCTGCCACTCACACCTGCACCAGAGCTTTGGGTCAAATGCTGTAAGGACTCCTCTCAAAAGAATTTTCAATCATCTGTAACCTTGAGGGCTTTATAGATGGTAAGGAATTGCCTCACTGTGAATAGTGTCCTGCAGACCCTGCTCTTAACAGGATCTAAGGATTCTAGTGCTTCACGGTTATAGCAGCATTGGTACCTTCCTCTGCTTCCTCTCCCCATGGATAATCTGACAGATGATGGCTTTGTAACCTAGGCCGGTAGTGACTGCTATGGAATGATGCCCTGAGCAGCCTTCTCAGTTGAGTCTGCCTCACAAAGAACCATAACAGGCAGGTTTCTGGCTCTTGCTTCCAATGCACCCCATCTGCCAGATTCCCAGTGGGTCCTGACGGCAGTTGAGCATAAGTTTTACCAAGTTAACAAATATTGTTCTAATTACCTTATGTGCCCTGATTTTTTCCTAGTAGGATGTGCATTGCTACTCTTCAGATCTTGCTTGTAAAACCAAAGTACATAGAGTTGAAGCAAAGTGCATTAAGGCCTAATAGGCTGTGCAGTCAGGATCCTGGCCCTCCAGTCCTGAGACCCCCGTGGATGCTCCAGCCATAGCAGCGTTTCAGCTACCACCCTGTCCCATGACTGGAAATAGCACATACCATGTGTGTACATGTACACACATATGCACACCCTCTATATAACCCTCTAGCACACTCTGGTTGCAAAAGCCCCTCCTTAGGAGGACCATCTTTGAGTATTTGAAAGTAATGCTGCCTTAAACTGTACACTGGTCAGATATAGCATGGATGGCTGGAAGCTAGAATTTCAAAATCCGTATACTAGGTATACACTTGCTGAGTCTTCTTGGTGACTTTTATCTGTGAGTTCACAGGGTATAGGATCAGTGAGCACTTCAGTCATTAGAGTAACTGCCTAATTTTTGTGTCTTGTTGTCAAGGGTGTATGGCTAGGCGATTCCCAGGTGCTTAACTAGTGCTTCAGGGTGGCAGCTTTTTGTTTTGCTTTATGACTGTCAAGGCTCATTATAGGAGCCTTGGAGGAATGACAGTGGTGGGACGTGCAATCAGAGTTCTTTGCGCTTTTAATGGTCAGCATTTGTAGGTGCTTCAAATGATCAATTAGGACATGGGTTAATAGACAAATAGAAGGATAAAGCAAAAACACATGGTGGTTGATACCAGAATGCTGTCCCTGTATGTTTTATAGAATAAATAGTGCTGCCCTGATGCTTCAAAAGGATGGTGCTTAGGGTTAGCCTGCAATGCCTGCGTGGACTTCCTGTGTTTGTTCCTATTCTGACTTATGTGGGAACAGAGATGCTTTGGAGAAGTGGGTGGGGAGAGAAGCAGCACCTTCTTGATGTTTTGGAATGTACTGCCAGGGCCACATAACTGATGCAGGGCAGCCGGCTGGACACAGCAGGCCAGGACTAGCAATGCGGGCTTTTAACAAAAGGTGACAATTCCCTCCACATATGAGCAGATACATCTCTGTGTGAGTGCGTTTGCTGTCCGATTCCAGAGGCCTTCTTCTTCTGAGAAGCCAAGTGGCTCTGGTGGAAAGGGCCGAGTCTAAGCGCTGGTCTCGTGCACATGAACAAAGTGTGCTCAGGCATCTGAATGTTCACCTTCTCTTTGGGTTCAGGAAGCTGGGAACTGCTGGGCAGAAACTTGGTGGTGCTGCCGTCCTGTGCCACATCAAGCATGACCCTGTGGACCCTGGAGGCTCCTTTACGCTGACCTCTGCTAATGTTGGCAAGTGCCAAACGGTTCTCTGTCGAAATGGGAAGCCACTGCCTCTGTCCAGATCATACGTCATGAGCTGTGAAGAAGAGCTGAAGAGAATTAAGCAGCATAAGGCCATCATCACTGAGGTGAGGAGGTTTTCCTCAGACAAAGGGGCCACAGCCCCCTCTGGTGGAGGCTCCTCAGGAAATGTTTGTCTTCGGAGGACATTCCCAAGTAAATTCCTTGGTGCTGTCTTTAGATTATTGTAGGATATCCCTATGGTTATATAGAGTAGTAGAGCACTTTCCAGCTGCCATGGAGGCAGGACTACTTCCTGAACACTGCCCCAGTGGATTCCCAAGGCTGCTTCGGTGGTTGAGAGCCTGACTCCTGAACTCACACTGCTCGTTTGGGGTCTCAGCAAAGTGAGGGCCAGAGAGACCTTCCTTACTCATATAAACTGTAGTGTCTGCGACAGTGTAACTGTTTCTCTTTGGCCAGTTGAATAATACAGTTCTTAGGGGGCAGGACACAAGGCCTAGAGATAGATTTGATCATCAGAACTGGGGCACTGCTGCCACATAGCCAGTAAAGCTGGGTAGGTGTAAGACTAAACAGCTTACGGTGTGGGCACAGTCCCACAACAGAGATTATCTGGTCCCAAATGGCAATAGTCTTGCTGGTGAGAAACCCTAGGACAATGCATCATGAATCCTTGTCAGCGAAACTTTCAGAGTAGCTTCTGTGGCTCTTCATTTATTAATTCACCCAGCATTAGCCTGCAAATACCCAGAGACACGGATCTGCCCACAAGACCTAACTTCCTCTTAGTGATCAAACTCCTACAACAATGTATAGCTTGTGGTTGAAGGGTGAAAGCTAGTGTCCAAAAGAGGAAAAGAAGGCTGTGTTGAGCACCCAAGAAAGACACAAGCCTGCCGTGAGACTATAGAAGTGAGTCCACGTATAAGCTTAGTTCTTGTCTGTTCCAGTCGCTGAGGATTAAAGGAGATGATGACCACCTGTTAGGGAGCACCAGTCTCATGTGCAGAACATAGTGAACTGGGTGGCCGCTGCTGCGCGCCAGCCCTGTCTGCTGCATGACTCGCAGTTTGCAGGTCAGCCGTGTTTTCCCCTTTTTATTTTCTATGCTGCTTCTCTTCCTCACTTTCGTCTGCTCCGCTGGGTCTTCAACAACGAGGACTTTTCTGTACCTTGAAGATGCTCTCAAAGCACACACTGATGAGAAACCTGAAGGGTGGCTAGAGCAGCAAGGGCCATCTTACCAGATCCCACACCATTCGCAGCAGATTTTATTACTAGAGTCGAGGGAATGTAAAACTACTTGAAAGCCTATTTACTCTTCTTAGTACCTATACTGCCACCTTATTTTAAACATGGCTGGTGAGGTCATGTTCATGGAGAAAGGCACCCAAAAGCCCAGGTGGAGGCAGGCGGTGGGGATGAGGGACAAGGGTATTCTCTGGCAGAAGCTTGCTCATCCAGAGACTCACAAAAGACGCATTTTTCATTGTGAAACATTCTGTGGGAAGAAGTGTTAAAACTAGGGCATAGGGTAGACATGGCTGTAAGCCTAAGACCCTCAAACATAGAAAGTAGAGAACACAGCTGCTGCATGTAGCTAGGATTTAAAAGTGTTCACCTTTTACCCAGGTGAATGGCCTGGATTTGGCTGCTGCTCTAAACAGCATGAGCCATCTGAACTCAAAGGACTCTTTGCTTTCTACATTTGTCCCTGGAAGTTGGGTTCAAGGAAATCATAAGAACAGGTACTTCTGCCAGGCAGTGGTGAGACACACCTTTAATCCCAGCACGTGGGAGAAAGAGGCGCGTGGATCTCTGACTTGGAGGCTAGTCTGGTCTTCAGAGAGAGTTCCAGGACAGCCAGAGCTATACAAAGCAACTTTGTCTCAAAACAAAAATAAATAAATAAAAAGAATGGGTAGTTCTGTTAGCATCACTTTTCCAAATGCCATAAACGTCTGGACACCACACAGGACTCCCTCGCCTTCCCATGTGCTGGCTGTGCCAGTAAACAAAGACATGACGTTAAACTGTCCCTTCCCCAGGTGCTTCTCTGGGTGACTTCCCTTTTTAGAAGCTAGTGAGCATGCATGCAATGAGGCTGGACATCAGTTTGTGCTGTGCCATTTCATTGGTATTTACCTGAAGGTCAGAGAGTAAAGCGCCCCTCTGGTCAGCCTTACAGACCAGGCAGTGGTGTCACACACCTTTAATCCCTTACCACACTAGTTGCCATAGAAACCAGGTGTTGCATGCATTTATTCCCAGTGGTGCACGCCCTTAGTCTCAGCCCTAGAGAGAATTAGAAGACGGGAGGAGACAGCTCTCAGTCACAGTCTCATTTTGAGATTACTGGAGGCAGGATCACCATTTTCAGACTGAGGTCGAGGTAAGAGCCAGTGACTACTGGCAGTTTTGCTTTTTGGAGCTTCAGGCAAGCTTTATTTATTAAAATACAAATAAAATGCCACTACAACTTGTCATGAAGAAATAGGTCTTGCCACCTAGTATAAATGTGGTCCATGTTAAAGGAATGGCTGAAATACTTCCTTTTGCCCTGCTGCTCCTTCTAGCCCTGATCTACACTTTGTTACCACTCCATGTAGGGCCGCTTGCCTGGCATGGCCAACTCTTCCCTGCCACAGTTCCCTGTGGCCAGGAGGGGAGCTGCTCAGTAACCACGTGTGCTCTTTCCTTAACTGTTTCTCTGGAAATTCCAGGATGGCAAGGTGAATGGAGTGACAGAGTCCACACGCATCCTGGGCTACACCTTCCTCCACCCCAGCGTGGTGCCTCGCCCCCATGTGCAGTCAGTGCTTCTGACTCCACAGGATGAGTTTTTCATTCTGGGCAGTAAGGGACTGTGGGACAGCCTGTCCACTGAGGAGGCCGTGGAGGCCGTGCGCAATGTGCCAGATGCTCTGGCTGCTGCCAAGAAGCTATGTACTCTGGCCCAGAGCTATGGCTGCCATGAAAGCATCAGCGCTGTAGTAGTGCAACTCAGTGTCACGGAAGACAGCTTCTGCTGCTGTGAGCTCAGTGCTGGAGGAAGCATGCCGCCACCTAGTCCAGGCATCTTCCCACCGTCCCTCAACACAGTGATAAAGGACCGCCCCTCCGACGGACTGGGTGTGCCATCCTCCAGCAGTGGCATGGCCTCTGAGATCAGCAGTGAACTATCCACCTCTGAGATGAGCAGTGAGGTGGGCTCCACTGCCTCTGATGAGCCCCCATCTGGAGTCCTGAATGAGAACAGCCCCGCCTACCCCAGCGAGCAGCGCTGCATGCTCCACCCAGTATGCCTGTCTAATTCCTTCCAACGTCAGCTGTCCAGCGCCACTTTCTCCAGCGCCTTCTCTGACAACGGCCTTGACAGTGATGATGAAGAACCCATTGAGGGTGTCTTCAGCAATGGCAGCCGGGTAGAGGTGGAAGTGGACATCCATTGCAGCAGGGCCAAGGAGAAGGAGAGACAGCATCTGCTTCAGGTGCCAGCTGAGGCCAGCGACGAGGGCATTGTCATCAGTGCCAACGAGGATGAGTCAGGTTTGTCCAAGAAGGCAGACTTTTCCACTGTGGGGACCATTGGGCGACGCAGGGCTAATGGCTCTGTAGCACCCCAGGAAAGGAGCCACAACGTAATAGAGGTCGCCACAGATGCACCTCTCCGAAAGCCGGGAGGCTATTTTGCAGCCCCAGCCCAGCCCGATCCGGATGATCAGTTTCTCATACCCCCGGAGCTGGAAGAGGAAGTCAAAGAAATCATGAGACATCACCAGGAGCAGCAGCAGCAGCCGCCGCCACCCCAGCTGCCCCAGCCACAGCGGCAGGTCCAGGTGGACCGCCTGCCAGACTGTTACGACACACCACTATGACCCAGTCTGAGTATTCTTTCAAACAATAAACTAACCAGAAAGACTGAGAGTCTCCCAGGCTCACATTAAACCAGGGGTGTTACTCCATGCCCTTCTCCCAGACACTGCCCCACCTGTCTCTGCAGCTCATGTAGGCTCTCTTTGTATTGGTTACTTTTAACAATGACCACTTTTCTTCTAGTGACACTTTACCAATATGATTTAAATTTGTTAACTTTTTTCCCTAACATATCAGATATGTAAAGACAAAGAACAAAAGGTTTAATATATTACAGAGAAACAGTTAATGATAATGTAATTTTTAAAAATTGCTTTTTGTTTTATTTGGAAGGCAGTGCAAGTTGCCATTGCTAAATGACTTAATAATATTGTAATTGTGTATTTCTTTGTGGGGAAAGGCTTTTTTTTGTCTTGAAAATGATAGACATTTGTAGAATATGGAGACTAACTCCTAGGAGTTGCTTTACTTTGTCAGGTGACTTAAGTCACTGGGATTCACTAATTTTCTCTGAGAGAACAGTTGATTGAGAAATTTCTATTGTAAATAGTTCAGTTGCATAGTGATGCTTTAAGTATTTGTAGTCTTGGCGGAAGGACACAGTCTAAATAACTGACTTTTGCCCCTCTGAGGAGCCTTCCCTGTCCTGTCCCCTCCTCGCTCATCTTCAGTGTGGGCCATTTGGTCAGTGTGTTTGTGTGTGGGTGTGTGGTTCTGAGGTCACTGGACAAGAGCCTGCTCTTGGGAACCCCAGAACCTTTTGCTGACACGTTTTTTTTTTCCCCCCGAAACAGGGTTTCTCTGTAGCTTTGGAGCCTGTCCTGGAACTAGCTCTCGTAGACCAGGCTGGCCTTGAACTCACAGAGATCCGCCTGCTTCTGCCTCCCGAGTGCTGAGATTAAAGGTGTGCGCCAGCACCACCCGCTAACACTTTTTAATTGTGTTCCTTCCTGCTGCCACAATCAGCATGACTGTATAGAGTCCCTTAGATCGTCTACACATCCAGAGTTATATTGAAGCAGAATGCACAAAGGGATGTGTCATAATTTTTGTTATAATAAATATGAAATTTACAAACACTGGATTCATGAGCTTTTGTCTCAGTACCCAGGCATGTCTTACAGTCATACCAGCTTGCAATTGAAAGGAATAGATGCAAAATTGAGATTCACCAACATTATGGATTGCAGTTTGTGTGTTTCCTTAATAGTCAACAAGTTTGCCTGCAGAGAATGAGGTAGCAAAATTGACCATCTGGCCAGCTGTATGCACAGCTGGTGTTATCCTTTTCCTCTTATTATGATGCAGTGAAGACACTAAGGGGGGACTAGATGGAGATTGCATAGGGAATTCATGGGAAGTGTCTATTCCTGCAAAACCAAGTTGGCTTTCAGTTCTTCCAGGAGATCATGTGAATGGGTTATGTACCTTTTATTGTGACTGTAGAGTAAGAGCTGTATGTGGAAGACAGGTGGCTTCTGTTTCTATCCTTCTCCCCTCAGGTCTGCCCGCAGTAGTATTGAACTAGCCCAGACCATGACTGAGGCCACAGGAGAAGGGCTAGCTCCCTCCAGCACAGTGCTAGACCCAGTACTGAAGGAGTTGGATTTCCAAAATATGGCAGACACCTTCTTCCTTGGACTGGAAGTGGCATCATCTCAGAGGCCTGATCCTGCCCCATTCTCTAGCCCTTATTCTGCATCACACCATGTGAGTCATGGGTCAGAGAAGCCACACACAAGTGTCTAGTTTTTCCCAGTGCCTTACTTTCTGTCAAGCTGGGCTAGCTTTCCAGATTCCCACTAAGGCAGAGTTCACATGTCACCTTTGTGGAAGAGGTGTAGCCTCAGTGTGGCTCTTAGAGAGGGGCAGAGCCTGTGGAGGGTGTCGACAGAGTCAGCACTTGTGGACTACTTGATGGCACCAGAGGCAGCTCCCACCAGGACCAGCAGGCAGATGTGGGAGAAAGCAACAAGATAGAGGTGTGTGTGGTCCCCGGGCCCTTCAGTGCCTGCACCTCTGACGTTCTGCCATTGAGACACTGTGTACGCACTGCATATGAAAAGCTGTGGAGATACAAGTTCCCTTTGAGAACTTGGGATACCCAGTACATGGAGAGGAGAAGTTTCTTCTGTTGCATCCATGAAGGAACTAAAGAGGTACAGACTTTCCGACTGGTAAGTCTCCATGCTTTTATTTAGGAGCCTCCCCAGTTATTTCCTAAGAAGAATTTATTCAGTTCTGTTCACCAAGACACCTAATAATGTAGGTAAAGCTGCTTATAGAACTGCAGTGGGTTTGAGCTTTAAAGTGCTTAATCCTTGAAGACCCCTGAAGCCATGACATCACAGTATTGAGGAGAAAGGATTTCACTGAGGGGTGTATTCTCTGCTCGGTGAGGAAATCCAGACCACTGGGACAGTTTGTGAAGGGGAAGAGGAACTGGGAACCGCATGGAAGCTGGAGTAAGACTTGCTAGGGCCTGGACTCTGGTCCCTGTTGGATCAGCCACATGCTGCCAGATACTGGCCTCCAGGCTTTCTGCCCTTCAACTTGGCCTGGCCCTGGTGAGGGGCTTCAGGCCAGTCTGGGGCCAGGGACCGAACTAGGACCCTGGTTTCTTTTGCTTGCTTTTGTTATAGCACCATCTACTGGTAGGTTTAGCTTTGGGATGATAGGAGCTCCATACTGCCAGAAGAAACCGCTTAACAGTTTTCTTCAACATGTAATAGAAAGTAATTCTCACCACTAAGTGTGGCAGTGATGCTGTATTAAATCCTAGTGTCTATTGAACCTTGTATCAGTTTCTGCTTTGTAAGGTGGTATCTTTGGTGACCACTTAATTCCTATAATGGACAACTGTCCCATGGGAAATTAAAATACCGAAATGTAATCAGAATTATAGTTCTATCTAGCATTTGCCTAGCCCTGCAATCCCTGGGGCTAGGCAACAGAGCAAAGTAGAAAGATGCTGTGGTTTGCTTGAAATCTTATGGAGTAACATCTGTGATGTCACTGCTGGCCCCAACCCATGTTGTTGGGTTATGCTGACAGTCCTTGGACACTCATCAGAACGTCTTTCAAATTCATCCCTGATGCAAAGCAGAAGAGTCTCCATAAAGGTGGGTATTGTACTGTCTGTAACTGCCTCCCTGGGGACCAGATCTGCAGCTTAGCAGAGCCTTACCTGTAAGAGTCATTACTCTTTCAGCATCAAGAGCACACAGTGCCTTCCTAAGTCACAAAGGGAGAAAAGACAGACCATGATGGGGAATGGCTCCTTGTATTTCCTGTCATCAAATACTATTTTGTTCTTCCACTTCAGCTCCTTAGTACCCACGTTGTACAACTGACTCTAGGCAAACTGCTTTCATCATTGCCACTGATCTGTGTTGATATTGATAGATATGTCCAATATGTGTTTGAAAATGCAAATAGCCCTAAAGTAGTTGTGATAGTTTTGTTTCTCCCTAACCCTTACCCTACCTGCTGTATCAATTGGAGCAAAGTTTACACTTAGGTCTGGTGAGTTTGGGGAAGGTAAGACCTCTGATTGGTCATCCATGATGGAAAAGGAGGCTTCGAAGTCCCCCCCACATCTGATTTGCATGTTTACTCAGCCTTGATCAAGAACCCATCGCTGGCTCAAAGCCCTCACAGGAACTGAGGCACCTGGCTGACATGTGATGATGGCTGCCAGTCTTGAGAGGCCATGAGGGTCTAAGCCGGCACAAAAATGCCAGAAACCAGAATTATGTTCCCTCAGATGGCCCTTTGCCTTCTAGAAAACAGTGAACACATCGAGAAGAAATGGGCAAATGGCCCTCAAGCTGCTGTCCCTGTTCCGGACCTTCCCCACCCGTAATTTACCCATAAATAACTACAACATTCATTGCCCTTTGGTTCACTTTGTTCCAAGAGCACAGTGCTCTACCCTGTGTAAAAGGACAAGCAACAGAGTGTGTGGAGGCTGTTCTTGCTCCTTAGAACTCAAATTACTCTTGTCATTCTTATTGTCTAAGGACAGGAAAGTAATACTCGCTTCACACTGAAGTCTTTCACTTTCTGGTCTTCTGTCTTGTTCCTGTGAACTTGGATTTTCCTCTGATGGCTAAGTCTGCCTCTTGAAACGACATTAAAATGACAGCTGACCTTTTTTTCAATGTTGTATGTCCAGTCCTTGACCCTGTTTGGACTCAACCATACTCAATTCCAAGTCTTTAAGAACAATGCCTCCCAAATATGCCTGGAGTGCCAAAACTGGCTTCGGATTAAGAGTTGCCTATAAGCCAGGCCTAAGCCGAGCACTGTTCTTATTGGCCACCTTGAAATTGCCTGGCACAAGTGAGAAGGAAACACAGAACGTGCAACAAGCCCACTTAAGAGTTTATTAGAGGGGGTGTGTACAGGCCTGGGGGATTGGTGTGCAGAGAGAGAAAAAGATGGCGCATCCAGCATTTTATAAGCTGGCTAGCACAAGCACATGGGGTTGGTGTGACTACGTCATATGCAGATGGCAGGCTCACACATGCGTGCAAGGGCTTAGCCGAGTCATAGTGGGTGTAACCACACATGCACATGTGGGTCACACAGGGACCTTTAACATTCAGGCACTTTTGCCTGAGGGCGTGCACAGCTCTAGAACCCAGAAGCCCAGAAGTGCAGCCTTATATGTGGCTGAATAATTACACTCCTGATCCAGCATACTTTTAATGGCTCCCTGTAGAGTGCCTCAGCAGATTATAAAATGTGCCGTGCCTCCCAGGAACAGTAGCATGCACTGGAGCAGCCACCTGTAACAGGTATATCTGTCCTCTTTTCTTACCACGTCACCTGCGTATACTTTTCACCTTTGGTCCTCCAGTTATCAGTTGAAATTCTGTGGGACTCTGTGACCACCAGTGTCAGCAGAGTGTTGACCTGCTAGAGGCAGGAAGGAAATGTAGTTCAGTACATTTAAGCACAGCATATAATTAGGGGAAAAGTTTCCTGGTGTAAGAGTATGAGGAGACATTACATTGAAGCTCAAAGTTCATGGCACTTCTTCCAAGAAGATGGGTTCTAGAGATTGGCTGCCTGCATTAAGGGTGTAGGGAAGGATCTGGAGTGGTCTTGGCCAGACAGATAGTGAAGGGATCTCTGGTCCTGGTTGTGGGAATTTAAGGGACCCCTTCCCCCCGCTTATACAGTTAATGAAAAGTCGTCTAGACTATTAACTATCTCCAGTCCTGGTTGTGGGGACTTGAGGGAGCCCTGGTCATGTACATAATGCAGAAGTCATCTAGACAATTAACTGCCTCTGTTCCTGCTTGGGAAAAGAGTTAAGGCCTGGCCTTTCAGATAATACAGATCACCAGGCTATTGATCAGTCAGCTCCATTCTCAGCCTTCCGGGTGGAAAAAGAGGTTATATATATATTTTTTCCTTGAAAAGAGAGCTCTCTGATTTTAACTTTCCTGGTTTCCCTAGAATGATCTGTGAATACAGGGTGGGGCCTTTTTGCTCACAGTAAAGCTCCATCTTCACAGTCTTCAGATTACAATTGGAGGGGTTTGTCGTGTTTGTTCTGGCTTCCTTCCACATAACTAGAGACGATGAAATGCTGGGGAAAGAAAGGAAGCAATGTAAGTGGCAATCCTGCTGATATGGACAAGAGCCATTTGCCTTGGCTGAGCACCCAGGACATGTGTTAAGAGTTTACCTGCTTCCTGTTTGCAGGCAGAACCCAAGCTGTATCATCCGTATGGGGTGGCAGTGTTTAGTGAACACTTTCTCAGTTTCTGTAACCAAACTCATGCAGATAAGGCCCTACATATTTTTATTATTTTTATTGAGCTATATATTTTTCCATTCCCCTTCCTCCCTCCCTCCCTCCCTCCCTCCCTCCCTTCTCCCCTTCCACCCTCCCCCTAAGCTCCCAATTCTCTGGAGCTGTGGATTAGAATCTAGTTCTACTTATGAGTGAGTACATACCGTATTTGTCATCCTGAGTCTCGGGTACCTCACTTTCTCTCTAGTTCCATCCATATGCCTACAAATTTCATGATGTCGTTTTTCACAGCTGAGTAGTATTCTACTGTGTAAATGTACCACATTTTCTTTATCCAGTCTTCTGTTGAGGGGCATCTAGGTTGTTTCCAGGTTCTGGCTATGACAAATAATGCTGCTGTGAATATTGTTGAGCATTGTTCTATGATTGAGCATCTTTTGGGTGTATGCCCAGGAGTGGTATCACTGGGTCTTGAGGTAGGTTGTTTCCTACTGATTTCCAGAAGGACTGTAGAAGATTGCACTCCCACCAGCAGTGAAGGACTGTTTGCCTGACTCCAGGTCCTCTCCAGAATACCTCAGTGTTTTTGACCTTAGCCAGTCTGTCAATGTAAGATGGTATCTCAGAGTCATTTTGATTTGCATTTCCCTGATGATTAAGGATGTTAAGCAATTCCTTAAATGTCTTTCAGCAATTTGAGTTTCTTCTGTTGAAAATTCTGTTTAGTTCTTCCACCTCATTTTTTAATTTGATTATTTTGTATTTTGATGTCTAGTTTCTTGAGTTCTTTATGTATTTTAGAGATCAGTCCTCTGTCAGATGTGGGGTTAGTGAAGATCTTTTCCCACTCTGTAGGCTGTCACTTTGTCTTGTTTACTGTGTCCTTTACCTTACAGAAACATCTTAGTTTCAGGAAGTTCCATTTATTGATTATTGTTCTCAGTGTCTGTGCTACTGATGTTCTATTTAGGAAGTAGTCTCCTGTGCCAATGCATTAAAGACTACTTCCCACATTCTATTCTGTCAGGTTCAGTGTACCTGCCTTTATGTTGAGGTCCTTAATCCACTTAGACTTGAGTTTTGTGCATGGCAATAGATATGGATCTAATTGGAATCTTCTACATGTTGACATCCAGTTATGCAAGCACCATTTGTTAGAGATTTTTTTCCATTGTACTTTTTTGGCTTCTTTGTCAAAAATCAGGTGTTCATATGTGCATGGATTAATGTCACGGTCTTCAATTCCACTGATCTACTTTTCTGTTTTTATGCCATTACCATGCTATTTACATTACTATAGTAGTATTACATTGCTATAGTAGTGCTTGAGGTCAGGGATGATGGTGCCTCCACATGTTCCTTTATTATACAAGGTTGTTTTATCTAGTCTGGGGTTTTTTGTTTGTTTGTTTGTTTGTTTTTGCTTTTTTTATATGAAGTTGAGTACCATTCTTTCGAGGTCTGTGAAGAATTTTGCTGGGCATTGCATTGAATCTGTAGATTGCTTTGGTAAGCATTGCCATTTTTACTATGTTAATTCTACCTTCCCAAGAGCATGGGAGATCTTTCCATTTTCTGGTGTCATCTTCAATTTCTTTCTTCAAATATTTAAATTTCTTTTCATACAAGTCTTCCACTTGTTTGGTTAGAGTTACTCTGAGATATTTTATGTTATTTGTGGCTATTGTGAAAGGTGATGTTTCTCTGATTTCTTTCTCAGCCCCCCCCTTTTTGGTTTTTCAAAACAGGGTTTCTCTGTGGCTTTGGAACCTGTCCTGGAACTAACTCTTGTAGACCAGGCTGGTCCCTAACTCACAGAGATCCGCCTGCCTCTGCCTCCCGAGTGCTGGGATTAAAGGCTTGTACCACCACTGCCTGGCCTTTCTCAGCCCATTTATCATCTGTGTAAAAAAGGGCTACTAATTTTTTTGAGTTAATCTTGTATCATAAGCAAATAGTGAGAGTTTGATTTCTTTTCTGATTTGTATTGCCCTGATATCCTTTTGTTGTCTTATTGCTCTAGCTAGGACCTCAAGAACTATATTGAATAGATATGGAGAGAGTGGACAACCTAGTCTTGTTCCTGATTTCAATGGGATCATTGGGAGTTTCTCTCCATTTAGTTTGAGATTGGCTGTTGGCTTGTTGTATATTGCCTTTATTATATTTAGGTATGTTCCTTGTATCCCTGCTCTCTCCAAGACCTTTATCATGGGGGGATGTTATATTTTGTTGAAAGCTTTTTCAGCATCTAATGAGATGATCATGTGGTTTTTACTTTTCAGTTTGTTTATATGGTGGATTACGTTGACAGATTTTCATATGTTGAACCATCCCTGCATCTCTGGAATGAAACCGACTTGATCATGGTGGATGATATTTCTGATGTGTTCTTGGATTTGTTCTGCAAGTATTTTATTGAGTATTTTTGCATCAATGTTCATGCGTGAGATTGGTCTATAATTGTCTTTCTTAGTAATGTCTTTATATGTTTTGAGTATCAGAGTAACTATAGCCTCATAAAAAGAGTTTGGCAATGTTCTTTCTGTGTCTATTGTGTGGAACAGTTCGAGGAGTATTGGTATTAGTTCGTTGAAAATATTTTAGCATTCAGAGCAGAAACCATCTGGTCCTGGGCTCTTTTTTTTTTTGGTTGGGAGACTTTTGATGACTTATTTCTTTAGCAGTTATAGGTCTATTTAATTTGCTTATCTGGTCTTGATTTAATTTTGGTATGTGATTTTTATCCTTAAAGTTGTTCATTTTCTTTAAGTTTTCCAATTTTATGTAGTACAGGTTTTCAAAATATGACCTAATGATTCTCTGGATTTTCTCCGTGTCTGTTGTTATGTCTCCCTTTTCATTTCTGATTTTGTTAATTTGGATATTTCTCTCTGCCTTTTGGTTAGTTTGGATAAAAGTTTGTCTGTTTTGTTGATTTTTGTCAAAGAACCAACTCTTTGTCTCATTGATTCTTTGGGGAAACTTTCAAAACTGACAGTAAAGCTAAAGTTTCAAATAAATTGTGTGTGTGTGTGTGTGTGTGTGTGTGTGTGTGTGTGTGTGTGTGTTTGCCTTTATGTGTCTGTTTTGTTCTACTGGGTTCGTGTGTGTGTGTGTTTATTTCATACTGCTAGTACATGTGTATTTGTCCAAGTGTTTCATCCTGCTGTGGTGTATGTATCTGGGTGTCCTTTTGCTTCATCCGGTGATGGCAGAAGTCATAAAATAATCCCATACTAGTTCAGAATTATGAATAATAAAGGGTTATTTATTTAGGGAAGACTTACAGATCACTGTTCTAGATAACAATCCTTTACACTAACGGGGAACAGGAACAGAGTCCAGCAGCTGGAAGAGCCAGAAGCAAGACAGTGAGCGCAGGCTTTACATTTACATTTACAGTATAAGAGGTCATACCCAAATGGGCTGGTATCCTAAAGGCCATTGGCTCCTTTCATAATTAATTCATAGACTTTACATTTACATTTACAATATAAGAGGTCATACCCAAATGGGCTGGTATCTTAAAG